>JAJJMC010006585.1:11119992-11192603 GCA_023531435.1 Papaver californicum | reverse complement strand
CCACCTCCACCTCCACGTCTATGATTATTGTTGTTGAAATGGTGATTATTGTGATGGTGAAAACGAGGTTTAGTTCTAGGAAAGTTTTGAGCATCATAATCTTGTTCATAATAATAAGTCTTCTTCGCCATAGATCTCTCCATACTTTCTCTTTTCAGGATTTTTTTTGTGTCGTTTAAAATTTCAATTTTCGAGAGATACCGTCATCAAACAAATCCTTTAGTTTCTATTTAACAAGATAACATAATTTTTTATTTCAATTTCGTAATTTATTCGTCCAATGCTTCTTCTTCTTCTGATTTCTTCAGAACACACTGATATACAATACAAATAGGGTTTTTGTTCTGGTTCTGGTTCTGGTTCTGATTTTGGTTTGTTTGGTTCTTCAAAGTTTGAAATCCAATTCAGGGAGACAATCCAACCTCTTCAGATGTATCTATAGATCTGTTCTCTTCTTAAGCTTAAGAGTTGCAGAGAACTGTGTTAAAAATTAGGGCTTTTTTTATGGTCTCTCTCTTCGATAGCTTTTCTAAAATAGTTTTTCGAATTTCTCCTCCACTTTTATTCACAAAAATTTATTGTTCCTATAATTTTTGTTATTCTTAAACTAGTCAATCAACGGTTGGATGTTGAGGATTCTGGGAAATTATAAAACTATTACTCACCATCAAAGATATCAACTATAAAGCCTAGGCGTTGTTACCTTGTATCTTTATTTGTCGACATTACAAATAAATGCCGATAGACAACTTGTTCGATATTCTACAAATCTGATGTTTACAGATTCAAACTCTTTGTGTAATCCCAGATAATCAATCTTATTAAAATTCGTACAAAGATCGGAACAAAAAAGGAAAGTTTCAAGTCTTTAAGTCTTCAATCTCTAAAGTAACTTCTAAAAAAACTTTTTAATTTCATTATTGATCAAAACATAAAACAAAGTCTTTTATCATTGATTGATCAACAGTTTTATCCCATAAATCCAAAATCACTTAATCTGTGCGAGTCAAATCAAACAAACTTGATTGACTTTATATCAGAAGAGAGTGAAAGATAAGCATGGTAAAAGAAGGTTGTATTTCATCACTGGATTAGGAAGAAGGTTGATGACTCCTCTCCAGCATTGGATTAAGAAGAATATAAATTTCATCTTCATCTTGAACGTGACCCCTTGATGTGTTAGCAACAGCAGTTACTTCAGAAGTATTTCGAGTCTGCTCTGTTGTTGTTAATTTCTCTGTAAAGGTCTTGAGAAAGGTTAGGACCTCCTTCTGTGTTACATCCATCTCTGTTTGAGTCCTTGCAAGATTTTTTTTGTGTCTGCATCAAATCAACAATAATAGGAGGAGTATGTTCATCCCTTGGCTCTTCAGTGTGCTGCTTAGGAGAAGGAGGAATGACATTGTCAACGTTGGTATACTGAGAAGTATTACCTGGAGTTTCATTACTGGTACTAGCAGAATTCACGTTAGGAGTAGTCTCTCACCCTGACCTGAGACTGACCATCTTTGAAATGGTTAAATTAAAAATTTAAGAAATTGAGAATTGCAACTGCCAGATTAATCTCCCATTGTGGTCACCAAAATATTTGTATGGAAAAACAAATTAAAGGCTATTTTGGGAAAAGTGGGTGAGCAGGTGACAATTCGTCAATCCTTAAAACATTTGTGATGTTGAAGCACTTTGTTTAGATTCAAGAGATCAATATGTACAATCCTAGACTAAACCAAGCAACGGCCGTTCCAATCTTGCTGCAGTAGCAAAATAAGAAGGAGAACGGTTGGTCTTAGGGAGGGAAGCAAGAGAAGACTGAGGTCAGAGTATCAGACTCTGTTGAATATAGTTGATGTGAATAACTATGAACAATTGGGTGGTTGAGTTTATTTGTGTTCGACTTGGAAACTCATATTTGCTCTGTTGTTCTGACTTGTGTTGAAAAACTTTTGTCTAAAAATTGTTCTTTTGTAAAATTCTTGTCCTTTTTCAATTTTTTGAACATTTATTTATATCGTAGCTATTGTAACCACTCGACTTCTTTTCTGGAAGAAACTGTCGATGGTTAAGTAGTGGTGAAGTGGAGAAGATGGAAAAGGTTTTGCCAACTGCTATCCACTTCGATTAAGGTTGAATAGTCAGTTACTCAACCTCCCACTCCTCTACTAAACTGCTATCGATATTTCCAGAACTTCTCTTTAGTAGCGTACTGCTGCACCACATGCCGTAGAACGTCAGACCAAAACCCTAATTAATATCCTCCATTTGTGGAATTTGATGTCTCGTGTATATTGTAGTATTAAACACTACCAACGTTAAGTCAATTGAGACCTGCTCAATGGGTCTCTTGACTGAAGACTCGTCTTTCTTGACTAGACGATGAGTCTGTCTTGCTTGACTTGACTAGTGAGTCTAGCAGAATAAAAGAAATGTGTCTTGCTTTCTAGCAGACTAAAACAAAATAAAATAAATATGTCCTGCTTGACTAGTTGAGGAGTCTAGCAGGCTAGAATAAAATAAATGTGCATTTATTTGCGAATATGGAACAATGTATCAATTTTGCACTGATAAGAGTATGCAGCTGAGCATGAAAATTGCAGTGAAGCCTCACACAAAATATATGTGAGAGGCCTAGTGTAGTTTTAGGATTTTGAGATTTGTTGAAACCCTAAAATATTAAGATTGGATATTCACGTGAATATAAGAGAAGGTTAGCTTGTTCTCTCTTGAATAAAAAGAGGGGACCAAACTTTGGTCTTCACACAAAGAAAATAGAAGAGAGACATCAAGTCTGCTCTTACGTAAAAATAGAAGAGGGACGCAACTTGTCCTCTCACGTGAAAAATAGAAGAAGAGGAGACTAGTTTTGGTCCTCACGTTTGAGGAGAAGAGGAGTGTTAAGCTCTACTCTTGAAGCAGGAGTCTCACGTTTTACTCTTTGTACTCAGCCTCATACGTTGAGGGTAAAAGAGTAAATTTGTCAACTTTCGACAAGAAATACAAGTCGTGTGGACTTGATTCTATTTTAAAGTCTTGTCTTGAAAATAGTTGTGTAGGCTTAGTTGCTTGACTAGCATACACATTGGAAGCAAGAGAGGTAAAGTTGTCTCTTTCTCTTTAAAAATTAGGGTTTGAAAGAGTCTTGCCAGAAGACTAGAAGTTCATGTTTTACTAATGTGCTCAGCCTCACATGTTGAGGGAAAAAGAGTAAATTCCAGAATTCTAGAGAAGAGTATGATGTCCATGCTTGGTTTTTCTAGTAGGCGTGCAAGCTTGACTTTGAAGGAACATGACGCGTGAAGAATAGGGCCTAGAGAGCTAGACGTATGTAAAAGAATTAGGGTTTGAGATTTTTGACACGCTTTTTTCAACACTTATAAATTTAAAAGACACATTTTGTTACATTTTTGCAACGTTTGTAAGTGTTACTAACTTATCTTCAAACCCTAATTAGGGTTTGAAATACTTCCGGTCACGTTTTTGCAACGTTTACAAATGTTACGATTTTTATTTTCAAACCCTAATTAGGGTTAGAGAATTTTGAAACGCTTTTGACACGTTTATAAGTGTTGCGGAGCGCTTTAAAACTCTTTTCAAATTCTTTTACTCATTTTGCACTGGTTGTCTCTTTAAGCCAAGGATCAATGCAACTGAGTATGATTCTTAGCTAGTAGAAGCTATATAGTCATATTTTATTTAATTAAGCACAACTATGGTACTTTAATAAATTAAATAAATATATGTTATTTTCATAGGTTAATATTGTTCAATTTGAACATAAATATTAACATAAGTCATTTTGGGGATTCAACTGTGGAATATAACACCCGGAAATAATATTCAAATTGTTCTATACTAGCGTGCAATATATCTAGGAGCCTAAGAGATTTTATGTAAAAAAATCATAGAGCATCTGGGAAACTTGTCGTGTGCGCCAGTGTTGTTCTGATGATTTGAAGAAAACATAGGGAATAACACCTGGAAATAAAACTCCAATTGCTCTATACTAGTGTGCAATACATCTAGGAGTCTAAAAGATTTTATGTAAAAATCATAGAGCATCTGGGAAACTTGTCGTGTGCGTCAGTGGTGTTCTGATGGTTTTTTTCGGTGATGACTGTTGATTTAATTCATCGATTTAATCATATATGTTGGCCAGACATATAGAGAGAGGTCAGGGATATGCGCCTGAGATAGAGTCGGGATAAGCGTCTACCCCAGAATTCTTTTTCATAATTTTAACAGTTCAGTATTTCTCATACCAGAGTCTTGATAAGTGATTTAAAACAAGTCTTCTTCACTCTGTGCTCACTTTATCTTTTATTTCCATACCTGTTTTTCCATTTACGTCCACATGCTCAACTCTGACCAAGGCTCCTCCTCCTATTATTTTCAGCCAAAAGTACACCGATCATCCGAGTACAGACCCACTTTGTCACAACAAATTCCCAAGAAGTTCTGTGTCTGCCAGATTTCTTTTTAGTTCTTGTCTTGAATTGCGGCGCTCAACCTGGTTGAGGTACACCTAATAGATAACATCCCTTGACGTCATCACAACCAGCACTCCAAGACCAACTCACTCCTATACCACTTTCACTTAACCATCTTAACATGATTGGTTATAGACGTATAGTTATTGTCCAAATGGAGAAGCAGGTGAAATCCATAAGCAATTGAGCTCGTTTTGCCGCATTTATTTGCAACTTCGGATTTTATGCATACCACCTATTAAAACAATAAAGCATAATTATTAATACAAAATTAAGTACTAACTAATATAAATTAAGTCAGTATATATGTATAAATTAATCCCGTATCAAATACCCCTGAATCTATATTTTGCTAGTCCTCGAGCAAAACTAATATAAACTAAATATACGAAAAATAATAAAATCCTAACTCACTTTCGTAGGAATTGCGATTACATTTAGCATATGCAACAAGCCTTTAAACCCCTAGGTATCCCTAGCGGATGAGTTTTGTCTCGTGAGGGTTTTCATTTCAGAAAAGTAAAGAGAAAGAAAAACGTGTTTGTAAGGAGAGAACGAGACGAGAAAGAGAGTATAGGTTTAGACCGATAAAGAGTTAGAAAAAGACTCATCAAACCTTAAATTGTTGGGGGGAAATTTCTTCCTAACTGTAAGACAAAATTTACTGATCCAATTAATAAAACGATCGGGTCCAGCTTCCAAGATGGGCTTGAGGGATAAAATCAGTCGTTTCACTAAAGGCATGTCTGTCTTAAAAATCCTATTTTCCACTAGAACTAGGGTCCCACCAAATCACTTAGAGAAACATAAAATTATAAAAAATAAAAACAGAACGTGATATGGTGACGATTATCATGTTATTTCTAACACCTAAGCTTTGTCCTTTTATAGACCATTTAGTTGGGTCCCTCAACTCCTACAACCAAGAAGTTTGTTTCCATCTACTTAGAATGGTTAGTGTCATCCTGAATAGTTCACAAGTTTCTAAATTTTGGAGTTTCTTATTGGCATTAATTTTCGGAAACTCTACCTCAAACCTAAATCTAACATTGTCCTCAATGTTTCAAACTGTGCAACCTAGAATAGTGTGCAATATAGATAAGAGAGACAAATAAAATTCGAAGAAAAAGGATTGGAACGTCTCACCTGATTGACGCAAGAAAAGCAGTATTCTCTGTAACACACATTAAACGATAGTAATAACAAAGACCACCAAAAATAAAAATAAACAAAAATCATAAAAAGAAAATAAAAACAAGAAAATAAAAACCTACCTACTGGATATGTACAGAAAGGATCTCCAAAAATTAACAGCCTAAAAATTTGGGGATCAACCCAAAATACAATATTTACAAATGACAGCTTCACACTTATGTTATGGCAACACGGAGACACTGAAACTATCAAAAACAAGGGATTACCCCCAAACCAAGTTTTTACTACACCTGGAAGTGCGTAAAGAACAAAATATGGGGGTATTACTGGGATTGGGGAAGTATCAATTGGTTCATGCACGGTGTCGGGAATAGGAAAGTCCTCTGGGTACTTGGATGCAAAGTAATCCAACAAAACTTGAGAAGCACACAATTCTAACCCTAAATTAGGTAACTTTTGGAAGTATAGAGATCTAGAAACAACCTCTAAATCGGGTGAATGATCTTATGAGATAGATTCATTTATGGAGTTAGGAAAATCATCCATACAATCATCCACAGGGTCATCTATATATTCTATCTGGAACAGAGAGTTACTACAAAATTGATCATCATCAGCAAATAATCTCTGGCATTCTAGAATTTCAATCTTTGATCCAAACTAAGCGGTCTGTATTTATAATACTTCACATATATCGTAAGTCAAGAACTTCCTTATGCCGTGACCAATTCATATATTCCCGAAGCATCATCTTAGATGACGTCTCCTGAGAAGAAGTCATCATCCTCCTAAAATGTACCTGAAATAAAATTCTAAAACACAAAACAAGTCAAATAGAACTAAAAATCCTAAAACAAAAAAATAAATATATACAAAAAAAAACAAACAACTAAACTACGATTAGAAAATCAAAAATACTAATTACAATATTC
Source organism: Papaver californicum (assembly GCA_023531435.1). Lineage (NCBI taxonomy): Eukaryota > Viridiplantae > Streptophyta > Magnoliopsida > Ranunculales > Papaveraceae > Papaver > Papaver californicum. The sequence goes on along the minus strand of JAJJMC010006585.1, from coordinate 11,186,032 downwards.
CACAACCGTTCCCCGGCAGCGGCGCAAAAAATTGATAGAATTTTAAAATATCTATATAAAATAACCGCAATCGCACAGTGTCTACAATGTAGAAGCGGCAAGTATGGGTCGAGCCCACAGGGAGCGGGAAAATACTGCAATCAATATTCTTAATCAACTAACCAGAAACAATATTTTTGGATTTTTAATAGTGCACATGAAATTAACAAATTAAACTAAACTAAATTTAATTGGGAGAGTCAGTAACCAGGGTTTTTAGTATCCACTACTATTTCTATTCAATTACTGATATGAAATATAACTCCTGAATATTAATTTATCATTTGTTCTATTGAAATCACCTATTATATGTTTAGAGTCGTAAATATTTGATAATTGCATGATTTACATATTGTAAGTATCATTTTCTTACACTTATTTTCTAGCTTTTGTGTGAATTATCTTGTATTATTATTACTTTGGTAGTTTATGTCCTTTGTCAGGTTACATCTCTAAAAAAAATGGAATTGAACAGTACAAAGGAAGAATTGCCCAAGACCCAATGGAACTCAGTCAAATCCATAATTTCTACCCTCCATCTTGTATAGAATTGAAATTATGAAGCGAACGGCGAAAGAATGAAGTCATTCTGAGGTCCTATGAAGAAGTTATTGGCAAATCAAGAACTAAGGGCAAAATGGTTATTTCAAGGAAAACTACTATTGGCACCTCATCTTACGGCTAAGGGAAAAATGTTTAAAGGCAATCACTAAAGGCACCTGTTCTTTATTAGGGGCTGCATATAATTCAAATGTTACTATTGGCGCCAACATTGTGGATAAGGGCTGTAATCTTCTTCCTCATTATTTCGAACATGAACAAATTGATCTCCGGTTGCTTTAGGGTGACTGCTGATGATTGATTTCGAGCTGAGATGGATTAGTGGATTTAGAAAACCGTTACAAGGCATGGGTTAGAGCCAAGATCGTGTTTTGAATCTAGAATATTAAGAATATGGTGTATTACCATTGATGGCCGGGGAGTGATCATGATCTGTGATGATCATGGCAGTGTTAGTGATTAATGTTGTTGTCAACTGGTGGATGCTGGATAATGGATCAAGCAGAGATATAAGTTAAAGGAGTGAGATATTTTCGATGGATGATGATGAGATGACAGTAATGGAGTTCATCTGCCATTAATGATTCGGTGATGAAGATTGATGGTTCGAGTAGAAGCTGGCAGTGATGAAGAAGAACGCTAATGATCATGATGGAAGAGGCACTTTGAGTCAAGGCTAACAGGGATGAAGGTTGATGCCATTACTAATGGTGTTTCATTGATTGACAGTTAGATTGTGAATGATTGATGGATGAGCTCGTGATGAAAGTCTGTGATAATACACGACATGAAACTGATGGTTGGTGGACTTGTGGTGGAGTTTATGGTGTTGCTGGTGATTGGTTGATAAGATAAAGTGTAGTGCTCGAGTTTGATTCTGTAACAAAGGTGATCATAGCTCGAGTCTGCGCCTGCTGCTGGTGCTGTTTTGAAGAGTTAATGGAGGTATTCGAGCTAGAATCTGAATCACTGATTTATTTGCTGCTCGAGTTAGTGAGTCTGTTCGAGTTAGAGAAGAAGTCAGGGAAGGATGATGAGTTTTACCAAGATATAAATGCATGGATTCGGTGGAGAAAAGATAGGATCTATTTAGCACGTGAGATTTTTAAGGTAAGAAATAAAAGAATGAAGCAGCTGAAATCCGTATCTATTACGGAAGCTTTTTAGCTGGTCGGTCGTTGAATCCATGTCTTGTACGAGAAGTTGGTAGTCAGTGATATACTTAGGTATTAAGAGTTTCACTGAGCTTAAAACTTTAAAAGAGGCGGTGACCTAGTCTATAATAGATATCGTGAATATCTTCTCGGAGACACCTTCATACAGAAAAAAATAAAAAAGAGGAAGAGAAGGAGGAGGAGGAGGTGGTGGCTTTAATACGGAGAAGCTTGAGTTACGTTGGAGTGTGGGATTATCTTTCTCATTTTTTGGTTTGATTTATTCTTCTCTAATATTTTTTTTCTATAGATTTTTAGTAAAATTATATATAGTTAACTTTTTTTATTGGTTAGAGATATAGTCCGAAGTTTAGGACATGTTTATTAATTAAAATTATTCATTTTTAATTTTCATAATCTTTTTAATATCGTTCATGTTCTACTATTAATAACGTCATGTATGATTGAGTTATTTGTTTGTTTAAGTTGTAAATTGAATAACCATATGCTCATATCTATACCTAAACTAGGGTTTGAGATCCGGAATCGTCGAAATACCCTTGTTACGAGTAGTATAGCAAAAGTTCTAACGACGGGATGTTGCCATGCGATTATGTGAAGAAGCTTGACCTAGGTTAAATCCGTGTGACTCTTGCGCCGGATTGCTTAGAATAACCTTAACTCACAAATACCATTGCTTTCATTGGGTTAAACTTGAGTTGCTCTTGCGCCAAGTTATCTAGTGAAAAGGATTCAAAGAGTGGCTCTTGCGCGTTTGATGATAAAAGGAGTTTTGCCGGAGTAGACCTGCGATAGGATGCTTTAGGGTTATTGATATTGAAACAAATTGAAAATTGAGTTTGATTGATAATATGTCTGATGACGGAAGATGAACTCTTTAACCAATACTCTCATCATATTATTTACAACTTTAATTGTTTTATTTATTTAATTTAGTTTAAATTATAACCAACATTAATTGTTTTATTTATCAACCCCCCGCCCCCACCCACCCCCCCACCCAATATTTACATAAGTAATCGAAAATAGTTAACAACCCATATTTCCCTGAGGAACAAACTTGTTCTTACTACTATACTCTACTCCATATTTGTGAAGTAAAGAACTTGAATTAATTTTGCTTGGATGACAACCGACCAATATCACTGGGATATCCTAAGCATGGCGCATCAAAAGCTCTAAGTCTCAGCATACACCATCAAATTGCGTTGGAGAGAAAATTATACGAAACTAAATATAGGTTCACAAATAATACTTGCAGTTCTAAGCATACCTCATCAAAAGGATTTAACCCAAGCATGAAATATCAAATAATAATACAAATATATTCATGATTCTAACAATTATATGCAAAGGTTACTGTATTGTACGGAATCGGTGAAGCAACAACTCATATTATCATTAAATCAATAAATGGTATTCAAAAACTAATAATATTCAAATCATAATAGTCTGTACTAAATAATTTAATTCAATTGGTCTAAAATTTTAAATGGTTTCAATTTAAACCTACCTGCAAAATTAGTGAGACACGGCTATGGATTTCTTAAAATTCATACAAATAATTAACAGAGATATAGAAAAAAGATTAAACCTGGTAACCGTCTACTTTGTTTCTCTGTTCACCGCCTGATAACCTCTCTGATGTTTTTTCTCGAACTCCAAAAAGACTCGACCAGCCGTCAAACAAAGCCAACAGAGATTTCAGTATCTCTCCCTACCAACTGCCTCCGCCTTCACCCCAATGTAGTTAATCTCGGATCTCGGTCTCGTCTCGGCCGGGACCTTGACACCTTGATAACAATATCTCGAGGAGATTATCGGTGGAATATCGGGAGTCCCAAATCTTATATCCAAATTTTATACATGTGAATGCTAAGAATTAACTATATTTTTATTGATTTATTACCAAGAATCTTAACAACCATACTTTAAGAAGAGATCATATTAGTATATATATTACAATTCTAAATTCAAAGTTCCAAAAATCTAGATTAAACAACAAACATATACCTTGAATATCGGACGAATCTCGACCATATCGATCGATACAGTGATATTAGAAGATTCGTCGCGCTTTTAAAACGATACCTTGAATATCACCGTTATCGCGGCCGTAACGGCCGATGTTGACCACATAGCTTTACCCTACTCTTATGACCGTCTGACAACCTTCCACTCAGCCACCAACTTCTTCGTCCCCCGAAACAGAAATCCTTCTTTATTTCTTAATTTTTTCTTTTATACCTTCTCCAATCCTCCCTTTTCAGCCGCCTACCGACTTCTCTATTCTTCTCTCACGAAAACACATCACTTCCCTTCTCCAATCCTCCCTTTTCAGCCGCCTACCAACTTCTCTATTCTTCTCTCACGAAAACACATCACTTCCCTTCTCTTTCTCTCTGCCAGACTCTTGGTCCACTCCTCAACAGACCGAACCAACCATTGAAACACGAAGATTAAAACAAGTCTTCTTCACTCTTTGCTTACTTTGTCTTTTACTTTCACACCTGTTTTGCCATTTACGTCCACGTGCTCAACTCTGACCAAGACTACTCCTCTTATTCTTTTCAGCCAAAAGTACACTCAACAGCCGAGTACAATCCCACTTTGTCACAACAAATTCCCAAGAACTTCTGTGTCTGCCAGATTTCTTTTCAGTTTTTGTCTTGAATTGCGGGGCTCAACCTGGCTGAGGTACACTCAGTAGCTAACATCCTTGACGTCATCACAACCTGCGCTCCAAGACCAACTCGCTCCTATCCACTTAACCAGCTTAACATGATTGGTCATAGACGCATAGTTATGGTCCAAATGGAAAAGCAGGTGAACTCCATCGGTAATTGAGCTCATTTTATCGTATTTATTCGTAAGTTCAAATTTATGTCGGAGAAAATAAAAAAAAAATGAGCTTTAAAATAAATTTTAGTCTTGGTGGGATTGGACCTTATGATCTAGATGTCACTAAGGGTAACTAGCTCATTTTTCACTATTTGTGAATGAAGAACCTTTAGTCCCACACTGGAGAGACTAGAGATGAGTTCTCCCTTTATTACCACAAAAAATGCAACTAAGGGATCGCTCTTAGGGTTTAGAAGCTTTTGTGGTTGGGGGAGGACTAAGGCAATGGGCTAGTTGGTGCACAAATATCTTTCACACATTACCTGTAGAGGAAGATGAATTTGAGCCTAGAAGAGGCCAAAGACTTAGAACTGAAAAATCTTTTGGGCCAGACTTCATAACATGCTTAGCTCAGACTGATCCAAAGACTTATAGAGAAGCCATGACTTCTTATGAATCTCCATGGTGGAAAGAAGCTACCATTAGTGAAATGGATTCCATTATACAAAATGATACTTGGGAGATTGTAGATTTACCTCTAGGGTGCAAACCCATAGGTTGTAAATGGATCTTCAAAAGGAAACGTAAAGTAGATAGAACTATGGAAAAATACAAATCTAGATTAGTAGCTAAAGGCTATAAACAAATAGAAGGTGTAGATTTCTTTGACACTTATTCACCTGTTACGAGAATTACTTCCATTAGGATGCTAATTGCTATTGCTGCTATTCATAACTTAGAGATACATCAAATGGATGTAAAACAACTTTTCTAAATGGTGAATTAGATGAAGAAATTTATATGGACCAACCTGAGGGCTTTGTAGTGAAAGGTTCTGAAAACAAAATTTGTAAACTAAGAAAATATTTGTATGGTTGAAACAAGCACCTAAACAATGGCATGAAAAATATGATCATGTAATGATTTCTAGTGCTTTTAAAATAAATGAATCTGACAAGTGTGTTTATACTAAACTTGTGAATGATGCCTGTGTGATTGTATGCTTGTATGTTGATGATATGCTTATACTTGGTACAAATATGGATGTAATTAATTCCACTAAGAACATGCTAAATGAGAACTTTGACATGAAAAACTTAGGCCCCGCTGATGTAATCTTAGGGATCAAGATTAGAAGAGATTCTAATGGATATAGTCTTAGTCAATCTCATTATGTTGAATCTGTGCTTAGAAAATATAACCAGTTTGATTGTAAACCTGCTTGTACTCCTTATGATCCTTGTTGTAGACTCAAGAAGAACAAGGGTAATGGAGTTTCGCAACTTGAGTATTCACGTGTCATAGGAAGTCTGATGCATTTAATGAACTGTACGAGACCAGACATTGCCTATGCTGTGAGTAGGTTAAGTAGGTATACATGTAATCCGGGACAATAGCATTGGGATGCACTTATTAGAGTATTAAGGTACTTAAAGTATACTTTAAACTTTTGTTTAAGTTATGAGAGATACCCTGCGGTCCTTGAAGGATATTGTGACGCAAACTGGATAGCGGACTCAGAGGAGTCTAAGTCTACGAGTGGATATGTTTTCACTCTAGCTTGCGGGTCTGTATCATGGAAGAGTTCCAAACAGACATGTATAGCTCGATCCACTATGGAATCAGAGTTTATTGCGTTAGATAAATCAGGAGAGGAAGCCGCTTGGCTAAGATGCTTTTTAGAAGACATTCCTCTTTGGCATAGGCCTGTGCCAGCTATATCTATACATTGTGATAGTCAAGCTGCAATAGCTAATGCTAAAAACAGCAACTATAATGGGAAGTCTATACATATTCGTAGAAGACACAATTCCCTAAAACAACTAATCTCAACTGGCGTTATTTCTATTGACTTTTTGAGGTCTAAAGAGAATATCGCGGACCCTTTGACGGAAGGTTTGTCCAAGGAGATAGTTAGTAATACATCGAGGGGGATGTGGCTTAAGTTCATCAAATAAACTTACCATGAAGGATACTCAACCTTGCTGACTGGAGATCCCAAGATCAAGGTTTCGAATGAGACAATTAATTTGTGGTGGGTTAAAGGAAACACTATCAGAGAATTTCATTCTCTGTCCCTTCCCTATGGTGTAGACGTGATAGTGTGACTACATGTGAGGATGACTTTCTATTAAGTCTTAATGAGTTCTATAGTTTCAATTTAAGATTGAAGTGGGGTGTAGCAGTAAACACTCTTGATAGAACTCACCTATCTGAATGAAGAAGTGGGCCGCTTACTATGAGAACTGAGATGATTCTCTAGAGCATTCTGAGAAATGGGATACGTCCAGGGCCAAAACGAACACAACGACACAAACTTAACAGCACCTAGAGAGATATCACGTGTGGAAGTTATTGATGAACTACACCAAACGATGGCAGTTCAAGACATCGTGTTTACTGTCCATCAAGTAGTTCCGGTAATTTCTCACTAAGAAAAGGTTCAAGACCTTATGGACACCTATTGCCTAAGAGGTATTTCTCGCTTTCTGATTTCTGATTTTTATCGGGTTTTCATTCATGTGGGGGATTGTTGGAGAAAAATGAGAAAAATGAACTTTAAAATGAAGTTTAGTCTTGGTGAGAATGAACCTTAGGACCTAGGTGTCACTAAGGGTGACTAGCTCATTTTTCACTATTTGTGAATGAAAAACCTTTAGTCCCACATTGGAGAGACTAAAGATGAGTTCTCCCTTTATTACCACAAAAAATACAACTAAGGGAAGGCCCTTAGGGTTTAAAAGCTTTTGTGGTTGGGGGAGGACTAAGGCAATGGGCTAGTTGGTGCACACATACCTTTCACACATGTGCGGTGCTTCACACCGAAGCACGTACTTGCTTGCTTGTGAGCTTGCAGAGCTTGCGTGCTTGCGGAGCTTGCGTTACTTGCGGTGCTTGCGTTGCTTGTGGAGCTTGCGGCACTTATCTGCTGCGGGATTAAGTATGCTTGCGGGTGTGGCCGTAGCTAAGGCTGCGGTCCAACCAAGACTTACGTTGTTGAAATTATTTCCTTAAGTTCTATTTTAAATGTGGGGGCGTCTGACCCAGCTAGAATCAATGAGTTTTAATGTGAGAATATTTTCTAACCGTTTTATTACCATTTCATATTAAATTTCACACTTAATTTCCGTGATTAATGCACGAAATTAATTTTAATAAATACGAATTAATTCTCTTCTCAAGTTTTGGCTATAAAAGAAAAATATTTTTCTCCATTTCAACTTACTGCAGAACAGGCTACTATCCCTAGTTCTTTTCCCCTCTTCTTGCTTTGTTTTGCGCAACATTCCTTGTTTATTTCCCTTCCTATCTTGCTATTAAGTTCTAGAGGGTGATTTGTATTGTGTTAATTCAAATCATAATAGGCAGTTCTATCCTGGACACATCTTCTCTGTTGGGGTATAACATCTTTCATTATTGAGGAGTACCTGAGAACTATTGTGTTAAAGACAATTTGGTGAGCAGGTGGCTCTGTCCTTGTGTGTGCATCAACATCAGAGTGTAGTGATTTCTCTAACGTTAACAGTTTTCTTCTGTTTAGTATTTTCATTGTTGCAGATCTAACATTTAATACATATCACCTATTAAAATAATAAAACAAAAATATTAATATAAAATTAAGTGCTAACAAATATAAATTAAGACGGTATATATATGTATAAATTAAGCTCGTAGCAGGGGATTTAGATTTTGAACGAAGTAAATAAAATAAAGTAATAAGAATTTATTTCAAAAAATGAGAAAAAAGATGACTAAGGAATCATTCGCCGTCACTGAACCGAAATTTAATCATACAAGTTTATTTCTTGTTGACTTTATATTGTTACCAACCGTAGAATAACAAGAAACTCTGCTATCCCCGGAATTCCTTATTTCACTGGATACGAAGGTGCTCGACTACCATATTCTATCCAACTAACCCACCAAGAATAGGCTATCAAGGTGTAAATTAGTCGAACGCTTTACACTTTGTGAATCAGGCTGATCCTAGCATCAGACTTATAGGCTCGACCCGCTTACTAGTGTTATCTCTATACACAATTGCTTAACAGAATCCCTCTGCCAGTTCTTGCGACGTACTACTTTTGTAAAAAATTGAGTGACAATTACACGTATCACACAACTCAAAACTAGTAGAAAGAATATTAACAAGTTGATTTAATTGATCACTTTAAATAACCCATCAGTATTCTTGGACAATAAAAATAATAGAGATAATCAACAATAAAAATAAAACACAAAAGAAACTTGATTTAAGAAATTAAAATTTCATTATTCAGAACTTTCAAATCATCCTTAATCAAAGAGTAAATTAGATAGACATAGCTAAAATATTCTACAAATAAATAAAGAAGAAAAAGTAAAGTAAAACTAAAAATAAAAACTCACAAATAAAGCTAGGAGAAAAGCTCTCCTTCTCTCTTTGTTTCTCTCTTCTAACTAGAAAAAAATTAAATAAAAAAGAAGTGTATTTTCCTTTGGGTTTTAGGTCCTATTTATAGCCTTCAAATACCCTACTAGATCCAAAATATCCGTACTTAATAAGGGTTAAAAATCCTTCACCGCCTTGTTTTCCTTTTCTTCACTGTAATTTTAAAAGATAAAAACCAAACGGTCAAATACCAAAACGCTACATAGCTTTGATGTATATCTCAAAACACGAAAGTACATGTTTTATCTCTTCTTCCAATCACACCGCCCCTATAAATCTTGTGTCGTACTTCTCTCTGATTTCTTCTTTTGATTTTTATTTTTGGCCGAACCCACTACCCTTCACGCGTCATAATCACAAATAAATTTCTAAACTTAAACTATGTAGGCCCCCACTACTATACACGACACCAGTAACCAAAACAAGTTTGGTTTTTCAAACACTCGAATCGTGGGTCCCGTGGTATCCTTTTAAATTTTCTTTAACCGTGAACTTATATAAGCCCGCCAAATTAAAACTTCAAACTTTAATTCCTGGACACATGGAGAGAGGTAGAGAGAGTTTCCCCTTTAACGCCTATTAGGTTGCCAATAGTACTTGTACATAAAAATAACTATTTTTTTTAAATGATTTTTTCATACAAAGTTGGAATGACTCCATTCTTTCGTCGTTGTCTTTGTTTCTTCTTCCTCTACGATATGATGACAAGAAATCCTGGATTTGGACAAGTTCCACCCGGTCTTTAACTTTTTTTCACTTGTAACACTCCATTTATTGCACAAGTAAGTTTCAATTCACTTGTTTTGGATGATTCCACCTAACAAAATATAAATAAACAAAAACAAACGTAATATACAATAATTTACAAAAAATCTAGCAAACATCCTCTCTAGTAAACATCCCATATGATAAGATCACATTTCAGATGCCAACTATTGAACCAATAATATCCTTTGGGATCTATCACAAAATTTTAATTAGATCTTTGAGGGTTTTGGTGTTTTAAGTCTTATCAATGTGATCAAGAAACCAATAATTGAAGATGGATCAACCACCGTTTGCATCTGATATATTCCACGTGCCAACCATTTGCACTAATACTTAGTACGTGTTCCAACTTCATGGGGATCATGGGATGAGAACATCTCTGAGGTGAGTTCTTTTGGTTTATCATTTCTTTACGAATTTGTTTATAAATCAGTTTGCGTATATTGTTACCTGGATATTTAGTCTTAATATAGAACATGTGGTTTGTATCTTATGACATAATTTTGAAAGAAGATATCCACTTATCTAAAATTAATAAAGAGAATAACAATTAACAGGGTCGTTGAAACTTCATGTCATGAATTGGAAGTCTAGCTAAAATTTGTTATCAATTGTGACTGTATGTTTCTGGAATGCTTTCAACTACTTGTATGACTTCTACAAAATTTAGGAATTTTTTCTTCACAAACATAAGGAAGTCACCCAATCTAGCAAACATCTCTTATTAATTAGAAAAAATATAATTGCTAGTGTTTAAATTATGTCCACCACTCAATCCGGTTGCTTAACTATGCTTAACTATTAAGTTTCTCTCACAATACTTTAAAGCAACAACCACTTCACATGCATCATATGTGAGCCATTTCATCTTCTCATGTTTCCTTACCGTTACCCAATCTTAACATCATTTCAATATCCTCCTCTTAAGGATTCCCCTCATTCACGAAACTCCATCTGGAAACAACTTCTCATTGTATTATAATTATTGTTATACGCAATAGTTGTTCAATGGTTAAGCTAATAGAAAAGTCGATATATTTAAAATGCACATATTTAACACTATACAATTATACAGTCCATACAGTATCCAACTAATATAAAAATAATTTATAAATTGAAAAATGTTATTTGTCCCATTCTCAATTCTTAATTGAGTACTACGGTTATCTTATATGTTGTTTAATTCACTTTGAATATTACACGGTTTTGATGGCACATCTATCTTGAAATAATTAGATGACAGTTTTTTGTTTTAGAATACTGAATTTTGTTGTAACTTTTTTTTTATTTGTAAGAATCGGATGAAAAGGTCTAGGTATGAACTATAGTTTTGAATACATGGAGTACACAACATTTTTAATCCAAACCTTCTGTTTTTCAATGCCCGTACGTAAAACGATAGTCCTCTTCAAATGGATATATAGATGAGTATTATCTTCCATTAAAATAATTTATAGTCAATGATTTACTTTTACCTTTATTTTTACAGTTATAGTGTCGTTAGTAGAAAATCAAACATGTACCCAAACATGAAAGAAGATTACAGACAGCTACCTTAAAAATATTTATTTATTAAAATTACAAAAGAACTTCTAAATAGACAATTTTTGGATATAATGTTGAATTTATGCTGGCCAAAAATCACAACATAAATTGGGTAATATTAGAATTTAGAAGGTGATATACAATTTTTTTCCAGGATACTTCCAACATGTTGATGTGTTTTGAATGTGTTCTTTATTGTTTGCAGTTCCTCATTTCAATTTAGTGAGAATTTTTAACTGATTTCACCAATAACATGATCTCCTCAGGTGATGTCATAAGGTTCTGTTAAATATGAGCTTTATGTTTTGCTCATAAGTATAAATATCAAAATAATGACCGTAGAGTATTTACAGCTGAAATAAGTAATCATAAAGAGCATTTTCATCTGATTGACTGTTATTTATTATTTTTATATTGATTATTATTTTTAGATTGAATAAAAATTGTTATGTTGTTATTTTTGTATGACTGAGAAGAATCGGGTTAATGTATCTCAACTCATTAGTAGTGATTAGATATTTATTCACATGCTGATATTTTGCACCAGAATATTAATGCTTGAAAGGAGTATATAATGAACTAAAATAATGTCACAATAAATTACGGTCGAACTTATGGATAAACAATGTTAGTTATTTCAAGTTAGTCAGTATCCTCTCATAGCAAAATTGGTATTCGTTTTGCAGCAGTGCATCTTGACAAAGCAACATATAGTTGGTCATGGTTGAACACAAGAGTTCGTAAATCGGTCCTAACGTACTTTATAGACTGACCTTGTAATTAATTACTTCCTCCGTCTTAAATTATAAGTCTGGTTTGAAAAAGTCAAGATTTTAAGAAGACCGCATGAATTTGAAAAACTGTCCATATTAGATGTTAAATTATTACTATAGTTAAAATTAAACACGTTTAGTATATAATAATATTATATATTCGGTAGTATTTGGTAAAAAGGAATGTAAGGGAAGATTTTTTCCTAATTATACATATATCATTTTATTTTAAAAGGAATGAAGTATAACCAAGAAAGATATTAACGCATTTGTTTCCTAATTATACAAGTAAACAGAAGATGATAACTATTTTAAGACAGAAGAAAGTAAATAGAGGACTTATAATTTAAGACAGAGGGAGTAATTGTCATTATATTGGCTAGGTAAATTGGAAACTGACGTATTGACATGTTTATATTTAATACCGAAACCGATGGTTGAAACAATATACTTGATAGTAATACATTGTTCCCTGCTTTGTGCCTGGTTATAATTTTTGCTTGAATTACATGTTTACCACATTTAGTAACCATTAATCTTGTACCATTGGAAAGACCCTATGATAGTTAGATATTTCTTATCAGAATAACTGGACAACCAACTTTAAGTTGTAGATTGAATAATGGCATTCCTAGAAGACTCAAATTATGTACAAAGTCGTTACTGTAATTTGGGATAACACCGCTTTCGCCGGGATTCAATTTGTTTGTAGCTAAATATGTAAATATCACTCCATCCAAAATATCCAATGCTCATTAGTTTATCTTCTTAACATCATGATTACGTGATAATAAAATATTTCTCTCAGTTAGCTTTTCAGGTGATACTTGATCACGTGTCCCAAAACAGGGATATAATTTAGATATGAGTTCTTTCACTCTCTGCATCTATGCACCGAATGAGGGAGTTAAAAAAAAGTTCTTCTGGTTTTGTCCTGACCTATTATATTTGCATAACATAAGTAAAATATTTATTTTCATATTAAATTTTATTATTGTTTTCTAAATGCAGCGTGAGAGAATGTTACCTCAGGTAAAGTTTCTGCAAATGCAATGTTTTCTGAATCACGTAGATCAAGGAGCATACCCCTTGTAAGTGTCAAAACTATTACCTTATTTCAAAGTATAGATTTTTTGACGCACGCACTTACGACATCTGAACGCCCATCATTTGATATAACTGGCAAGGTTTGCCTGAAGTCTCCTCTCGTAACAATTGTAATGCCTCCAAAAGGTAATTCATTATTTGCATGTACATCTTGAAGTAATCTGTTAACCAATTTTACACAAAATATATGCCACATTGGTACTTCATCCCATATAATCAGTTTTGCTTCTTTAAGGGGTTTATCTTCTGAACTTTGTTTAGGAATTAAACATGGTTTGTCTTCGTTTATTTCAATCGAAGTCTTTAATGGTGAGTGTGCAATTCTACCCCTGACGAAAAGAAATTAAGCAATACCCGATGATGCAACGGTCATCACTACGTCTCCGTTGACTTGCATCTATTGTATTGTATTCAAATGTTTCCATGTTCATGTACTGACGTTTAGAAAAAAGGTAGGGGCATCCTTTTATTGAAAAAACTATGTTATTTTATTTTAAGCTGACAAGTGTTCCAGATTCAAGCTTGCAATATTTCGTCTAAGTTTTGGTTCTTTTATTGCAGATTGAAGTTGTTGGTGTTCACATAAAAATTTGTTGCCAATAATCTTACCCCAAATTCCTTTTGATTTCGGCATAGTAGAAAAATGTACCAATTCTTTGTCGGAGTCTTATAGTAATTTATCCAAAATGTACAATCCATAATCCAAAGTCTATTCATTTGTTGGATTTTGAATGTTGAACAATGTTTTCAATCTATGAGGAAGATCATCGCATATATGCAAACCAAACTTTTCCCACAAAATTTTTGGTTCAATTGAGTTATAATCAGTTAAAATAATTTTGAATAGCTTTCTCAGCTACCTACCTGTTTGGATATCTACGGATTCTTTAAGACACTCCATGGCTTCTCCATTATTTTTTAATAGTCTAAGTGAAATACACGTTTTTTCAATGTAGGCAATAATTCTCCATCTATTATTCTAGGACATTCAAATGAATCTACACCAGCAACAACAATCAATAACAAATTAACAATTTCAGGTAGTATAATTCTCCAGCGTTAGGAGGAACAAAATTACAATCTAGCGATTGCAAAACCCTATTTTTTGATGTGCCACTTGTTATTATTCCAGACAAAGTGTTGTGGAAACTCTTGGTACAAATATGCAGGTGTTATAGGATTTTCAGCATAATACTCAAAAAAAGTTATCAATGTCGTCTTATAGATCCCAACTTTTTTCGTAACCCTTTTTTTGTCCTTGTTGATCTATAAATAATTCTTTGATTCCCTTGCAAATGGATTGCCAATCACAAACGTTTAAATCTTCTTTATCCATTGAATAACCAAATAAATACAATGCAGCTTCAGGAGGTTCAATATACCTAGCATCTATATACATTTTAATCTCATTTATTGCTCCAACAACAATTGTTGTTCTATCATATCCTTTGTAGATATATTTATTTATGTGTTCCACTGTGCTTATTCCAGCACATATATCAACGTTTATATGAAAATTAAACATTCTTGACAACTGTAGATTGTAAGGTATAACATTAGTATTATGCTTTACGTCCTCCGCGAACAACAATTTTTCTTCCATCATTAATCAGTCGATAGACTAGGTACCCACCACCATTTAAAAATGTAACGTCATTGTATTTTTTTGAGTATCCTTTAGTATATTATTTTTTTCATACAGGTGGACTCTGGACTCCTATCACCCACATAGACCGTGAACCATATACTTCCTTACTGTATCAAAGATGACTGGGTCTTTTTTCTCATCCGGAAATTCAGCTGAAACAAATTTTTCGTCCTGCTCTACGTAGTTTCTCTTACTTCTCTAAGAATATTAGCAAATACTATATGGTAATCCACGTTTCTAAAAATTCAATGGTGTGCACATGACCAACAACTTTTCCAAACACAATCTTTTTAGTTATCTCATCCATGAGTGCTTTCGTTTTAAATTTGAAAACTCATACGTGCCACTAAATCAGGACGATCAGAGGCATATTGATGTTGTAGAAGCTCGCCTTGGATTTATGGATAGTTAGGATTGACAATCATTGTGAGAAATATATCAGGATGAATGTTAACGCGTATAATTTTCATTGAATCTTGGTATAATTTATACATTGTCATGGTCTTCCAATATGGGATGATGGTAAAATGCATGGACCATGGTGTACCTCCTTCACCAAGCGTTAATCCAACATCTTTCATTTTTATTATGGAAGCATATTGATATGCATGTAACTTTTGCTGGTTAAATCTCGTAAAATCTAAATGACTCTGTTGAGCCGAAGCCCACGTATCTACTAATAATTCTTGGAATACTTTTCCAACTCTTAGGATCGTTAAATATTTTCTGATTTACGCTGGAAAAGTTGGTATCCATAGAATTGCATCTGAGATAAACTTTTGTCGGTAAAATGTTTTCCATCCCATTGTGCAAGTTCAATGCTCCAACCTAGCTCACCACAAGGGAATAATAAAACATAATGCAGAGGAAGACATGCATGATGACATTCATTAAATTTTGTAAATCTTTTTTCTACTTTTAGATGCAAAAGAATATCGTGAGGTCATGTTATATCCCTAGGATTTTCAGGTACGATGACTGATACTTCTTCCATAGTTGGTAGATTATAGCGTCTCTAGTCAGAATTTTTATTAAAATATAGGGATACATACACAGTTTTATGAGATGACGCCTCTTTATCTTTCAAGATATTGTGTGCCTGATGATACTTTGTAATAAAAAAATTTGTGTTGTAATAGTGTATCTTGAATTATTTTAAGAACTTGTCTACTTAGATCTAGATTTATTTTTTCATATATGGCTAATGCATGAGATGGGTCATACATATATAGCTGTGAGTAATCACATTCTCTCATTATTTTGAAGTCAAAGATCCACCACTACTATATCGTAATTCATCATGTATTGGAAAACATGAAGGACCTCTTCCCTTTGATTCCCTTGTGTCGTATTTGCATCCAAAACTTATAAATACATTAGCAGCATTGTAACTTCTGATATTTTTCCAAAATAGTTTTGAACAATCATCATCTCCTTCGTATAATTCTTTAAACGAATCAGGAGGTACACAGAGTGGTGGTAGATTAACTTTTCCTTTGTGAAAACATATACTAAATTTGGGATTCTTAAAAGATGAACTAGACAGTTTCTCATCAATCCAATGTAATGTACCAGAAAATGGACTGATAACGTCTATCTTTCCAGCATAGTTTCTTCCGAACTCGTTAACATTAACAGTGGGTACTTTCTAAAAGTTGTAGGTACATTTTGGCGTTCGTTATCAGCATCTTTTTCCGAAGAATAGTCATAATCAATGTACTCATCAAAAGATATATCTGAAGTAGGAATAAACCTGTTTAAAAATAAATAACAACACTCAAATAAAATTTATCTCCAGTGGAAGCTTTAAATTTTAGTATAATTACATATCATTTTCATTTGCAGTGGATGGCGAACGAATTGAATCTGTATACATATTATGGATGACGAACGAATCGAATTTATGTGTATATTACTTGCCACTACTGATGTATTCATTTGTAATAAACGAAAAAAAGATAACACTATCTACGATTATTTAAGGAAGATACCCGATCCTGGTAGACAAAATTAATATCTTGATTTATGGTTAATCGAATTATAATCAGGTAAGCATTACATGAATAGTTTATCAAAGGTCTTTCTGTATTTTTTATTATGAATGCATTTTAAGAATTAATCCACATGTTTATCTTTAATGTTAGAGCACTCGTATGTTTCCACTTAATGAGGATGGAGGATATAAACAAAGATTATAAGGGAGTTGTGGCACCAAACATACAAGGTACATGACAAAGATTATATAAGTATTCATTCTGATTTAGAAGGTACAAAGACTCGATCTTACAGCTTCCGAGTAAGCAAGGGCCATGTTGTTTCCTACTGCTTTGTTTTATTTCAGAAGTTTTCTCATGTTATTTTTTTAATATATATTTACAGGTCCTGATGCAAATTGGGGATGGAGACCACGAAATACGTGGAAGATGTAGAATTGGCCAGAAGGTGACTAACTATTCGTTCTTTATGATCCATTTTCTTTCATTTTTTATTAGAAAAAGAATATGTATGCAACTCTTTTATCCAAACTGACCTTTGCAATATAGTCTAAGCCAGCTCTTTTTTGAGGGTGCGCAAATACTTCATGTTTCCTTAATCCAATGCATTATACCCAAAATTCGAACACCTTTTGAATGTACCTAGTTTTTCTCTTTACATAATTGTGAATAGAATTTGGATTTTGTATCTTTGTTCACTTCATAATATATGTTTTTCAGGTTCTTGGCTCCTTAACAATACAATTGGCATTAGATGAGATATTTTGCCTCAACTATGGTATACTGGATCTGGATGAACCAACGACTTAGACGACCCAAATACTGAGAGCTTGCTCTATCTTTCGTCAGTTATGCATGCATATAACCTTATTAACGTAGGTAAGTGATTAAGTTTTCATCTCAACTATTATCACTTAATTCATCGTCTCTACATCAGAATAATGGAGGATAGGAAAGGTCATGAAAGTTTTCAGCTTATAGTAATCACTCAGGATGAACGATTTGCTCAGCTAATTGGTTAGCGGCAACAAGCAAAAAGATGCTACCGCGTCACAAAAAACGAACAATAAGCGATACCCTTCGTCTTCCATTGCTATATAGGTTTATTTTCTGCATGTATTTGACCCCAAATTAATCGACTTCCTAAAATATTCGCAGTCAACATAACATTATTGAAACCCATTAGATATTCGATTGACATTCTATGCAAGTATCTTCTGTCTTAATCTTTAAGGAGGTGTCCTAATATTTAGAAAATCCACTCCTTTCAGATCCCACATCAAAAGATAACATAACATGTAATTCTTATATGCTAATTGTTTGTGTGGGGTGTATACCGTTGATTATTTATTACTTGTTTATTATAGATTAATCTGATTGATTAGCATAACTTGCAAACATCAAGGTTTCCAACTCATAAGCAATATTTATGGTAGCAGAGGGAGATACCTGATCCTCATAGGCAACTTTAAAATTTAGCTTTATTGCCTCTTTGTTTAGTATATGGTGGTGAACATTTGTCCTTTTTTTTAAAGAAAATCCAATATATTCATAAATAAATCATTCATATGATGTTACTACAGCCATTTTTTCTTGTTGGACATGATATAAAGTTGTCCTGATCTTAATAAGATATTTTATTTTTTTAGAATATAAAAGAACTTGAATTTTTTGTATTTCTATTCATAGGGTTTGCACAGGAAGGAGATTAAGATATTCAAAGAAAATACGTAAATTTCAAGTGAAAGATCAAAGTATAAGTATGTATTTTCTTACATGTGATTGTATTTGGTGAACATTTATTTGTTGTAATTGTTTTTGAGTTAATCATTGTATGATTCTTAACTGTCAAATAATTTTTTTTAAAGGAATCTAAGATTACAGATTGATTTGACTACAAACTGATAACGTGACTCCTCATAAGTTATTAATTTTACTTACTTGTTGATAATTTGGTCGTGCTATTTGGTAAACGGGTTGAAGAAGAGTTGCTGGAAGCCTTCTTCCAACACGTGGTAATAAAATATGACAGTGGCCTAAATAAATAAACAATGTTAAAAAAAAAAAGTGACTTCAATGTAAAGATGGGCTATGTATACTGATTAAGAACTGTATGCAGATAGGATGGATTACCTAATAATTTGATTTATATGTGATTACCGTAACTAATGATTACCATAACTAATGATTTAGATATGAAAAAAAGTAATTATGATGAAATCAAAATATAGCAAATAAATAAGAAATTGACACCGTTATATATCGTGGTTCGACAACGGAGTGTCTACATCCACGAGTAATAAAAGATTTGATGGTTTTTATACATGATTGTATGTTACAAAAGGATAAAATGCTATATGCTTCAAGCAAAATTTATCAAAGAATGATTGAACTACGAAATTAATGAACACAAGTCTCATACCTAAACTTTTTTCTCTGATCCTTTTTCTTCTCCAAAATTTTCCGTCCCCTTCTTTCTGTTTTGGAGTTTGATACTTATAGTAAATATCATGGGTCCCTCTAATCTAAATTTTCCACCTATTAGTTCTTATCCAGACTTTAGAAGGAAGCTTATCCCGTATTCTTATTTGTATTTCCCGCAAGAATTGTCATGCGTACTTCTTATTTCCCTTAGTTTCCCACTTGGTGACCCGCACCTTTTCTGCGAATTTGTATTCAAGTTATTGCTTTTGGATTTGGATGAATGTTGCGGTCTTATAAGAATTATAACATGTATGACATGTGGCCACTGAAAGTGACATTATTATTTTCAGAATTTGGCATGTCCAATACGTGGCTATTGAAAGTGACTTGTTATGTTTTAGCTTCTTTTGTTCCGCAACCTGTTCAACTGAGACGTGTCCATCATGCATTAATGTTTGTCAGTTCTATTCATTGTGGCAGGCTTTCCCGCAACTTATGTGTCTGTCATGCAATGAAGGTGTCTATTTTATACAGTGTGTCATGCTTTCCCGCAACTTGGGTGTCGGTCATGCAATGAAGATGTATGTTTCAGCACTTATCCAAAGAGTTTTGTTTCAGTGTTTCTCGTTCCATCATAATCTGATATTCTTTCCATAGTATTTGAACACGTGGTGTTACGGATTTAACACCCTCATAATTTTCCCCTTTTTTCTTTTGAATTTTTTACATATGGTAAAAAATTGAAAAAGGAAAAATATTTATTACTTTTCCGATTTTCACGCAACTAATAAATTTTTTTTCCCACGTTTAAGTTTACTTTTCTGACAGTTTTGAAGGTGTTTCGAGAAAGTCACGTCTCTGATAAAGTTCCTCTCTCTTTCACTTTATTTTTTCGACTGTTTCGTCAGTTTCAATCCTCTCATATTTAATGTTAATCTTATCACATCTCTCATCTCTCATCTCATTCTTCGTCTTCTTTGTCTTTTTTTCTTAAAGTTTTTGTTCTTTTTCATTCTTCTGAAACTGAACCTTTCAGTGATTCCTCGTAATTTGATTAATTCACTTTGTGCTGATCACATCGTGATTAAGGATTTCTTGCATCGGGATCAGGTCTTCTTTTCATCCAGTTATCTGATTTGATTTTGTTCTTCACTTTGTTGCAGGTAATACTCTTAACTTTAATGTATTTGTTTATCTATCAATCTTCTTAACTGAATCTTTTAGGAGTGAATGGTGATGGTGATGTTCTTATCTTAATTTCTGATTATTTCATTGAATCCATGAATCTTTTTTCTTGAACAGAAAATTGTTTACTGGTTTATATTCAGGTTTAATAAACATCTTTTTTTTTCTTCTGCTTTGAAGGGTTACTGTTTTGTTCTTGCTTTTCATCAGGGTGATTCTATCTTTACTTGTTCTCTCATATATAGGTAAAAATTCATCATGTCTGGAAAAGATGATAGTAATGTTGCTGGAGGTGCCTCTTATCATGGTGATCATTCTGTAGAAAAGAAATCATCTCGCTACTTTGTGAGAAAACAGAAAGTGGGAGATGATTCTGGTACTTCAGAAGTTCAACCTTCTGATTTGGTAAGAACTGATGACATATCTGTTGCGGCCAATAGATCAACTTCTAAAAGTAAGCGTTTAAACGAGAACTTGAGCTTTAGGTTAATGGATATTGAAGAGTTTAAAGAGAAGCATCAACTCCAACAATTTAAAGTTTCCCTTTGCGATCCTGCTGAAGGAGATGAGATTACTCTTGATATGATAAGGAAATTCGAGTATAGCACCGAACTACTGTTAATAACTGCGGGAGCATTGCATGTGGGCTTGAAGCTTCCTTTGTACAAGATCGGAGATTCTTTCCAGTATGAGGTTCTTGCGAGCCAAAATAAATCCAAGCATGGTTTGGTCCGGTCTATAGTCCAATACAACGGGAATTGGTGGCATGTGCTGAATGAATGTAGTAAGCGCAGTAGAGGAGAAACAAATTTTTCATGCTACGTTCCTAATCCTGCGAAACTTGAGCATTATACTGTAGATAATTTTCATGCTATGTATGCTGACGCTATCGCCGTGAAGAATTATAAGAAGTGGAGCATCGGATCGGGTCGTAAAGGTGGCGAAGGATTCTGTCTGCTCTGGGAAATTGATAATTCTAAATTAAATATCATTATTGGGATGGAGGATCCTTTACGGGAAAGGATTCGTATTGATCATGACTTCATGTGGTACCGCACTCCCCTGATAATTGAAGGACCATGGATTTATGGTTTTGTTCAAGAAAGTGTGGTCCGCAACCTTTCATCACGTCTTCATTCCTACTACCCTTGGCAGCTAAACTTCAAAGGCTTTTCTTTCTCGTTTGACGATGTGGTATGTAGAATTTTCTCTATTATTCTACATCACTTCTTAAAAATTGGAGTTCGAAAGATAATTCGGGTATTAAGCGCAAAGCCGTAGTTTCACTAGAAAAGGTATTGATTTATCCAAATGAATTTGCATGATTTATATGAATCTTATTTAATGAGTTCATGCGGTACATCGACAGGGTCGGAAAAGGCTAAAGCTGCACCCCGCGTTTCCACTGATAAGGAGGAAGGAGAAATCCGTGATTCACCCCGTTGTCAACCAAAGTCGAGAATTGAGGATAGCTCTGTTGAACCTGAAAAAAGTGTGGAAAAGCAGAATGTCCCGCTTCAACTGACAGATTTTGAGCCCTCGGAGATGGTTAATGCTACGGTGGAAGCTACAGGTGTTGCGGACAGTTGTTCGAACCATGCCGCAGATCCTGAGTCCTCCTACCTCTCCTCCCAGCTTTCTCCCTTGTTTGAAGATGATCTTCTAGTGCCTTCTGTGAGTGAAGATGGTCTATCTAATAATGAGGATCCGGCAATTCAGGGTGAGCCGGCAAATGTTGCGGTGGAAGCTTTTTCTACCAAGGGTAATGTCGAGTGCACAACTGTCACTGATGCGGTACATAAGAATGAAGAAATCTCGCACAGTGATCAGGGTAAAGGAATAGCGGAAGATGGGAATCTTATGGATAAGGAAGAGGAGACCTTTCGTTGGTCCATGTCCAAAGAGTTGTTATCTGTCCCATGCGACTTTCAGCCAATGGAGACATATACCTCTGCGGTTTCTAATCTGTGGGAATGCATGCGGTCTTCTCTGTATGAGTAGTGAAAGAAGCTTGGTTAAAGGACCAAGTCCATCCCAACTGCCCTTCTTTTGACATGAACCTTCCTTCCTCTCTTGCGGAGACAATTGCTCTAGCAGATGGTGGAGCATACTCTTTGCAACAAACTATCTTGCAGGTATTTTTATTATTTTAATGACCTTAAATTTCATTTTATTTTCATCTTTACTTATAGCTTTAATTTCGAAAATTGCAGCTTGCTCGGGGTCAGAATGCCGCATATGTGGCTTATAAATTCTTCAAAGGACGATCCATAAAGATGGAGACTCAGTTTAGGAAAGTAGAAGAGAAATCAATCAGATTAGAAGAAGATGTTGCGGACTTGAAACGGGAAAATGATACGCTTCGTTAGCAGTTACTAGATCTCCAGAATCAAGGTTTAAAACTTTTCCTCTCATGTCTTTTTTCTAACTTTATTTGCATATTTTTGAATTTCTTTATGGGATCAGCGGGGGATTCATACCTCGTGAATAGGCTGCAACGTAAAGATATGCGTCTGACAGAACATGTGTTGAAAATCAACAAAGAAAATATGGAAATCAAGGAAAGATTCAATAACTTGGTTGATAGGATGAGTCAAGCCAAATTGAAGCACCAGCTTTTACATGTGGATTATATCCGCAAGAAGAAAGAATATGATGCCACTATGTTGTGGACTAAAGATTGTGTTCTTGAAGCGCGGGCACAATCAGAAAAATTGGAAGAAGAAAATCGCAAGCTCTGTGTGGAACGCAAGAATATCCTTGCGGGATTTTTTCATTTCGGGTCACATCATAATTCACAGCTTTCTTCTTATACGGCGCAGCTTATTAAAGACAGAGATAACTCAGCTTTTGATGCTCATGCTAAAGGAAATGCACTTGCAGAAGCTCAGGCTAAGATCCGCAGCTTATGTGATTTAATTCTTCTTCGTGAGAGCGATATTTTCCACTTACATAAAGAGATGGAAAGGTGTACAAACAAATCAAATCAGTTGTGGGACAATGATTCATTGAAACAACCGGAGTTAGATCAATATCGTCAAGATCTTCAGTATCTTACTGACAATTATCATAAACTTTCAAGAAAATATGTCTTCCTCAATGATTCTAAAGATGCAATGTTCACGAATTAGAAGAGTTTGAATCCCTCGCAATAGGTATCCTATTTTATTGCATATTTAAAGGTTAATATCATTTCCACATTGATTAATCTGTTATTTACGTTGCAGGTTTTGAGGAAAAATTTAAAGATGCGGCCTCAAGAGCTGATAGGGCTGAAGGAGAGCTTAATGCTGCCAATGCTAAGTTGGAGGAAGTCAAAGGACAACTGAAGCTTGTTACTGTCAAAGCCAGTTAGGCGCAATGTCAACTTGAGCTTCTATCCGCTAGGACTAAAGAAGCGGAGGATAAATGGAAGTTGGAAACCTTGAAAGTTGAGAGCTTGACTCGTGACTTGGATGTGGAGCAAGGGAGAATTTTTTTTTGGGAGGATAGTGTCCAAAAGTCTGCAGCCGAGGTGAATAAGTCTATGCAAGAGATTGAAGCCGCAAGAGTTATTACCGTGTCGCATGAGCATGGGTTACCTCCCAAGTAATGCTAAGTTTAAAGTCTTCAGATAGACTAAGAAATAATTAGTCACCTCATAAAATCATATAACAATAGTCGGAACAACTGTGGGTCATCTGAATCAAATAGTGCTATCACAAATAAGAGGAAACTGCAACAGGCCAAGAAAATGAACAAACCGAGCACACCCTTATCTAGTTTTTTGTTTAAGACAACTACTTCTAGATGTGGTTCAGGTTCAGGCTCTATAAAAGGGTCTAAATAAAATATTTTCATGGGATGGATTTCCTCGTAAAAAGAGTCAGGTTGTAGAGTCTAGAATAACTCAACTAAGAACTTAGAAGCACATAATAATAACCTGAATAATTGTGGATCCTCAAAGTCAATCATATTTGACTCACACAATTGACTACTATGAAGGTGGTCATTCTTAAACAAATGTGTCGATTCTAATTTCCTAAAGTAATTAGGCTTAGTCTCAAAACTTAATAACTGACACATTTGAAATTCATACGTTCCTACATATGGAAGTAAATATTTTGGTGGGAAAACAAAGTCAATCTTGGTATTATTGCGTAGGTAAACCACATCGACCAGAGGATGGGTTTCTAACAACTGAACTTATTTTTGAATATCACCAGGCTCATAAAATATAGTTTGAAAATGATCTTGTAAACTGGTAGAGGTGCATATGTCAAGTCCCAAGTTAGGGACTTTAAGTAGGGATACTTGACAATCACAAGAATCATCGGTACCCCCAAATTTAGGGTGGATATTACTCTCAGATGGACTAAAAACTATCGGTTGGATTCTAGATTCCTTAAGGTCAGAACTACACTCAGCTTCCTCTATAAAAGGAAATAAGGTACAATTATAAACAGGTAGAAGTTCATACTCAGTTTTCCATATATTATAAGTGTGCATCATAGGTGCAGAATCTAACAAAGCATTCACCTTCTTAATCACACTATCATCATCAACGACAAATCTAAAGTGGGCTAGGCATTTCTCTAATGGATCTTCTAACAAAGTGTTTGGTAATGACTCCTGAACTAATGTTCCTATTAACCTCTTCAATGCATTTGTCATCTAGTTCAGGTGGTTGGTTACTAATATTGAAAATATTCATCTCAGTAGTCATATTACCAAAAGATAAGTTCATAATACCATTTTGACAGTTAATGATCGTATTAGATGTAGCTAAAAATGGGAGACCTAATATCACAGGTATCTGATTCTCTGGTTTAGGGAAAAGTTGGGTATCAAGGACAACAAAATCTGCTGGATAAATAAACTTATGGACCTCAATAAGAACATCCTCTATGACACCACGTGAAATTTTCACAGACATATCAGCTAATTGCAGTATTATCTGAGTAGGTTTCAAATCACCAAGTCCTAGTTGGAGGTACACATGGTACGGAAGTAAGTTCACACTGGCTCCTAAGTCAAGTAATGCTTTCTCAACACGGTAGTTACCTATTGTGCAAGAAATGGTTGGGGAACCTGGGTCTTTGTACTTAGGAGTTGTATTGTTCTGGATAATTAAACTCACATGACTAGCTAAAAGGCTTTCTTTGGTACACTAAGCTTTCGCTTTCGCGTACAAATATCCTTAAGGAACTTGGCATAAGAAGGAATCTGCCTAATTGTATCTAATAATGGAAGGTTGATCGTGACTTGCTTAAAAACCTTTAATATGTCGTTAAAGTTGGATTCCTTCTTTGTTGGGCTAACAGTTGTGGGAACGGGGCTCTGGGAACAAAATCTGGCTTATGAGGAATTACATCGGGTTCTTTAGAGACTTTATCAGTTTCTTCATCTACTGACTCAGAAGGGTGAACTACAGTATGTTCACTATCAGGCATAGTTACCTTGTTGTCTACCACTTTACCCTTCCTAAGGGTTCTAATTGCGTTCACATGATTTGATGATTTCTCACCAGAAGATACTTCATGAACTCCTCTAGGATTGAGTTGGATCTGACTAGGAAACCTACCTTTTTCTCTTTCTCTCAAAGACTCAGCGATTTGACCAACCTGGGTTCGTAAATCATTAATAGCCTGAGATTTAGCCTGGATAATCTTTTTATTGTCTTCAAAATCTTGTTTAACCGATTGCTGAAACTCTATACAATGCTGAGTCAATGAGGCGACAGACTCTGCTAAACTCATGATCGTCTTATCTATCGGATTCTGAACTTGTGCCGGTCCCGTAGGATTCTTAGTATAACCGAAATCTGGGGGAACCTTAAACTTACTAGACTGACCTTGACTCTGGCCCTTAGACCAAGAAAGGTTAGGATGGTTTCTCCAACCAGGGTTATAGGTTTCTGAATAAGGGTCAAACTTATGATGATTATCAAATCTAGTGTTATTATAAAGAGCATGGGCTTGCTCTTCAACAGTATATCCTTCCCAAAATGATTTGGGCTCAATTCCACAACTAGATTGACTCAATTCTAAAGCTTCTAACCTTTTCGATATAACTGTTATTTTAGCATCTGATTCAAAAGATCCTTCTACCCTATTGACATTTCCTCTACTTAGAAGAATTATTTTCTATGGCTCCCTACTGTTTTCCCACTACTGGGTTTTTTCGACGATTTCATTCAAAAATATCCTCGCACCATCGACAGTTTGATTTTCAAACCTACCTGTGGATAAAGACTCAACCATGGTTGTTGTCGAATAATCTAAACCCTCGTAGAGGATCTAAACTAGCCTTATTTTTTCTAAACCATGATGAGGACATTGTGATAATAAGTCATTGAACCTTTCCAAATACCTATATAAAGATTCTCCCTCTTGTTGAGCAAATGTGCAAATTTGCTGCCTAATAGATGATGTTCTGTGCCTAGGAAAAAACTTCTGGAAAAAGGCATATGTAAGTTGTTCATAGGTTTCAATTGACTCGGAAGTCAAACTATATAGCAAGATTTGGCTTTGTCTCTTAGTGAAAAAGGAAACAGTTTAAGTTTCAATGATTCATCATCTAGGTCCTTAATCCTGATGGTATTACATATTTCCTCAAAATCCCTAACATGGAAATAAGGGTTTTCATTTTCTTTCCCTAAGAAGATTGGGAGCATCTTTATGATCCCAGGTTTCAACTCATAGTTTGCTTCAGTTTCAGCTAACTTGATACATGATGGACGAGAAGTCCTAGTCGAGTTCAACAAAGCTTTTAAAGTTGCCATTGCTGGCACTATCAAGGGACTAGTAGTAACTTCTTTACACAATGTCAAGTTCTCAAAATTGAAATTTCCAAAAACAGGGCCCTCAAAAGAAGAGTCTTCGAGGTCCTCGTTTCCAGGGACAGAACTAGTAGGGTTGTCACTAATCAAACGACCTAGAGTGTCTCTTTTCCAAGCTCGCTCAGTGATGACTTCGAGCGGTCTTGACATACACTAAAAAAACTAAAAAAATAAATCCTAATTGGAAGGGAATTCCAAACAATCACAAGCAAGGCTAACTCAACCAAATCAAACCTATTGAATCTAGCAAACAAAAAGCATGATGGCTCCACTTAGATTGTTTCTGGACCAGCTTCTATTCTTTCGAAAGGCAACTAGTTATAGTTTTAGCAAACCTCTTAGAACGATCCGAATTATATTAAGTCGAAGAGAAACATGATAAGCTCTAAGGAACTTTGATAACCCTTTCTCTTTGGCAACTTTTCCCAGGGTTACAAGGCGGCTCTAATCAACTTAAAATAATCTTCCTGAACTTCGAGTTAGGCTAACAAAGTAACCAATATAGTCATTTTGAACGAGTTTCCTATAAGCTCGTTACCTTATCGGTCTCTTTCTAGTCAAAATTTTAAGCTTAGGTTCGCGTTTGGTAACGTGTTCCTAAAGCGGGCAAGAAGGAAACGGTGATGAAATCCGAGTCCTTATCTTATATGGCTAGTTCTTGCCCTTTACTAAAAAAGTAAATCCGTATTCAGGTCCTCAACCTATGTGCATACGAAGGAATACAATAAACCCACTTGCAGGGGATTCGTGGGTTGATAGAGTCTTACCTCCCGTACCAGACGGGGGATTAATCGGTTGTAGTCGACTCGGGCCACCAACTCCTGTGTCAGTGTACGAACCCGAGGGGCCGAAAAAAATATCGTAATTGTCATCCTTCCATGTTGCAGTTTATATTTAAATTACCCTTCCGTAGGGTTTAAAAATAATAATAATGTCCAAAGTCCCAAAATAAAGTCCAAAAGTGTCCAAAAATAAAAGAAAAATTACAGAAATAATAAAAGATTACCTAATACAATTTTCTAAAAAGATAAAATCTAAAAAAAATAAAATCTAATTAAAAATAAAATTATTTGTCTTCTTTTCCGTTATTTTAGTTTTAACTTTAACTCCAAGTCTTTAATCACCAAAGTATTTGGCTCAATTTCCTTTCAATCTAAAATCCAAAACCTGTAGCAAAAAGAGAAATACCCAAAGAATAGTAAAATAGAACAAAGTAAAAATAAAAATCTAATTAAACCAACTAACCTAAAAAAAACTAAAAACAAATCTAAAAACAAGTCCGCGTCGACGACGCCAAAAACTGATGTAATCTTTAAATAGTGGTAAAAGGTTCGATACTCAGACTTGTAAAGATTCGATTTTTAAACCTAATTTTTAATAACTAAAAACAAAACAGATTAAAGTAAAATTGATTTCAACTCGGATATTCAGTTTATCCAAAATATTGACAATGTTAGGTTTTCAAAATAATAGTTGTAAATCAAAAGCATGAGACATCAAAATCTCTAAAACTCAGCATGACCCATCAAAAGAAAACACAACTAATTGATAAAAACCTTTTTTCCAATTTTAATTCAAAGCAAATAATAGTAAAAGAATTGCAAAAAATAAATAAAATAAGAATTACCACTTTATTATTGGAAAAATAGCTCCATCCGTCGCCCCAGTGGTGTTGATTAGCTCATCATGTTGGAAACACTCTCAAAATAGTTTTTCATAACTCAAAAAGTGTTTACAATGATGATATAAAAGTAACACAGACGATTTGATACGCTTATAAGTGTTACAGAGAATGTTTCCTGCTGAAGAGAAAAGTAAAGAGAAACAATAAAATATGGTTTCTGACAGCTTCAGAATTTTGAAAGAATATGCAACAGAAACTGCGACTGTTCTCTGAAGCCTTATGTTCTTAGTGTGTTCTTCACTAGCATATTTTTTTCTTCTTCCTGGAATTTTTCCGACTGCTCTGGCTTAGATTTTCTTTGATTCTCTTCGCTTTATATAGGGTTAGTAAACCCTAGGAACCTTTCTTTACCGATAAGGACTCAAAGAAGAGTCCAAATCAAACTCCAATTACGTGATAATCCGAATCCGAGAGTGACTCCTTTTCCGGCCATATTTTGAATTTTACAACCATATTTTCCGGCGTGAATCACCAATTCTGACGTGTGTTGATCATCTCTTGAGTGTTTCTTCAATTTGGATTATCAAAAAAACAAGTTTTAAAACCCTTTAAATTTGGTTCAAAACTAATCAGAAGTTTCTCTCACGTAAATTTTTCTTTTCCCGCCAATTTTGGTTTTTGAATTTTGAAAGAGAGGTGCCTTTAACAACTGTCTGGGTGCCGTTAGTAATTTTCTTGGGTGCCTTTATCACTTTTTGAGCCGATTTTTCCGCAAATATTTATTTCTCAAAAATACCTACAAAGACATAAAAACTCGTAAACAGTATAAAATCAAGCATTAACAAAATAGAGAATTGAGCACAATTTAGACACAAAAATGTGTCTATCACATACTAACTTCTCTCTGGACAGGAGGAAATTAATGATGCGGTCCCTAAGAGTACCTCCTGAAATGGATAGTACCTGATACAATAATTAATGTCATGTTAGGCATCTCTTGCTCGCGAAAGATCCAATAGTCATACACTCATAGACATTTATATGGATTTTCTAGAGAGATTGCATTTGTTCTGCTTTACCTAGTCTGAAGCCAAATTATTTTATGATTGCTTAATTGGTTATGGTTAATATGGTTTGAGATATTGTGTGTTCCAAGGATGCCGTAAGACTTCTCCATTCATATTCCGCAAATGGTACGAGCCATGTCCCGCAATATCTTGTATGACATATGGTCCTCCCCATGTGGGTGCAAATTTTGTTTTTTTTTTATCTCTTTGGTATTCTGGGATTTGTCGCAGAACATACTGCCCTTCAACAAAGTTCTGCACATTATTTTTTATTATATTCTCTTGCTAGTCTTCTTTGATAATTCTCCATTTTTTGGAGCTCTTCTTTCTTCTAAGTCATCCAACTTCTCAAGCATTAGATCTGTGTTTAAATTCTTTTCCCACGCTTCTGTCCTTGTTGTGGGTAAAATAATTTATGTTGGAATAACTGCTTCCGCTCCATAAGTGAGAAGAAATGGTGATTCTCCAGTGGTTTCTTTTCTTGTCTTGCGATATGCCCATAAAGTGTTATGAAGTTGTTTGCACCATCGTTTATGATGTCCATCTAGAGTCTTTTTTAGATTCATGACAATAGTTTTATTTGTAGCTTCAGCTTGTCCGTTACTTTTGGGATAAAGTGGAGTGGACTTGTTCTTTTGGATATTAAATGCTTCAAAAAGCATATCCATATTTTCCCCTTGTAGTTGTTGCCCATTGTGCGAGACTATAGCTACCGGGATTCCGAATCTGCAAATTAAATCTTCGAATAAAAACTTAAAAACATATGTATCTCTAATGCGAGCAAGTGCTTCATCTTCAACCCATTTAGTGAAATAATCAGTTGCTACGATCAAGTATTTTCTTTTTTGTGTGCCTTCCACTAAGGGCCCAACCATATCTACTCCCCATTTTGTAAACGACCACGGGCTGAGTACATAATTGAGTTCCGTTGCGGGAGCTTTAGTTTTTTTTGCAAAGCGTTGACATTCTTCACACCTTGTTGCCAGATTGTCCGTATCTTTGTGCATAAATGGCCAGTAATACCTTTACGTCTTTGCTTTCAGTGCGAGTGATCGTCTTTCGCTATGATTTCCCGCATCTCCATAATGAATATCTGTGAGAATACGTTGTCCTTTTTTTTGTGACAAACACCGAAGTATCGGTCCCAAAAAAGACTTGCGGTACAAAATTTTATCCCGCAATTGATAATTTACAGATTTTGATTGTACTTTTCTCGCCTATTTAGTGTCTGCAGGCAATACACTTTGTAAGTATTGATCTATTGGGAGCCTCTAATGTTCTTCAGATAATTCATTTTCTGGTTTCTGTGGAAAGTTTGTATCATCTTTAATGGATGCATCTTAATTATCTTCATCTACTTCCTCTTCCATGTTTTTGACTGCCCATATCTTAATTGATGGCTCATAAATGCGCCCAATTTTGACTATCGATGTATTTTGATCTTTTATCATTGAAGAAATGAATTCTAATGCATCAGCATGGCGATTTTTCTCTCTGGATAAATGTCAAAAAAATTATATTTGGAATTTGAGATGCAAATTTTTTAACAAGATTCTTGTATTCTATCAAGTCTTTATCAAACGCTTGATATTTCAACTCAACATGCCGAATTATCAATTGTGAATCACTTGTAAGCCGTACATCATTTAATCCCAACTCGATGATGATCCGAAGGGCATGAACCACAGCCTCATACTCTACTATATTATTTGTGTGCTCATCGAATTCAAGACGAAATGCATGTACCATTCGATCTCTTGTAGGGGTTGTAATCACAATTCCGATTCTCGCTCCTTCTTTATTACGTGCCCCATCAACAAATACTTCCCATCTGTAGGAGTTTACAGTTTTCATAATATCTTGAGAATCTTCGTCTTCTATCCCCGGAAAACCTTGGATTTCAAAGTCGTTATCCAATGGTATATCCGCAAGGAAATCTGCCAAGACTTGCGATTTTTGTGCAGTTTGTATTTCAAATATGATATGGAATTGCTCCAATTGTGCACTCTATTTCGCTATTCTCCCTACCTTTCCCGCATTCTTTAGTACGGATTCTAACGGAGCTTTACTTGGTACCTGCACATAGTGTGTGAGGAAAATATATGCGCAATTTCTGTGTGGCAAAAACCAGTGCTAATATCAATTGTTCAATTTTGGTGTAATTCCTTTCTGCAAGATTAAGAGTTTTACTGATATAATACACTGGTTTCTCCACTTTCTCATTTGTTTCTACCAATACCGCACTTACAGCATCTTCTGTTGTAGCTATGTACAAGGATAGTACCTCTTCAGGTTTTGGTTTTCGTAATACAGGTAGTGTGCCGAGATAAGCTTTGATGTTTTGAAAGGCTTGCTCACAATTTTCATTCCATACAAAATTTGCTTTTCTTTTTCAGTGTGTCAAAAAATGGTTTAAATTTGTCTGATGATCTGGCAATGAATCTGTTAAGTGCAGCTAAACATCCATTTAACTTTTGTACTTCTTTTACATTCTTTGGGGATGGAATATTAACAATTGCTTGTATTTTTGCTGGATCAACTTCAATCCCCTTTTTTGTGACTAAGTAACCCAAGAACTTTCCATATGTAACTACAAAAATACATTTATCCGGATTGACTTTCATTTTATATTTGCGTAGAGCTTCAAATATTTCTCTTAAATCTTGTAAATGATCTTTTGAAAGTTTACTTTTTATTATCATATCATCTACATAGACTTCCAAGGTGCGGCCTATCCATGGTTTAAAGATTGCATCTACCAGTCGCTGATAGGTTGCTTCCGCATTCCTTAGTCTAAATGGCATTCTTGTATAGCATTACAAACCATGCGGAGTAAAAAATGCAGTATGTTCTTGATATTCTTCAGCTAAAGCAATTTGATTATACCCTGAATGTCCATCAATAAAGATAAAAGCCTCATGTACTTCAACTGCATCTACTAATTGATCAATGCTAGGAAGCGGATAACTATCATTAGGGCATGCCTTGTTCAAATTGGTAAAGTCTATAAAAATCCTTACTCCTCCATTCTTCTTTAGTACAATTACCATGTTGGATATCCAGGTTGGGTATCGCACCTCTCGAATAAATCCCGCATCCATGAGTTTCTTTAGTTCCTTTTCAACTGATAAATGATACTCGGGCGCCACTTTGCGTATACGCTGCCGAAATGGTGTAGTGCCTGGATGTATATATAATTCGTGATGAACGATACTTGGATCAATGTCTGTCATATCTTCCATTTTCCATGCGAAAATATTCACATAATCTCTAAGTAGAATAACCAAATCATGTTCCCTTTCTGATTCCATTTGTGTTCCAATCTTGATTATTCTCGGGGATTCTTCTGTTCCTATATTGACATTCTTGGTTTCGTCAACTGCTGAAAAAGTGGATTTAGGAACTCCTAAAAATGTGGGAGCTCCCTTTGATTGCTATTCTGGAATACTGCCCATTTTCTTAGTTTTTGGTATGCTTCCTTCTGATGGAATGTTTTCATTGTTTCATTCACCGATCCTCTACCCGGAGTCTTAATCAGATATTGATATATTGCTTCTTCTTTTGCTTTGATTTTTTGTTATTTCTTTTTCTCTTGTTGTTGTTGAATTCGTTCCTCATTCATATGTGTTTCTGTAAGGATGCAAGATCTTGCAACATTTTGATCCCCCTTTATTTCCATTTCTCCTTATGGTGTTGGGAATCGCAAATATTGATGATAAGTTGCGGTTACTCCTTTCAATTGGTGAACCAATGTCTGCCAATGATTGCATTATATGGGGACGGTGCCTCTACTACACTGAATTTGGTTAAAACGATTATTGGTCCCGCCATGACTTCAAGTAAAATCTCTCCTCTTGGCTTTGATGTTATCCCATTAAATCCATAAATAGTGTAGCAAAAGGGTGTGAGTTGATCGTCCTTTAGTCCTATTTTTCGGAATGTGTCATAAAATAACACATTAAGTGAACTTCCTCCATCCATGTGGATCTTCTTCACATTCCATCCAGGCATCGATAAAGTGAGAACCAGCGGATCATTGTGTGTCTCAATTTTTTGATCAACTTCACCCGCTGAAAAAGTTAATGGGGAAGCCGTCCATTCCTCACACGTTTTTGTCATTCTGCCCGCAACTTTAAAAACTTCATGATTGTCAATTATTTTACGCAACTTCTTATCAATTTTTGTGTTCATAGATAACTGATTTGACTCTGTGTAGGAAATCGTGTTGATGGTTTGATTATTCTCCGGAATATTTTCAGTTTTCCCTGTGTTCAGCCTTGGTGGAGGATCGATAAATAAAGGAATTCCTTCAGTTCTCCCGCATCAGTTAACTTCTGGACTTGTAATTTTAAATTCCTGCATCTATTTGTGGGATGACCATAAAAACAATGATATCCACAATAATCTTTAGAGATTTCTGTGTGTGGTGGTTGCCTTCCTTTCGTCCATGGCCATTCAACATCTTGTTTGTTCTTAATTGTATTTAGAATTTATGAATATGAGGTGTTGAGCTTAGTAAAAACTCGATCCTCAAATTGCCGGTTGATCATTCTTTCCTCATCCGATCTGCCTCGCTTAAATTCATTATATGGGTTTTCACCCGCAACTCGCTTTCCAGAACTTGTTGCGGGTTCAACAAAATTTGTTCTGTTTGCAACTCTCTGATGTTGAGAAACTGCTCTTGGATTTTGTTTTTGTATATCTTGTAACCTTGCATATTTATCGATAATTACCCTTAGATCCCCTTCAGTTTTTGGATCCTCTCCATGAATATCTACGAAAAGCGGGCTCATGCGGTTTGATATTCCCCATTTGTAACAATTAATAGAGATTTGCGGACTAACATTACCTATTGCTTGAAAAATTACCTTCCATCGATCTGTGTAATCTCGGATAGTTTTATCTATCCAAGACGCAGGGCAAATAATTTATCCATTCCAGCATTTGCGGATTTATTGTACATGTACGTCTCCAAGAATTTTCGGGTCAATTGTGCATACAAATGTATTGATCCTTCTGGTAGATTGTCGTACCATGTTAATGTTGATCCTTTCAAACTAGAGGGAAAATATCGGCACATGATAACATCATTTTTCTCTCAACGGGTTATATTACGGTTATAATATTTTAAATGAGCTACGGGGTCCTTTGTCCCATCATAACATTCAAAGATGGGGAGAGTGCATTTGTGCAGGATGGATGCAAGTGCAAGGTGCGGTGCCAATGGTGTTCTACTGGCCTCTTTTAATACTTCCTCACGACGTCCTCCCTCTTGTTTATTTTTCAAGGTCTTTATTTCCTCTCTCATTTCTTCCAAATCCTCAAAATATTTGTTCCACCTGTTGTTCTGCGGTTTTGAGTCATCAAAATATGGTTTATTGGGCTCATACCGCTGATTAAACCTTTTTTTTTTTGGTGAACATATGTATCATATGCGGGTTCAACTATCATCACCCTTTGATCTCCATTGATCCTTATTTTGCTTTATGTAGATCTTTTTGAACTTACTTCCTGCCCCTGTAACCTTGTAACAGATGCTTTCGCATCCTGTCGGGCTTTATGCCTGAGCATCTGATTTTCTTGTGTTAGAAATTCTGCATAAATTTTTTGAGCCTTACGCATTTCATTCAATTCTTCAAATAATTGATTGATGGGATCAATCCTGTTTTGTGATGCTTCTTTATGTGGTTGGTTAATTGATTGGTTAATTGGGATGTTTTCCTGAGCATCCAAGGGTTGCGGTCCTTGAGACTCTTCTACCATTTCTCATTCTGGAAGAGTTTTTCTTCCAGTCTCTACTGTTTGATTTCCCAAATTTCTTATATCGACATCTTGTTTTTGTATTTTGTTTGCGACTGTCTCTATTTATTTAATTTCTCTTGATATGTTATAATGACTTCTTTGCTCAATCTGGTGTTGTTGTAGAAATTTCTTTGTTGATGTTCTAATAAAGTTCAGATAATGAGAGGTGTGTTTCATAAAACTTTAACATCCGCAATATATATATATATATATATGAAATAATTTGACTGATAGAAAAAATCTAGTTTTAATTAAAATTTGATATATCACATAAAAGTTAGAAAAATTTCTAATTTAAATCAGGTTTCAAAGGTTCCACCAATCATTTTTTGCAAACAAGTTGAAAGCAAGTTTAGAAGTTCAGTTCAAAACTTATTTTTCCTGTTTTGACGAGAATCATAACTAAGCAGCTGCAAAACATTCTTAATTTATACAATCAATTGACACAACATCATATGCAACTAATAGGGTTGAATTACAGACACAGAAATTCCCCGATTTTAAGCCAAATTCTTTTTGCAAAATTGTTTAAAACATAATACTTTGGTGGAAGTTTATGAGAAAATTTTTCAAACCCATAGTTAAGAGAACATTTAAAATAATCAAAATATTGATTTAAATGATAGGTAACAATTAAAAAGGTGTTGTATATGAACATGACGGTTAAATCGAAATAGACATCAGTTGAAAAGTTCGGAGAGAAACTATATGCAGAATTTAAAATATCAATTGAAGAGAACCTATATGCAGAATTTGAAATATCAATTAAAATCATAGTATATGTAGGAAAAGGGGTTTTCTAAGATAACAAGATTCAATATTTTAAGATGAAGATTTGGACAGGTAGAATAAATTCTTTATTACCTCCTTGTTTCTAGCGCCAAATTTTTATTACCACTTTCATGATTACCACAACCAATGATTCAGATATGAAGAAAAAAAATTATGATGAAATCAAAATATAGCAAATAAACAAGAGATTGACACCATTATATAACGTGGTTCGACAACGGAGTGTCTGCATCCACGGGTAATGAAA
This sequence comes from Papaver californicum, assembly GCA_023531435.1. Lineage (NCBI taxonomy): Eukaryota > Viridiplantae > Streptophyta > Magnoliopsida > Ranunculales > Papaveraceae > Papaver > Papaver californicum. The sequence goes on along the minus strand of JAJJMC010006585.1, from coordinate 11,149,188 downwards.
GATTTGGATGGTTTTTATTCATGATTGTATGTTACAAAAAAATGCTATATGCTTCAAGAAAAATTTATCAAAGAATGATTGAACTACGAAATTAATTAACACAAGTCCCATACCTAAAGTTTTTTCTCTGATCATTTTTCTTCTCCAAAATTTTCCGTCCCTTTTTTCTGTTTTGGAGTTTGATATTTATAGTAAATATCATGGGTCCCTCTAATCTAAATTTTCCACCTATTACTTCTTATCAGACTTTGGAACGAAGCTTATCCCGCATTCTTATTTGTATTTCCCGCAAGACTTGTCATGCGTACTTCTTATTTCCCTTAGTTTCCTGCTTGGTGACCCGCACCTTTTCTGCGAATTTGTATTCAAGTTATTGCTTTTGGATTTGGATGAATGTTGCGGTCTTATTAGAATTATGGCATGTCTAACATGTGGCCATTGAAAGTGACATTATTATTTTCATAATTTGGCATGTCCAATACGTGGCTATTGAAAGTGACTTGTCATGTTTTAGCTTCTTTTGTTCCGCAACCTGTTCAACTAAGACATGTCCATCATGCATTAATGTTCGTCAGTTCTATTCATTGTGTCAGGCTTTCCCGCAACTTATGTGTCTGTCATGCAATGAAGGTGTCTATTTTGTACAGTGTGCCATGCTTTCCTGCAACTTGTGTGTCGGTCATGCAACGAAGATGTCTGTTTCAGTACTTATCCAAAGAGTTTGTTTCGGTGTTTCTCGTTCCATCATAATCTGATATTCTTTCCATAATGTTTGAACACGTAGTGTTTGGGATTTAATACCCTCACAGTATGAATCGATTATTTATACTGATTACAAAATTGAGTAAGGATAGTAATAGTTAATGTTGTTAATCACTTTTTACTTGGAAGGAGCAGTTCAATATTATAATCGTATAGTTAATAGTGTTGATAAGTTTTTGCTTGGTAGATTAGTTTAATATTATAGTCTTTTATAAGTATGATTATTTATGGAGAAAACGAATTCAGAGGGTAAATTATGAAAAATGGGGTGAGTAGATGAATTAATGTTCGTCTAATCCTTAATTATTTGTATTGTTGAATGACTTTATTTAGATTTGAGAGATCAATCTGTAGAATCCTGGCCTAATCCAGACAATGGTCGTTCCAGTCTTGTTTCAGTCACAAAGGAGATGGAGAAGGGTTGGTCTTAGGGAGGGAAGCAAGAGAAGGATTGAGGTCAAAGTATCAGACTTTGTGGGATGTAATTGGTGTCAATATCTATGAACAATTCTCTGTATGTGAGAAGATTGAATGATCGAGTTGTTCGATGTTGTTCTGTACTAGACTTGTCTCAGAGTTCGACTTAGCCTCCTTGTTCTCGTTCAATAGATTGAGAAATCTATTTTATAATCATAGCTATTATAACCGTTCACCTGACCTCATCATGTAGGAAGTGTCGATGGTTGACGAGTGGTAGAGTGGAGATGGTGGAGGGTGTGATGACAACCGTTTCCCACTATGTTTGAGGTTGAATGAACGGTTGCTTAACCTACCACTTTTTTACTTAACTGCTAATCAAACTTTCCAGATTCTCTGTAGTGGGTGCACTGCTGCACCACGTTGTGTAAACCACCAGATCAATACCCTTATAAATATCCCCTTATTTGTGACATCTTTGATGTCTCGTGTATTTTTTATAGTATTACGTACTACTAATATTATGTTGAATGAGACTTGCTTAGTCTTTTGATTAAGGACTTGTCCTTAATGGATGACCTGATAAGTCTAGCACGACCAATAAAATATATATTTATTTATAAAGAGCAGTGTGTTCAACTAGGTCAATTTGCATTGACATTCTTGTTTTGTAGAAATAGATGTATGTTGCTGAGCATAAGCTTACATATGTTATTGAGGCTTAGTATGGCCTTTGAAAAGCAAGTTAGAATTTTAGAACTTGTATACATAAAACAAGCTCACACAGACAGGCATGCATTAAGTGCTAATGCCTAAGTCAGATTAGTTTAGGAGTAAACGCTGAGGCGCATTAGCTATGGATCTAAGGCTAGGACGCATTAGCTACTGGAGCTAACACTAAAACGCATTAGTTATTGGCACTAATACTAAGACACAATAGGTTTGGTACTCATGCTAAGACACATTAGTATTGAGGCTAATGCGTTTGTGTTAAAGGGTAAGCTGCATTAGCTTTATGCTAAAGAGTAAGACGCATTAGTCATAAGGCAAATGATAAGATGCACAAGCATTGAAGCTAATACTAAGACGCACAAGTATTGTGCTAATACTAAGACGCACAAGTATTGTGCTAAGGGTAAGACATACAAGGTATGTGTTTAGGCTAAGACACACATGATTCGTGGCCATATGTTAAGGAACACATGATTCGTGTCTATAGACTAAGGCACACACGATTCGTGACTATAGCCAGCTAAGGCTCACACGATTCGTGGCCATAGGCTAAGTCACACACAATTCTTGACTATAACCATCTAAGGATCACACGATTTGTGACTATAGCCAGCTAAGGCTCACACGATTCGTGGTTGTATCCATTGCAACTTGTAAGCGTTTCCAATCTAACTTTAAACTGTTTCCTTTGGCAATTAGAGTTGGAAAATGTTTCATTGATTGTTAGAAACGCTTATAAGTGTTGCGAACTTATTTTTTTTTTATATTTCTAAAACCCTAAATTTAATTATTTTCGCACCATTCACATTAGTTGTCTCTTTAAGCAAGGATTAATATGATTGAGGCTGGGTTTAGCTAATACAAGTTATGAGATTGTGTGGCACAATTTGACTTGGTATCTAAGCACAACTGTGGTACTTTAGTCAAGTAGATTCATATGTAATCTTCTATATAAAGCTATATAGGTATTTTAGTGAGTAAATATTATGCAGTTGAGCATGAATATTGACATAAGCTAATTTTGGGAATCCAGCTGCGGAATATGAAGGGATTTATAGGCAGTGGCAAAAAAAGTATCGTTCGCTCGGACTTGTGAAGAATGATCTTAGACTTGATCCTTATTTAGATTAGAAAATAAATAAAAAATGATAACAAAATTACAAGGGACTGGAACTGAGGATTCCACCAATTTTCATCTTCATGTGGTTCAAATATTAATTCTAGACAATTCTTGCTCATATAATAAAATATATTGACTCTAATTCTTTACCAAAGTAGATTTTTAAAACATTAGATGTAAATTATAAGCATGGCGCATTAAAAGTACTTACGACTAAGCATACACCATCAAACAAGATCACAACTAATTAAGAAAAATCATAAATCAAATTAAATTAATACAAAAGTCATAAAAGAATTAAATATATTTACCACATAATTGTGAAATATGGCTTCCTCCATTGTCCCAGAAACACTCTCAAAAGATTAATACATGGCTCAAAAAGTGCTTGAGAAGAAGAAAAGAATAAAAAATAACAAACACAGTGAATTTGAGACGTTTATAAATGTTACCAAGAAGAATGAAACAACAACAGATATAAGTGTTTCTTTTCTGTCGCTGAAAGGAACAGAAAAGATCATTTATTTTTTTATGACGTTGTTCTTTGTTTTGCGACGAAGTTCTTCGTTTTTACGATGAAGTTCTTCTTTAAACCTTTGGTAACGGTTTCTTCATCTTCTTTTCCTTTTTTTTTTCACGAGCAGAACTCTATTTATTTTTTTGGATTTTTTTTAACTTCTCTGCCAGAGCCAGCCCCCCTTCAATGATTCTATTTGATCTCTTTATATACTACAACACCAATACAACTCCTTAACTCCTCCAAATCTCTACATTAATGAAGATATTCTCATAATAAAATTTTCTTCCTTCTCGGCAAATCACGATCTGTTTCTTTCTTTATTAACAGCAACCGTTGATTCTGTTTTTATTTTTGTTTCCTTAATATGAGATGATAATATGTTGTTTGCTAAATCGTGTTCAAGATATGGTCCAGGGAAACATCTCAGATTTGCCGAGATTATTGTTTTCTTTCCTTCTTTAACGCATAACAACCTATCCAAGTCTTGCACATCTCCTACATATATGGTAAGAGGACTATCATGTCTTAAAACCCGAAAATATACCAACCGAATCTCATCCAATTCAAACAGATACTCATAACTTGGTAATAGAATTTTTCCCGCCCAAAACAATCATTTGAATTTCAAAGAAGTGGTGCCCTTATCCAAGGTGAGGGTGCCTTTAACCAAGCTTGTGGGTGCCTTTAACACTTTTGAAGGGTGCTTTTTAACACTTTTCGAGCCCAATTTCACCATAATTATTGATCCATAAAAATACCTAAAAACATAACAATTAACCAAATTAGTACAAAATAGAATACTAACGATATATATTTTCGGGACTAATAAAGACACAAATATGTGTCTATCAAATACCCCCAAAATTGTTATTTGCTAGTCCTCGAGCAAATCTAATCTAGAAATAGAAATAAATCCTGACTCACTTTCACAGGCATCGCGATTGCACTTAGCGTGTGCAACAATCCTTTGAACCCATAGGTGTCCCTATCAGACGAGTTTTAGTCTCGTGAGGGTTTACAAGAGGTGTACCCACAAAACCTTTTACTCAAAACCCTAGATATTTGTGAACGATTGAGGGTTGACACTAAACATGCTATTTAATTGCTACTAAATTCTTTGGCTATGGGAGGAATTACCCAATTTTGAATCCAATGGTTGTACACGAGTTTTTACTCAAGCGTACTAAAATTCATACATAATAAAACAAGCACTACTCAAAAAGTCGTACAGCGGACCACGATACTCGGAATCTAACAAATCACAATCACATGAATAGATTAAGAATATGGATATGGAGATAGAAGTATGCCCATGTTGACTAAGGTGAACGGTGTTTTCCAGAATATTTGTATGATCGTTTGTTCCAAGATGAAATCTAATGAATGGAGATACGCACCCATTGGTCTGAATTCTAATTCTAGTATCAACTCAGCTGGTATATACAAGGGTCTCAGCAGTCGATTTATTGAATATATACAATTATTTTTTACTTTTTTATTTCATCATCATTCTTTTTTTTTATTAGATCTTTGAATCTAAGCGCATGCTCCTTGTCAGCAGATTACATGATAATTCCCATGGATCCTGCATTCCATTCCACGCTTGCTTAGGCGATGGAGACAGGGAGAACACACACATATTGCTATCCAAGTGTCATTTTCTTAAAATTATTATTGGTCAAATTCAATTAAAATAATGGGGCTTGATCTCAATCATTCTAATTCATCCTAGCGGCGACAACAAGGCGATACTAGTGCCCCACGAAATCACTTAGAGAAACATAAAATGTTGTAAAAACAGAACGTGATATGGTGACGACTATCATGTTATTTCTAACATCTGAGTTTTGTTCTTCTATGAATATACCATTTAGTTGGTTCCCTCAACTCCTACAAACAAGAATTTTATGCTCATCTACCTAGAATGGTTAGTGTCATCTTGAATTATTCACAAGTTTCTAGATTTTAGAGTTTTTGGTACAACTAAATTTTTTAAGATTTTCTCCCTTACCTCCAAACTTAAATTGAACATATTCTTCGATGTTCTAAAGATAAATGAAAGCATGATCAATGAGAAATAATGAACAAAGTAAAAGAAATAGGGAAGGATATTATCAGCACCGCGTACCAAAAGCATATTGGTTGCTTCCCATAGAGCGTTAAGTTTAAAGTCTTCAGCCATACCAAGAAAGAATTAGTCAGAATTTACGAATCATACAATAATAATCTGAATAATTACGGATCCTTGAAGTCAATTGAATTTGACTCACTCAGTTGACCACAATGGAATATAGTAGAGTTGTGGTCATTCTCATGAAAATGTGTCGATTCAGATTTCCTAAATAATTAGGCTTAGCTTCAATATTCAATATCTGACACATTTGAAATTTATATGTTCCCACATTTGGCAAAGAAATTTTTGGTGGGACAACAAAGTCAATTATGGTATTATCGCCTGGGTAGAATGCATCAACCATAGGATGAGTTTATGACGACTGAATTTTATTTCATACAAAATTCGGTTTAAGAAAACCTTTTTGAAGATAATCTCTTAAAATTGTAGAGGCACATATGTCAAGTCCAAATTTAGGGACTTTAAGCAGGGATACTTAGAAGTCACAAGAGTCATCATCAAAACCATACAATGGGTTATCCAAGGTGTTCCTAAAATCTTCTTCTTCCAAATCAGTGATCCCAAGAGGATCATCATATTCATATAATAAATTATCAAAGAAAGCCTCGTCGACTTCCTCCGATTCACTGAAAGGTTCATCAAATAATTGATTTTTAAACACAGCGCAGGCTAAAGGATCATGAATAGTCCTACAGTTTATCAAAACATCCTCATTCATATTTAAAACCTCTACGAGTCTATCATCTTCGTTTGAGACTATTGTTCCTGAATCGTTGGACTCTAAAACACTAGTTTCGGGATAAACTCGTTCCTCTAAACCATCATCGTCTTCATAATAACAAGGAAATATTTCACCATCTATAACAATAGTGTCTCTAGTTAAATCATTTTCCTCTTGAATAGGTAAATAATCATTAATATTATTAGGATTGGAACTAGAAACACCATTATTATCATGAAGCCCAATTGTTGTAAAAAATTCCTCGTCATTGTGACTAAGAATTTCAAATTCTTCGCCAATACTTTTCTCATCCTTATAATAATATGAGGATGATTGAACCTTATTTGAACAAGTAGTGTCTTTAATTCTAACCTCGTCCTCTAGATCAGGTAAATATTTATCATTATTATCAAAGGTAAAATCGGACACACTATTTTGGCAATTAAGTTCATTTTAAGCAATATTAACAGCTAACCGTTCTTCTTCAATTTTCTCCTCATCTAAACGTGCATTAATTTCACTGAGCGGTAGCTAAAGCTGCAAGTTCTTTATTCTGTTCTAATGACTCTTCATAAGATTTCTTCACTAACATCTCAGTCTTACTGTCGACTCAGTTATCTGCTTGAGGGCCTCTTCTAGAGAAACAGAACTAACATTTTGCTTAGTATAATATTGCTCATTTACCCGTTCGTACGACTGGTGAGCATGCGAATAGCAATTGAGATCACTATGGTATAAACCATAACCTCCAGAGGATTGGTAGTGGTTCCAGGTACTATCCACACTATGGTCATAGTACGGGTAATGTCCATTTTGAAATTTCGGTCGATAATCATTGTATTGGTCCACATAATACCAGTTTTTTTATTTTTTAATTTTTGGTGCACGTGCAAATGCATGTTCGACTAAAATAGGTAAGATCAGGTTACCTTAGTAGAATATACCTATAGTCAAAGACTGGTCAAAGATACGAGGCCAAGACTTGTGAAATTTCAGCTGGTAACTCTCATAAGGCCCAAGGCACAGGTTCATCTTGCTTTTCCATGGATTTTCCTAAACTCGAGAGTCTAACGAATGCAAAATGTTGTGTGTGCATATTTTATATATATATATACAAAAAAAAATCTAAAAGAAATATATACAAGTAAAAAAAATTAATGAAAAATCTAAATATAAAAATTGAGGTATACTACTTACCTTTTTTGGTAGGCTATTTCCACAATAAATTGCAAAACTTTACCTGCACAATAAAGCTAAGAGAAATACATAAAGAAAATCTAACAAAAAATAAAAATAAAAATAAAAACCCTAAACTAATAAAAAATAAACCTAAAAAGAATAAAAATCTAAAACCCTAACCTAAAAACAAGTCTGCATCAGCGACGCCAAAATTTGATGGGATTTATAGACAGTGGTAAAAAGAGTATCTTTCACTCGGACTTGTGAAGACTGATTTTAGACTTAATCTTAATTTAGACTACAAAATAAATAAAAGATGATGACAAAATTACAAGGGATTAGGACTCAGGATTCCACCAATTTTCATATTCATGTGGTTCAAATATAAATTTTACACAATTCTTGTTCATATAATAAAAGACATTGACTCTAATTCTTTGCCAAAGTAGATTTTTAAAACATTAGATGTAAATTATAAGCATGGCGCATCAAAAGTACGTATGACTAAGCATACACCATCAAACAAGATCACAACTAATTAAGAAAAATCATAAATCAAATTAAATTAATACAAAAGTCATAAAAGAATTAAATATATTTACCACACAATTGTGAAATACGGCTTCCTCCATTGCCCCAGTGTTGGGGCTTAGCTCATCGTGCTCAAAACACTCTCAAAAGATTGATACATGGATCAAAAAGTGCTTGAGAAGAAGAAAAGAATAAAAAATAACTGACACAGTGAATTTGAGACGTTTATAAATGTTACAAAGAAGAATGAAACAACAATTGATATAAGTGTTTCTTTTATGTCGCTGAAAGGAACAGAAAAGATCATTTATTTTTTATGACGTTGTTCTTTGTTTTGCGACGAAGTTCTTCTTTTTTACGACGAAGTTCTTCTTTAAACCTTTGGTAACGATTTTTTCATCTTCTTCTTCTTTCTTTTCACGAGCAGAACTCTATTTATTTTTTTGGATTTTTTTTTTAACTTTTCTGGCAGAGCCATCCCCCCTTTAATGCTTCTATTTGATCTCTTTATATACTTCAACACTAATACAACTCCTTAACTCCTCCAAATCTCTACATTAATGAAGATATTCTCGGAATAAAATTTTCTTCCTTCTCGGCAAATCACGATTTGTTTCTTTCTTTATTAACAGCAACTCGTTGATTCTGTTTTTATTTTTGTTTCCTTAACATGATATGAGAATATGTTGTTTGCTAAATCGTGTTCAAGATATGGTCCAGGGAAACATCTGAGATTTGCCGAGAATATTGTTTTCTTTCATTCTTTAACGCATAACAACCTATCCAAGTCTTGTACATCTCCTACATATATGGTAAGAGGATTATCATATCTTAAAACCCAAAAATATACCAACCGAATCTCATCCAATTCGAACAGATACTCATAACTTGGTAATAAAAATTTTCCCGCCCAAAACAATCATTTGAATTTCAAAGAAGTGGTGCCCTTATCCAAGGTGAGGGTGCCTTTAACCAAGATTGTGGGTGTCTTTAACACTTTTGAAGAGTGCTTTTTAACACTTTTTGAGCCTAATTTCTCCACAATTATTGATCCATAAAAATACCTAAAAACACAACAATTAACCTTTTTAGTACAAAATAAAATACTAACAATATATATATTCGGGACTAATTAAGACACAAATATGTGTCTATCAGAATATAACACCAAATGATACTCAAATTGATGTGTACTAGTGAGCAATCCATCTATGAGTTTGAGATTTTTTGTAAAAAATCATAGAATATCTGGTAAAGTCGTAGTAAGTACCGGTGTTACTCTGATGATTTCATACACTAACGAATGTTAATTCATTCACTAATTTTTGATCGTATATTTGGCTGACCATACATATAGAGAGGAGATAGGGATGAGCACCTGAGAAAGAGCGGATATGAACACCTTCCTAGAAACTCTTTGCATAATTTTTGAGTTTTAATATTTCTCAGACTCGAGTTGAGACATACTTTTACTATTTTATCGTTGACAAAAACCCACCATCTATAATGTTGTTTATTGATTAAAAAATTAATTTAAAATTAGGAATCCGTTTTAAGCTTGTTTTTATTTTAATTTTGGAAAACGAATTTACTTACAAAGATAAAAAAAAACATAGACATAATTAAGTTAGGTTAAGTCGGCCAACATAGACGTTCTTAATCTAGGAAAATGAATTTGTTTACAAGGATAGCGAACATAGAAATAGTTAAGTTAGGTTAAGTTGGCCAACATAGACGTTTTTGAGGGTCCTTGTTAATGTTAATGAATTCTGTAAAGTTAGGTTAAGGTTAGCTATTTTCCGGGTCGCAGCATATTCCCTACCGTACAAAACCTGATCGATCATGACTGTTCATTGTCCATACACAGAGGCAGCTTCTTCTTAAAAGATAGAAAACAGATTAAGTCGGCCAAGAATGATAGACGTTCTTAATTTATGAAAAGGAATTTGTTTACAAAGATAGTGAACAGAGACTTAGTGAAGTTAGGTTAAGTCGTCCAGCATAAATGTTTTTGAGGGTACGTGTTGTATAATGTTAATAAAGTCTATAAGATTAGGTTAATGTTATCTATACTCCAGGACGCGATATAATCTCACCGTCCAAACCCGATCGATCTCAGCCGTTCTTTATCCATACATAAAAACATCTTCTTTTTAAAAGATAGAGACATAGTTAAGTTAGGCTAAGTCGGACATAGCGTTCTTAATTTAAGAAAATGAATTTGTTTACAAAAATAACAAACAAAGACATAGTTAAGTTAGGTTAACTCGGCCAATATTGGCGTTTTTGAGGGTCCGTGTTAATATTAATGAATTCTATAAGGTTAGGTTAAGTTTAGCTACTTTTCGGACCGTGACATAATTTCTACGGTCTAAACCCCGATCGATTTCGGCCATTCTTTTACCATACATAGATGCATCTTCTTTTTAAAAGATAGTGAATAGAAACATAGTTAAGTTAGTAATTAAGTCGGCCAACATAGACATTTACAAGGGTCCGTGTTAATGTTAATGATTTCCGTAAGGTTAGGTTAAAGTTATCTATTTTGGGGTAGCGGCATAATTCTATTGTCCAAAATTCGATTAATCTCAACCGTTGTTTGTCCATACACAAAGACATCTTTTTTTTAAAATACTAGTGGTGGGCCCGTGTATTGGACGAACTCAATTTTGTTGTCCCAAATTGATTGTTTGACTTAAGATCATTTTATTTCTTTTTTTTCATTCGAGATTAATACCCATGATTATCACTGATGAGATTTTAATTAAATGCTGCAAGTGTATTGTTATCGATGAGATAATATATAAAATATGGGTTGTCCATATAGACTAAAATAATTGCTACTTTTAATTTCTAATCAAATACTGTAATAGATGATAAAAATAAACAAATAAAAAAAATATTATTAAACTAACAAGTAAAAGGATACTAGGATTTTCGGAATTCATCATGTTATTATGCAAAACTCTCATTTAAAATATAACTCAAGGCGATTTAGGATCAAACGATTTTACACTTCGGAAGATGTTGCGGTTAAAACTTTTAAATTAAATGTATAATTTATTTCGCTTGATAAATTATTAATCAATACAACACCAAGTTAGAGGACCATATGAAAGAAATTAATAAATCAATTAAACCATTTATAAAGGGCAAGGGAAAATTAAATAGAAAAGTATGAGTTTATTACATAATAATCTTGACTTTATCTTTAACCTCAGCGGAGAGATTAGCTACCCGTTACAAATAGAGAAGAAAAAAAAAGAAAAAAAGAAAAAAACATAGCGTACATAAATTTGTTATGGTAAATTTCTATAGCAAATTTGTTGCTAAAAGAAAAAGAAAAAGATCAATGTCAAATAAATGACAGTTCTCTGCCGCTGTTTCATTTGAAGGAAAAGGGGACAGTTCTTGCGACCATTTCTGAGTGTAGTTTATTTTTATTCTTCCTCTTTTCGTCGGCAATTGCAAAATTTCTGCAATTTGCTTTTCTCGATTCTTTGCTCTCTCTCCCACCTACCAAAACTCTTCCTTTCGAATTCTATTTATACTACAACACCTAACAACTCTATTATCTTCCAAAATCTTCACAAAATCTTCTCTTTACATGAACAGAATCTTGGCAAAGATTTTTCTTTCTTTAAAAACTCTTGGTATTTAAATCTCAAACGAATTTTTTGATGTTGTTACCATACTATAAAACTCGAGAACAATATCCTTGACTTAATCAGATTCGAGGTTTTTTTTGTATCAATAACAAAACGAGAATAATTATCTTCCCCGGTAAAAACCTATTTCACGAGATATCTGTTTCCTTTCCGAGTTTCTAAATTTGTTCAAACTTGTCTTAATTAAGGCAAGAAGTTATTCTTGTCTTAAAACTCTTCAAATCTTTCCAAAAACCCTTTAACCAATTCACACACTTGAGAGATATAGGTTCCCGCCAAAAATATGTTTTGAAATTAAAAGAAGGTGGATTCCTTGAACCAAACCATGGGGGTGCCTTTATTAATTTTCTAGGGTGCCTTTAACACTTTTAAGTTAACTTTTCCACAATTTCCAATTCCACAAAAATACCTACGAATAACAATATTAGTACAAAATTGAGAATTAACAAAATAAATATGAGATCAAATAAGACACAAAAATGTGTCTATCAAATACCCCCAGACTTGTATTTTGCTAGTCCTCGAGCAAATGTAATCTAAAATTAAAATAAAAATCTAACTTACTTTCATAAGAATCACGACTACACTTAGCATGTGCAGCAAGCCGTTAAACTCCTAGGTGACCCTAGAAAGCGAGTGTTATCTCGTGAGGTTTACAAGAGGTATACCAACAAAACCTTTACTTCAACTTCTAATTAGTCACAAGTATCCAAAAAGCTACAAGGACATAAAGCTTATCCTCCTAATTCCAAGTGATTAGAAGTGCAAGAGAAAATACATGTTGCTACGCTTAATCAATGAAAGACAAAGTGTGACGAATTGAACCAGTGTCACAAATGTATTTTTCCAGATGGACAACAGTCTAAAAGAGCAACCGAATAAGCATTTCGCATCGATTCTGCCTCACCAATAGGGTTCTATGAATTTGCACTCGTAAGACGATTTTAAGGGTCACACTAGTGTAAGCAGAATTGAAGAGAGAATACATACATACTATTGATGGTAACGCTTATTTTATTTTTCTGACGATCTCAAAGGAATTAGGAAATCGACCATATATGATGATGGGAACACAGACTCACCTTCTAGTCTTGGAATCACAACTCTCTCATAGAAATAACTTTATAATTCGGCTTCAATCCTTGATGATAAATCATTGAAACTTGTAGAACTTTATTCTTGTTCTTCGATCACTTGATGTTTTGAAACTTCCTTTTGAATTTCTTCTTCTCCATGACTTTCCCTAATTATTACACGTTTTATTTATTTTTTTGATTTTTTTTGTTTGTTTTTTATTAAGATTGATACAAAATATGAAACAAAAAATGAATAATACAAAACATAAAATTTTACTTGTCAATGAAGAAGGATTTTTGTACTTGATTCTTCACAAATATTGGTACACAAATCTTCAAAAATTTACATTTTTTGTTTATTTTTTTTTCTTTGTCACTTTGAATATGTAAAGTTCTTTTTCTTTGTTGCTTGTGAACCTTGAACGTCTTCAACTTTTTCATGAATTGATGTTGTTCTAGCCAAACTCTAATATGTCGAGAACCCATTCTTCTAATCCTTTACAAACTCAGTATATCTTCTTAATCCTCATCTTAATCACCGCCATTCAGTTCCATATTAACGGCAGCATTTCAATCTTTTTACGGACTTTCCGTCATTGAAACTCTTTCTAAATACGATTACAACTCCAACTCAATGTTAATATTCTAACTGGACTCAAACACCTCCTTAAATCCTCTTCATTCATCCCTTGTATCTACGGCAACAACATCACTTCTTCAGCCTATTTATACGGCTCAAAACTCTTACTCAAACCATACAACTCAGGATATTTTACTTCCATAAGAAAACCAGCTCATCCCCAAGTTTTCTAAACTCAAAAAACTCTAATACCCTCATAGAACCCATGGCAAACTTGGAGTAGTAGACAGGTAATGGTATGGACTTGAAATTCTGGAGAATTGGTCATTCGGGCATTTCTTCGAGCATCTTATGTGCAATTCTGTGGGTGATTCCAACATGAATTTGGCTGTAATTTCAATCAAATATAAACTCCTTCCCTGCATAATTCATTACAATTCAATCATTCAATTACACTCATTCATATCATGGCAACATCAATAATTCTTTGTTTACGGCGTCAAACTCATCTGAATTCATCAACAACACCTTCTTCCATCTCAAACTCGAGCCCCAATTCCTAACAATAGCAGCAACCCATCAGCAAACTCAGATTCCTTATTAGTTCACAACAAAACAAACCATCTAGAGACCCATTTCCAGCTAAGAATCTTGCTGCCACAACCTTCTTCACTCACTCTATTTCACGACAAAAACCCATAGTAGATAACAAATTTTCTTTCACGGGCATACAATTATCATTCAATCCCATTTAAATTCTCACGACCCATCTCTCTGCAATTTTCAGGTTCTTCCCTCTTTATCTCGACCTGTATTGAATGAAATCCAAAACCCGAGTTTCCGGCGTGAAGGAGTGGAACGACGGAAACCTTCTACAATACCAGAGTCATTCCTCCTTTACCTGTCTCGAGTACACTGGAATTGAAACACTAGTTGTGACCTAATTTTCTGGGTTAGGTTAAAAAGGAAATGTATTTAGACACCCACTTCCTGGATATGGGCAGTTGTATAACTTAAAGAAAAATGGCTGCCCTGAACCAACTGTGAGGTACCAAAATCTTCAGTAACAACTTAATTAGTCGATCATATCAAAATATTTTATGGTCTACAATCCATTACCGGCACGCCAACAGTAACTCGTGAAGACAACTCGGCTTGCCTATCATAAATTAAAGAGGGCTACATAAAAGGTGACAAAAGGAAGCATATTTGGGTGAAATTATTTTATTCTCACCACTTCCAAAAGAACAACGAGATTGATATCCAGAAGGTACAATCTTGTGAGAATTATGATGATCTATTTACCAAGTTATTACCGACGAAGGTCTTCTGAAAGCTGGTTTATGGAATCAGAATGCGCCACATACACAAGCAGACGAATTGACGAATATCTTGTTCAGGGGGAGCTTTTCGACTATAACGTGTTATACTCTTTTTTGTTAGTCCAAGTTTTATCCCTCTGGATTTTTTTTATCAATATTTTAACGAGACAACAAATATATGTCCAACGTTATTCTAATATATTGTTATACTCTTTTTTTTTCGTCCGGATTTTCTTTATCTCGTTGAATTTTTACCTATCTTAACGAGATAACGTCTTTAAAACGATAATCATCCAATAGGAAATATTACTTGACATGTCATTAGTATAAATTGACACACCATATTTAATACCAGAAGATACATATATTACTAAGATTAATGCATTTTAGACAAGTGTCTAGCACGTGTCATTTATTTGAGCCTATCAATACCTCATTCATATTTTATATTGCGTAAGTATTAAAACAAGTTATCAATAACATTTCCTCTTTGCTTTCTACTGTCAATCTTTAGTACTATTTAGTATTTTATGAACCTTTTGTTTTCTATGTGACTCTTCTTAGTATTATTTAATATACTTTATTATGAACGTGTTTATTAGCAGTACTGCAGTACTATATATCATTAGCATTATAAAGGTTAAACTAAAAACATTAAGTGTCTGTGAAAGAACCGTTATTACCGATTTGTAAGAGAATGAGGAAGAAAAGAACTTCCACTCAACATCTTACTCGGGTCCACCGGTTGAGCCCATACCCGAGCTGTGCTGAATATTCTGAGCCAAATGCAAAGCCCAAACCCAACCCTATCCCTTCTCCTTCGTCACCAGTTTTTTCTCTCTTCAATTTGTAATGGCTCTCGCTTCTCTCCATTTCTTCTCCTCATCAATCCTGCCTTCTTCTGTAAGTGTGTCGCTTGTTTTGTAGGTTTATATAATTTCTACCTCTCTATCTTGCTTACGCACTCTCTTTCTTTCAGAATTTGGAAGCTAGACAAGGAAAATTATGGAATTTGAACTTGTCAATTAAATCACAAGTAATTTTCTTTCATTCTTACTTTTGTTCACGTCTTGGATGATTGGGTTTATTGATTATTCATTAATTCCATATAATTTGTATCAAATTGATTAGTTAACCAAATTTTTTTTAACACAGGAATTATCATAAAATAATGGTAATGGAAGGAGAATATGGAGGCGTAGAAAACTGGTATGTAAAGTTTCTATCATTAGTTTGACCTAATTCGATCTTTATTCTGTTTGCATTTTTGGATTCTGATGAAACTGTAGTGAATTTAAAGAAAGCTATTGGGGAAACTAGAAACGTAGAGTAGTAATATTTTGTGGCATTGTGACTGTTAGGAAACTTAAACCAGTACATCTCTAAAAACGAGTGAAGTCTTCTGTGGTTTCTTATTGGGAATATGACAAGTCATTTCTAGTTTGCAGAAAGATCTTTTGACCGAGAATTATATTTGTAGGTTAGGCACATTATCTCCATTACTCTTTGTAATTAGGATCTCATCTCTTAAATGCATGCCAATCTGACGGATGGTCTCCTGATCTCGTACTTCCTTAAGGTTGCAGGGACAGGGAGGGAGCTTGATTGTTTCTCATTCAGGAGATCATTTCTTAAATGCTTATCGGCCTCTCTATATTTTTAGCTTTTTAGTTGTCTTATTTGGACTGTGGAGTTAAATCTAGGGATGAATTATCCATTAGCCTTGTTTGAGATTGAGTCTTTTAGTTGGACAGTTCTTTTTAGGAAATTTTGGTGCTAGTCTTCCAAGAATTTTGTTGAACTATTTCCGGCTAGATTGCATTTATTTCTTGTCTTGTCCGACATTCAGCTTACACTCAAGCTATTCATACTTGTGTTGCACTTGGAGAGCTTTTATTCCTATTATTTACTCCCTCCGTTTCTGGAAAAGTGTTACTATCACTTTTTCATTTTAGCCTAAAAATAGGCCAATTTAAAAAAATGATAGTAACTTTTTTCCTGAAACGGAGGTAGTATTATTTAGAGAACTTTCGGTTTCGTGTAGCATAAATTTGTCATGTTTCTTGATGATTATCAGGGTAAAAAGATTTTTGCTAGTAAATTTCAACCATGGTGGTGAAGAGCTAATACTTAAGTTTATCTTTCAGACTAAGAAAGATGAGAAGGTCAGATATAAGATGGATTGAATTCCTTTCTTGGAAGAGCAAGTGAGAAAAGTAAGGGAATCCGGTAAACTCTTGTCAATGGACATAGAAAGGCTACTATTGTCAGAGGAGAATCGATTCGATTTCGTAAATGAGGTAACAGCGGAAGCGAAAGAATATGTCGATAACAATCCAGATGAATACGGAAGTAAGAAACCGATCCTTCATGTGCTTAGTAATCAAGTAAATGATGCTGGGTTTTACCTTCAGAGGCATACTTGGAGTCTGATCCTTTCAAGCCACCAGGTCATCTAAGAGAGGATTTGGCTACTATGGACACGGGCTCCATACTTTGAGTATGAAGCCCCTCCAATGTAAAACCGTTTACTTAATTAGTTTATTTTCAATACGATTTACTTTACCCTTTATTAGTTAAGATTTTAATTTTAGGTATTGTAATATTTTGTTTGTTATAATCAAAATGTTTCATGAAAATGCTGTTGTACTGAGTATATAAGATGTTTGAATGTGGTCAGACGTGCTCAGATGAACCACTGATATTGATCATGAGAATTATCTTTCTTTGGTCGACAAGTCCAAGATGTTGATGTGTTTGTAAATACGGAGCTATGACACTCTGAAAATGTTCGGAGTCTTTTGACAACAGCAATATGTAAAGAGAAAAAAACATACTTGTGTGCATGTCGGTAAATAGCCTTAAGAACTATTTTGGGGCTAGACATAAAACAAAATAGTGTTATTATGTAGTAATTTTCCTCCACCTCTTATCCATCTATTTTATTTAATGGCTAATCTATCCTCAATTAATTAGTGTTAATGTTGATTAATTAGTTAGTTAATATATGTTATAGATTATAATGTTAGAAAATGAAGAAGACCTAGATGATGATTTTGTATAGTTTTGTACCGTCGACGTCCCAGAATCGTTAGATAATGTACTACATCATCTACCGATTGTACTAACTGCATTGAAATTCATTACAATCAGAAGTTTCAATGAGATCATTTACTACCGATTGTCCTTAAATAGAATTTTTCCCCAATCTCTGATTTTATTGTTCTTCCATAGTCGGTAGTAAGTGTAACCTATTTATCTACCGATTATATCAGTAGCCCAAAAATATTTGCTCCAAGATTTCGAAAATGTTAAAATGTTGAATTTCTGTACTATCACAATCGGTAGTTTAGGCGAATAATTTACATACAGATTATCCTAGCATCCCCAAAAATAAATTTTTCCAAATTTTAAAAATGTAGAATTTTTCTACTACCAGAATCGGTAATTGAAGCGAATCCATTATCTACCGATTGTCATAGCAGCCCCAAAAATAAATTTGTCTAAATTTTGAAAATATAAAATTTAGTCCTACAATTATAATCGGCAGGCAGGGGTTTACATTATCTACCGATTATAATTGTATTTCCTCCAGAAGGTTGAGTAAAATGAACCTAGTATAATCGGTAGTATTTAGATAGGGTTTATCTACCGATTATATTACTTTCTGACAAAAACAAGTTAAATTCCCAGAATCGGTAGATAAAGATAAACATTTACTTCCGATTACAACCAAACTCTGAGAATATATTTGAAAATTTCTCAGAATCGGTGGATAAAGTTAAACAATTACCTCCGATTACAACCAAACTCTGACAAAATATTTGAAAATTTCTCAGAATCGGTAGATAAAGTTAAACAATTACTTCCGATTACACTTTGGACTTAATGAACTTATAGCTTTCAACAAATGTGAATTTTTCTCCTTTTTCCTGATAGTAGTGCGTTTTTGCGAGATCCTCCTACCACAAGCATAGAACAAAAAGAACATAATTCAACAAGTTTACTATATTATTATTGAAAGATCTTAGAACTTAGATTATGTAAAAGATACTTACAAATTGTTGGATCGACAAGTCTAAATGGGTGCAGTTAAAGATCCGTTGTTATATATCTATATAATCAGCTATCCCTATTCGGATCAATCGGTACCTATCATGAATTTGTTGAAGAGATCTTTGCTTTGAATTTCCATAATCTCGCACATATTTTTGATGTAGATCCTCCCCCAAAAGGTTTCGGGTGCAACCCTTCCAGCTATGACATCTTCTCGTAGGGTCTCGTTATACCATGTTTTGGTTATAGCCAAATCTTCAGCTGAGTCAAATGTTTTTATGCTTGTAAGTAGAGGTATGAAGTGAGTTACAAAGAGGAGATGATTAAATGAACTTTGTAGAGTGTATGAAACTAGGTGTGGTATTTGGTTGAGAAAACTGGTGTATTTATAAGATAATTTGAAAAACTAGACGTTGATTGTACTTTCATTCTAAATAATTGCACAACTTCCTCAACTATCAATAGTCATAAAAGTAAACAATAATCGATAGATAATAACTTACTATAACAACCGATTACAACTATTACTCAAACACAACAACCTGTTTCCCCTACATAGAGAGACTTAAGGCTAATATTTTCAAAAACTTACTACAAAGAATTTAATCAGTAAATAATAGAACAATATGACTACCGATTGTACATCTATGGTCACTATTCCATGATTCAGCGGCGTCGACGAACCTTAAAGGGGTTGATAATCGGTAGATAATAGCATACTATAACAACCAATTACAACTATTACTCAAACACAACAACCTGTTTCCCCTACATCGAGAGACTTAACGACTAGTATTTTCAAAAACTTACTACAAAGAATTTAATCGGTAGATAATAGAACAATATGACTACCGATTGTACATCTATGGTCATTATTCCATGATTCAACGGCGTCGACGAACCTTAAAGAGGTTGAATCTATCCATCACCTTAAGGATGTTGAAATGAGCTTCGTAACGTTAATTTGATCGTTTCCATCATCGTCATTCCTCGAGAAATCTCATTATAACTTCATAATTAGTTTCACCCCTCAAACGATATCGATTGACAAGATAAGCTAAATCCAAAAATGGATCAACTTCATTGCTTATGCGATTAAATCGATAAAAAAGATCAGCTCTATTACGGTTATTGGGGTTACCGGTGTCAACGCATAATTATTCGTGAATTCTCTCTAAATAACTCATATTCATTACACCATTTTGAAATAGCTCTTCTCCTCGCCATGGATAGAATTGCACATAGCACCTACATAGAGATAAATCTTCTTCTACCGTGTATTCTGCGGTACTAACAATATACGGATCAACCATACCTAACAATGTACGGGTCAACCATACCACTTTTGAAGATTATTACTTTGATATTGGATAAGTAAAACTTAATGGTGGTGTGTGTATGAAAATCAAGACACCCTATTTATATAGATTAGAGTCCTAAAGTCTCTTTCTTTTTAAGAAATAACTGTTGGGGAGAAGTGTAACAGGATTGTAAAGATAATGTGGTTCAAAAATATTAAAGTTAAGTGTAATCGGTAGTCACGGGTTTACAATGTCTACCGATTAAGTGAAATCAGTAGCAAATGCATACTATCTACCGATTGTGATAAAAAAATTCATAAAACCAAAAGTCTGTCTCAATGGTATAATCGGTCAATAAGTTGTTTACTTATCTACCGAGTAAAAGCAAAAAACCCACAGAAACTCAAGTAAGTTTCAATGTTTTAATCGGCACAAAAATAAACAACTTTGCTACCGATTCCTTTCAATCGGTAGCAAATGAAGATTACTTACTGCCGATTAAAAACCAAAAACCACCAGAAAATCCAAATCTTTTTCAATGGATTAATCGGTAGATTGAAAAAAACTGAACTACCGATTACAAAAAATCGGTAGCAAATGATACATACTTAATACCGATTAAAATCCAAAAAGCAGCACAACTCCTCCATCAAAATCAATGGTATAAATTGTAGATAAAAAATTAACTTTTCTACCGATGATTGTTAATTGGTAGCAAATGATACAATTTATTTACCGATTATAAGAAAAATCCAAAACAATAACATGAAGCCATTTATAATCCATACAGAAAACACATCTGTATGTTCTAAATATAACCATTCATGAGTCATAAACATAATGTAAGAACTTAAAATCCCAAACAACCTTTCAAAACAAAATAATCTGAAAGATAATACAACGCAGTGTCTACCAAAAACATAGAATCATAAAAGATTAAACAACTATCCTCGGCCTCGCTTACTACAACCACGACCACGCCCACGACTACGACCAGTATTGCCACCATCATCTTCACCACTTTTGGGGATCAACGACATTCTCCTCATTTGCGGCGCTTGAGAACCCCGATCTCTTTTGGCCTTAGATGTTGGATTCAACTTCGGCTTGTGAACTTGTTTTTCCCCAAACTAAATGGCATAAGCTTCGTTGTCAGTATTATCAACTAGGTCTTTATGCTCCATTTTCTTCTCAATTGACAAAGGCACTCCCGACTTGATACATGCAGACATCTTCTTTCCCAAAAACACAAACCGATTTTTCTGTTTTCATGCCACAAAATCAAACAATGAATACTTGCAACATTGAGACTTATTTAAATCAAGAGAAAAGAATAATACGTACCAGTCTTTCGCAACAGGATGGTTTGTCTTTGATGATACAATTATAGGAAGTATGACCTTTTCCTTTATCCTCTCGGATCACACGAAGATGAAAGACTTTCCGGTACCACTCCATATACCCCGGAGATATTTCATCACCTCGGGTCACAGGTCTCCCGACGTCCATCATAAGTGTACATCTGTCGTTCCAATTCTTAACTGATGGCCTATATGTGTGAACTACCATGAGAGAGTCTTTAGTAGACACACACTCATCTTTATCCATAACAAACTATTGAAGAATGTGAGGATCTGGTACGTCTTTTACATAACCGTGTTGTCGCATCACCCTAGATCCATTGTATAAGATATATCATGTGGGGTGCCACAACGGTCCAAAGTAGAAACACAGCTCGGACATGATTGGAATATGTTCTTCAGCACGGTCTTCCTTGTATGGATCAAATACTACATCTGCGGCCTTCATCGAGTCTAGCTTCACCCTCGCATCTATCAACTCTTGCTCCTATTGTCTAGAACGGATGTTCTGAAAGAGGTATTTTGTTCCTCTCGTCTCACCTTTTCTCCATTCTCCATTTTCATCGGCCAACTTCAATGTTGGGAAGTGGTCATAGATCCATGTCTATACAAATAACCCAATAAATATAAGAAGATTAATCCTTAAAATATAAAAACAAAACATGTAAAAAAGTTACTTAAAAAAAATAAAAAAAAATAACAAATTACATGTAGTAGGCTCATATTTCCGGCAATCTGGCTAGTTAGTAGCCTCGATGCCTTTCTCAACTCCTCCATCAAGTACGCAAGGCAAGCGGTACCCCACGCATAATCACGGACTTTGTATGGAGGATGCATGAGTTGTAAGAAATTGGTGTCGACCCTGTTGCCGCTACTGTGAGGGAAAGTGACACATCCCAACAGATATAGAAGATACGTCGTGGATGCCGCCTCCACTTCGGCCGGACTCAACTCTCCAATCTCTTCTTTCGCCTTGGCGTCGCTGAGGTTATTCCTCAAGTCGACCAATTTGAACTACCTGGTCAGGTAAGAAAAGCACCTCTTGAACTCAGCCTCCGAAGTTGATTGGTCCTAACCAAAACACTTGTTACTGTAACTATAAAGCTCCTTCCATTCCACTTCACGTAATTTTCCTTCACAACATTACCCTGGTCAGGTAGACCCAGAATCTGCACAACATCGTCTGGGGTAATCGTCATCTCGCCAAACAGAAGATGAAAGCTATCAGTTTCCTCATAAAATCTCTCCACAAAGGCTGATATCGCCACCTTTTCATGGTCTAGCATTGAATTATCGACTGCAGTAGATAACCCAGAGTTGCGTATAATTTCCTTGAACCTTTCACATTCACCATCTAAATCTCATTCATGCATTTTAGTTGGTGCGGCTATAGCTTTGAGCAAACGAACCGCATGAGTATGCTCCTATCATACACGACAGATTACAAGATAATTAGAATGTTACGAATTCGACGAATAAAAAATAAATAGCTTAACCAAAAGATTCAAATTATTACCTCGGTGGAATAGATGACCTTGGCCCAGGAGTCTTTATATCCAAATAGCAATTCCCCTTCATCTCTTGGTAATCCATAGAGATTCCGGGAGCGCTCTTCTCTCTTCGTGCACTAGTCGTTAGTCTTTGACCCCCTGGACGACGAGGATGTGCAACAACACCTTTATCTTGGACTTTCTTAGCTCGATTTGGTCTTATAATCAAAACAAAGAGCAATCAAGTTAAGTTAATAGTTTTCGGAAAAAAATTGACTGAAATGTAATGAATGCTACACATAATAATCGGTAGAAAGTATATGAAAATAACTACCTATTATTCACAGTCGGTAGTACAGTTTCTCTATTATCCTTCTATTAGATACAATCGGTAGGTGATGTCCTATATTAACTACCTATTAGATTTCATTTTTAGATAGAGAACTCATGGTTTTCTAAGGTAAATTAATCGGTAGATAAATAAATACCATTACTACCAATTTAATGTAGCCCCCAATTTTTTTTATTATCGAACATTATAATCAGTAGTAAGTGTTTGCATTTATCTAACGATTATAAGTATTGATTCATCTTCTACATCCACAAACATCTAAAATAAGCGGAGGATAAAATTAAAATTATCTACCGATTAAAACTTCAAAAATTTCCAGAAAAAATATTATCAGTTATAATCGGTAGATATGAGTAATAGTTATCTACTGATTATGGTCGATGTTCTTGAGGAATGAAGAACACGATCATAATCGGTAGATAAAACGCATCACAAAACTACAGATTATGTCAAATAACCGAAAGCCCTAGAAATTCTAGTGACGATTTCATTCAATTCAAGCAATATAAATACAAATAATGGTAAACCCTTACCGTATTTGAGTCATTAGATAGTTCTGGAGAGGCTGATTGTCAGAATCAGTCTCCGTATCTAGATCATCATCCTCGTGTTCTTCATCTTCTTCACTATGTTCTTCAACAATCTTTCTGTTTCTTAATCTTTCCATAAAATTTGGCCGGTTAGTATTATCAGATTGACGGCTTGTTTGTTTCGATCGAGCCATCTTTATATCGAAGAATCGACGATGATTTGGTACGACGAAACGATTAATTTGTTTCGAAAAAAAAATAACGAGATGATTTTTTTGATCTCAATCGATAGATAGAGAAGATGAGAAAAGAAGAATAGAAATCGGTAGAAAATGAGAATGAATTTAAAGAGTTTAATCATGTTTTATATTAGTAAAAAGATATAATTAATTTATGGACATCCCATAGCAATATGAGAATGAATTTAAAGAGTTTAATCATGTTTTATATTAGTAAAAAGATATAATTAATTTATGGACATCCCATAGCAATTGGACTTGGATAGGCATAAATAAATAGCCCTAAAATAATTCTTATTGGGTAAATAGCTTGTTCTTGTTCTTGGCTGGAAAACAGAAATGCAACAAATATTTATTGACGTGAAAATACATCTTAGAAATTTCCTTTTTATGGAGGGGAACACATTCAACTTCACAAACCCAAATTACAAAAAAAATTAGCAATCAAAAGGTTATAAAACAAATAGTGGGAAACTTGTGGAAAAGCTCAAAGAAAACAGAAAGAGCAGAATCAAATTAGCAAACCTGACACTTTATACACTCTTCTTCTTATTATTATTACAGATGTTGTGCCAATTTTCCATAAAGTGGAGTTACGGGGAGAAAGATTGGACTTTCTTTTAACTTTTGAAACCCAAGCCAGACCATCTCTTATTTACTTCTTTTTTCATCCTCTGCGAGGTAGAATCAAGCAAGTTTGTGAGTGACTGTCTTTTAACTTTTGAAACCCAAGCCAGACCATCTCTTATTTACTTCTTTTTTCATCCTCTGCGAGGTAGAATCAAGCAAGTTTGTGAGTGATTTTGCTTTTTTGTTGCGGGATCTGCCCGCTTCCTTTAGTAACTCGGCAAGCCTTTTCTTCTCATCATCAACATCTGGGTTCGCCGTTCCTAGTTTTTCCTCTCTCACCTTGAGAATATGTTCCAATATTTCGATTGCGTCTTCCACTCTGAAATGCAAATATATGTAAAAATGATCAATAAAGCAGGTTATATAGCATACTAGCCTTTCCTTACCTTATGGAATACAACTTAAAACTGTCATTGCAGGGAAAAAGTTGTACTGGTAATAATTTCTGTACAAAATAGGACTTGAAAATACATTTTGCAATGCTTGAATGGTTGATAAGAAATATTCTGAAACAAAAGCTTTTTTATCATAAGCCAAAATGAATTTGGTCCCTAAATCATGTAACGAATCACAGGAAGACAGTTATCTTGAATACTGCCACTGATGGAAGATGAATGATAAAGGGAAATGAAAATGAAAATACGATATAATAAACCTGGATTATAAAGGCTCAGAATTCATAAATGTGTGCAACAAGCAGAACTTCAATTGCTTTAAGAGAAATCACTGGGAAGACCTCTTACCTGCCCATGGCATCATAAGTTGCTGCAAGGTTGCTGTATACACCAAGTGTCTCTGGGTCAAAGGGACCACACTCCTGTTCAAGTATGCCCCTAGCTTCTTCAAATAACTCAGCAGCTTCATCTATCTTGTACAATTGTACACACGCCAATCCCATTTGGTTCAACACAACACCGAAAAATGCTGATTTTTTCTCTCCACTGTCTCTAAGCTTTGTCACAGCACTCTCAAATGAATTCCGAGCATCTGAATACCTTCCAACCATGTAAAACATAACACCCATTTGAGCTTCTATACCTGCAATTGTACTTCTCTGTCCGGGTGTATCATCCAATAACTTCATTGCCTTCTGCAAAAGCTTCAAAGCCTCCTCAGGTTCATTTACAGCTTCGTAAATAGCTGATATTTCTGTTAACCCAGCAGCAATCTCCTCTGATGTGGTTCCAGGCACTGGCTTTGTATAAATCCTTAAAGCACTTTCACAATAAGACTTAGATTCTCTGAATTTGCCAGTTTTATAGTAGAGATCAGCAAGGCGAACAAAAACCGATGCAACAGATGGATGGTTGTCACCCTTAATAGATTTAAAAACAGTAAGAGCTTTTTGGTAGGCAAATACAGCTTCATCAAAACGGGAAAGTGAGAGGTACAGATCACCAATACCAACATCAATAGCAGCAATTTCATTGTCTTGACCAGCAGCAATCATAGCCATGCTAGCAAGAACAAGGTGTTCAAGTGCGGATTCATAATCTCCCTTTGCCTCGCAAACGAGAGCCATTAATCGACGATCAGCAGCTTCTTCAAGTGATGCTGGTGCACTATGTTCACGGTGAATTTCAAGGGTTTGCTTGCAAAGAACTTCTGCTTGATCAAATTGCATTGCTTGCACATTTGCCTCAGCTAAGTACCTGTCAAAATAATTGCTCATATTAGCAGATGAACGTCACCACATCCAATTTTTTTTTTATAGTTCTCTAATCTGATAGTATAATATAGTATGGGTTAGCCTAAAATTAGGATTCGAAAACAAAATAGACAAAAAATTACTTTTTGATACTAAAACAGTAAAAGTTTCTGTGCTTATGTAATTTGAAAGAAATGTATCATTAAATGCACTATATAAAAATATAAATTTTATTAGAATAAAGAGTTTCAAATTCAAATTGGTATCAGACATACTGTACAGTGTACATTGGATCAGGTGGGCACGGACAAACACAAGAATACCAACTATAGGCGCATATTAGGCTCAACGAGGGCTGACTCTGGTATGTACTTATGCGCACCATAAGAAGGATTCACTAACGTAAGCCAAGAACAAAAACTTCTCACATTCAGTGTACTCCACTACGCCATCATGTTCAGAAGAAAATCGAGAGAGAGAAAGAGTAATCAGGTACCTGCAAGTCTCAGCAACTCTTGGATCTGATTCACCCAAAGCTTCAATTTGGATCTTCAAACCAGAATCATAACAAGAAATAGATCGATCTAATTGACCTAACATGGAATGAGTATCACCTAATTGCATATACCCAGAAAAAGCAGCTAGAGAATGATCAGATCCTTTAGTAACATCAGGAACCTTAATTGCTTGTTCCAAAACAGGTATAGCTTCTTCAAATCTTCCCAAACTGCAATAAATTGCAGCAACAACATGTAAACTCATTGCTAGTTCCAAATTTCTTGGTTCGTCTGAACAACATCTCTCAAATGATTTTGAAGCCCTAATTGCAAAATCCAATGCTTTAATTGGACTATCACCTGATACTATTGTATCTCTGGCTTGTTTTAATAAGAATGGTCCAAGATCTGGATTGTCTAGTGCTGTTTCATCAATTTCAGCTTTTTTTTCTATTTTTTTCTTTCCTCCTGAAGATGTTCCTGGTGATGGTCTACTTCTTGATGCTGTAGATGGTGAGGGTGATGATGTTCTTTTTGGGATTGGTGTTCTTGATGTAGACCGACGACTGTTGTTGGACAATTCTTCTTGATTTTCATCTGATACGTGAATTCGTAATGGTGTTGATCCTGGTGGTGTTTTTACTGATACTAAGCCTGGCATCTTCACTTAGACTTTTTATTTATTTATTTTTACAGATAAGATATGATAATTCAACCTCAGGTACTCTTTAAGTTGTATAGAAAGATCTAAGAATTTAACCTCAAAAATGAGTATTAATGGAAAATTATATAAAGAATCCAAAAGACACAAATAGCACTGTGATTATGGACGAAAATGGAGAAAAAATGAAACTTTTTCAGAGAAGATCTGATAATTCTTGAAGAGATAGGATTAATACGGAGCAGGCAGACAGTTGAGATATATTAAAAAAAATTAATATGAAATAGAGATCATAATTGTGAACAGAGCTACAGAAACGCCATTAAAGAGAGAGAAAAAAGGTAAAGAGTGAGCGAGAGAGAGAGATGGGAGATTGTATTGATTGCTGCACTCTCACGTTTGCTTGAGATAGACTTCTTCTTCTTGTACTGATCCAACGGTTTAAAATGGATTTTATTTAATCTCAGAAAATATTAAAGTAAACAGAAAAATCTGACGTCATTACTTTTTACTGGTTCTTCGAGACTTTCAGTACTATTGACATTTAATTTTATAATTCTCTTTTGTTTTGAGTTTTTTATTTTTTGATAGACCTCTTATTTTTGAGTTGCTATATTATTGCCCTTCTTCTCTACTCAAAACTTCCATTTCCATACCACTGCAGTCCATCTGCTCCCGTCTACAGTTTAGTGAAGTATTGGAAGCTCATTAAGTTTATACTCCCTCCTAAATTCTAAATCTGGTCCAATCTGCAATGACACCCACATTTACTTGAGCTTTAACCCCCACCATTAGCATCCTATAGGAGGATCGGAAGAAAACATCACTGGAGTCCAGATTAGGGATGCACATCGGGTGGGTCGGGTTGGGTTTGGCCTCACCCGCACCCGACCCGCTACATCGGCGGGTACTTGATTTTCACCCTACTCGATCCGCCGTAAAACGGGTCGGGTCGAGTCTGATCCGACTTTATAGCGGGTCGGGTGCGGGTGACCCGCTATCACCCGCCCAGACTAATAATCTTGTTCTTGTTTCTGTTCCTGTTCCTATCTTGTTCCTGTCCTGTCCGGTTCCTATGAAAACTCTAAGTTTAGCAATGATGATCGAAAACTTGAACAGGTATTTCTCATCTCCCATTATCACATTTCCAAGAGCCTATAGTCCTCTATTAATGTGAATGCCTACAACAACATAGACTTAGTGAGTAGACATCGAAAAAAAAACTAGCTACTGATGCCTTTAGTATTCAAGGTATTATTTTAAAAAACTTACCCTCTTTCAGGCGCGACCCATCTGTTCCTGTTCTTTTCGGACGTTCTGAACCTGCAAGGTCCACCAAATGTAGCTTCGCGCTCAAGATATCATCACCAACATCGTCATTGGGGATACGCGTACTTCTCTTTTGCTCCATTGAGATTGTAAAGGTGGCATGTGAGCGACTATAAAATAGACACATAGAAATGCAGTAAAAGCTTAGTGAACTGTTTCAAAGACAAGATTCAAGGGTAAACGTAAATCTACAACAATTACCTACACCAATGAAAATATTAAAGCTTATACTCTATGATCAGATATAAATCAATACCTAGATTGACTGTTCATATTTGTACTTCCAGTAGCACGTTGTCACGGGGTCGGTCCTTCGCCTCGACTTTACTCCGTGCGGCAC
>JAJJMC010006585.1:11088442-11114992 GCA_023531435.1 Papaver californicum | reverse complement strand
ATTCAGGAATAGAGAATAGATGGAGCCTGGAGGAGTCAGTCGATGAAATAGAGAAGAGAATAGGCGGGTGGACGGGTCGGGCCGGATAAGAGGTGTTATCACCCACACTCGACCCGCCAAAAATCGGGTTTCAAGAAATTAACCCGCACCCGACCCGTTCATAGATGGGTCGAGTACGGATCGGGTAAACTTAAACAGGTACGGATCGGGTTGACAGGTTAGGTCGGATTTATACAGCCCCAATCCAGATATAATAAAATAGTCAAGGACTCCAGGTATTAATTTCTAACCGAACAATGTTACAACGAAGAATCCTTCCCATCCCTCTGCTCAGTCGGTGGTCCACAACAGTAAACATGCAGACACACATGCCTTGCTGCAGGATCGGGTACTATAGTAATAGGGTCAAGGAGGGTATGAATGGAAATATATTCATTTTAAGTCAGATGTCACTAGCTGTAGAATAATTGGAGGATCACCTGTATATAGATATATACAAGATTTTCATCATTGTCGTTTTATGATCTGGCGTTTTGATTTTTTTAATGATAAAAATACCTCTCAGAGTCCATTTATGTTCGAGAAAATGAGAGGGTCTACATGTTTATAAGAGAAACAGCTCACAGCTTTCTTTTTTGCAAATCTTTAGCCGTTAACTTGGAACATGCTATCAATCTTCTCTTAAGAAAAACATAATTAGCAGAAGCGTTAAAAGAATGAGTGACTTGGGAGTCGTGCTTTTGGAACACCCTATTCAGCCGGTATCTTCTTCTCCTTCAAGCCGGCCACCAGATCCACAATCATCAGAAATCAGTATGGAAGATGTCGATCCATCTCCTAAAAATACATCTTTACGAAATCCTTCTATCTCCTTTTTACGATCAGCTAAGAAGGCTATATCTCCATGGGATTACTGTGATGATGATCAATATTTGGAGAAATTTTTCAACTCAGATGAAGGAGGAGGAGACGGAACCGACAGTATCTCAGGTGCTTCTGCGGATCATTCCATCTCCATCCCTATTATAAAACTTCATAAAAATACAATCAATAGAATTCGCCAGCCATGGAAAAAATGTTTGATTGGCAAAGTTATGGGAAAAAATGTTGGGTTTAAATTCATTCAAGATCGTATTATGGCTATGTGGAAACTAATTGGTTCAATTCAAATGCTGGATTTAGGAAGAGATTTCTTTTTGTGATTATCAAAAATCTATCTTGGCAACATCACACGAATCATATGATAAATCAATAATCCAAAAACAATGAAAAGATAAAGATTAAACATAAGAAATTAATACAAAAGAAATTTAACGTGGTTTGACAACGGAATGTCTACGTCCACGGGTAATAAAAGATTTGGATGTTTTTATTGATGATTGTATGTTACAAAAGGATAAAATGATATATGCTCCAAGTCAAACTCATCAAAGAATGATTGAACTACGAATATATTTAATTGACACAAATCCATACCTAAACTTTTTCCTCTGATCCTTTTCCTTTTCCCAAATTTTCCGTCCCCTCTTTCTGTTTTGGAACTTGATATTTATAGTAAATATCATGGGTCCCCCTCTTCTTTCTTTCCACCTATTAGTTTTTATCCAGACTTTGGAACGAAACTTATCCCGCATTCTTATTTGTATTTCCCGCAAGACTTGACATGTGTGCTTCTTATTTCCCTTAGTTTCCCGCTTGGTGACCCGCACCTCTTCTGCGGATTTGTATTCAAGTTATTGCTTTTGGATTTCGATGAATAATGCAGTCTTATTATTATTATTATTAGAATTATGGCATGTCCAACATGTGGCCATTGAAAGTTACATTACTATCTTCAGAATTTGGCATGTACGACACGTGGTCATTGAAAGTGACTTGTCATTTTTTAGCTTCTTCTGTTCCGCAACCTGCATAACTGAGACGTGTATATCATGCATCGATGTTTGTCAGTTTTATAATTGTGTCATGCTTTCCCTCAACTTGCGTGTCTGTCATGCAACGAAGGTGTCTGTTTCAGTACTTATCTAATGAGTTTTGCTTCAGTGTTTCTCGTTCCATTATAATATGATATTCTTTCCATAGTATTTGAACACGTGGTGTTAGGGATTTCAAACCCTCACAATTTGCCCTTTTTTCTTTTGAATTTTACATATGGTAGAAATTTAAAAAAGGAAAAATAATAATTATTTTCCCGATTTGTACGCCTCTAATAAATTTTCTTCTCACGCTTAGGTTTACTTTTCTGACAGTTTTGGTGGTTTCGAGAAAATCACATCTCTGATAAAGTTCCTCTCTCCTCCACTTTATTTTTTCGACGGTTTCGTCAGTTTCAATCCTTTCATATTTAATGCAAAACTTGTCACATCTCTCATCTTATTTATTCAACTTCTATTTCTTTTTCTTCTTAAAGTTTCTGTTCTTTTTCATTCTTCTGAAACTAAACTTTTCAGTGATTCCTCGTGATTTCATTAATTCAATTTGCGCTGATTAAATCATGATTAAGGATTTCTTTCATCGGGACCAGGTCTTCTTTTCATCCAGTTATCTGATTTGATTTATGTTCTTCACTTTGTTACAGGTAATACTCCTAACTTATTCTTTAATGTATTTTTTTATCTATCAATCTTTTTGACTGAATCTTTTAGGGTTTTCTTCTGTTTTGAAGAGTTTATGTTTTGTTCTTGCTTTTCCTCAGGGTGAATCTATCTTTTCTTGTTCTCTCATTTGTAGGTAAAATTCATCATGTCTGGAAAAGATTATAGTAATGTTGCTGGAGGTGTCTCTCATCATGGTGATCAACCTGTAGAAAAGAAATCATCTCTCCACTTTGCGAGAAAAAAGAAAGTGGGAGATCAATCTGGTACTTCAGAAGTTCAATCTTCTGATTTGGTAGGAACTGATGATATAGTTGTTGCGACCAATAGACCAGCTTCTAAGAGTAAACGTTAAACGAGAATTTGAGCTTTAGGTCAATGGATATTGAAGAATTTAAAGATAAACATCAACTCCATCAATTTAAAGTTTCCCTTTGCGATCCTGCTGAAGGAGATGGGATTACTCTTGATATGATGAAGAAATTTCAGTATAGCGCCAACAGACTATTAATAACTGCGGGAGCGCTGCACGCTGGCTTGAAGTTTCCTTTTTGTACAAGAGTGGGGATTCTTTCCAGTATGAGGTTCTTGCGAGCCGAAATAAATCCAAGCATGGTTTGGTCCGGTCTATTGCCCAATACAACGGGAATTGGTGGCGTGTGCTGAATGAGTGTAGTAAACGTAGTATGGGAGAAACAAATTTCACATGCTACGTTCCCAATCCTGCGGAATGTAAGCATTATATTGTGAATAATTTCCATGCTACAAATGCTGACGCTATTGCTGTAAAAGATTACAAGAAGTGGAGCGTCGGACCGGGTCATAAAGGTGGCGAAGGATTTCGTCTACTCTGGGAAATTTATAACTCTAAGCTGAATGTCATTCCTGGGATGCAAGCTCCTTTATGGGAGAAGATCTGTATTGATCATAATTTCAGGTGGTATCGCACTCCTCTTATAATTCAGGGACCATGGATTTATGGGTTTGTTCAAGACAGTATGGTCCGCAACCTTACATCACGCCTTCATTCTTACTTCCCTTGGCAGTTAAACTTCGACGACTTTTCTTTCCCGTATGACGATGTGGTATATAGAATTGTTTCTCTATTCTTCTACAACGCGCCTTAAACATTATATAATTGTTTATTTTTTTCATAGCCGCAAGATGAAGGGAGTTCGAAAGGTGATTCGGGTAATAAGCGCAAAGCCGCAGCTTCAATAGAAAAGGTATTGATTTATCCAAATAAATTTGCATGATTCATATGAATCTTATTTAATGAGTTCCTGCGGTACATTGACAGGGTCAGGAAAAAGTTAAAGTTGCTCCCTGCATTTCCACTGATAGGGAGGAAGGAGAAATCCGTGATTCACCCCGTTGTCAACCAAAGTTGAGAATTGAGAATATTAGTTCTGTTGAACCTGAAAAAAGTGAGGAAGAGCAGAATGTCCCGCTTCAGCTGACAGATTTAGAGCATAATGTTAAAAATTTATCTACTGTGAATTTTGAGACCACATAGCTGGTTAATGCTGCGGTGGAAACTACAGGTGTTGCGGACAGTTGTTTGATCCAGGCCGCAGATCCTGAGTTCTCATACCTCACCTCCCAGTTTTCCCTTTTGTTTGAAGATGATCTTCTCGTGCCTTCTGCGAGTGAAGATGGTCTATCTGATAAGGATGATTCCACAATTCAGGGTGAGCCGGAAAATGCTGGGGTGGAAGCTGCTTCTACCGAGGGTAATGACAAGAGCACAAATGTCACTGATGCAGTTCATATGAATAAAGAAATCCCGCACAGTAATAAGGGTAAAGGAAGAGTGAAACATGAGAATCTTATGGATGAGGAGGAGGCCTTTCGCTGGTTTATGTCCAAAGAGTTGCTATCTGTCCCATGCGACTTTCAGCCAGTGGAGACACATACCTATGCGGTTGTTAATCTGCAGGAATGCATGCGGTATGCTCCGTATGAAGTAGTGAAAGAAGCTTGGTTAAAGGACCAAGGCCATCCTGTCTGCCCTTCTTTTGACATGAACCTTCCTTCCTCTCTTGCGGAGACGATTGCTCTAGCGGATGGTGGAGCATATTCTTTCCCGCAACAAGCTATCTTGCAGGTATTTTTATTATCTTAATGACCTCAAATTTCATTTTATTTTCATCTTTACTTATAGATTTAATTTCGAAAATTGCATCTTGCTCGGGGTCAGAACGCCGCATATGTGGCTTATAAAATTTTCAAAGTACGATCCATAAAGATGGAGACTCAGTTTAGGAAAGTAAAGGAGAAATTAATCAGATCAGAAGAAGATGTTGCAGACTTGAAGCGGGAAAATGATGCGCTTCGTCGGCAGTTATTAGATCTCCAAAATCAAGGTTTAACGCTTTTTCTCTTATGTCATTTTCCTTACTTTATTTGCATGTTTCTAAATTGCTTTATGGGATCAGCGAGGGATTCAAACCTCGTGAATAGGCTGCACCGTAGAGATAAGCGTCTGACAGAACATGTATTATAAATCAATAAAGAAAATATGGAGATCAAGGAAAGATTCAATAACTTGGTTGATATGATGAGTCGATCCAAATCAAAGTATGAAGATCTAGAATTGAAGCACCGGATTTTACATGTAGATTATATCCGCAAGAAGGAAGAATATGATGCCAGTCTCCTATGGACTAAAGGTTGTGTTCTTGAAGCGCGGGCACAATCCGAGAAATTGGAAGAAGAAAATCGCAAGCTCTGTGTGAAATGCAAGAATATCCTTGTCGGATTTTCTCATTCCGGGTCACATCATAATTCACAGCTTTCTTCTTATATGGCGCAACTTATTAAAGACAAAGATAATTCAGCTTCAGAGGCTCATGCTAAAGGGAATGCACTTGCAGAAGATCAGGCTAAAATCCGCATCTTATCTGATATAATTCTTCTTCGTGAAAGCGATATTTTCCGCTTACGTAAAGAGATGGGAAGGTGTACAAACGAATCAAATCAGTTGCGGGACAATGATTCATTGAAATAAGCGGAGTTAGATCAATGTCGTCAAGATCTTCAGTATCTTACCGACAATTTTCATAAACTTTCAAGAGAATATGACTTCCTCGATGATTCTAAAGATGCAATAGTTCACGAATTAGAAGAGTTTGAATCCCTCGCAAGATGTATCTTATTTTATTGCATATTTAAAGTTGAATATCATTTCCGTATTGATTAATCTGTTATTTACGTTGCAGGTTTTGAGGAAAAATTCAAAGATGCAGCCTCAAGAACTAATAGGGTTGAAGGGGAGCTTGATACTACCAATGCTAAATTTGAGGAAGTTAAAGGAAAACTGAAGCTTGTTACTGTCAAGGCCAATGAGGCACAATGTCAACTTGAGCTTCTATCCTTTAAGACTAAAGAAGAGGAGGACAAATGGAAGTTGGAAACCTTGAAAGTTGAGAGCTTAAGTGACTTGGCTTCGAAGCAAGGGAGAAAATCTTATTGGGAGGAGCGTGTCCAAAAGTATGTGGACGAGGTGAATAGGTGTAAGCATGAGCTTGAAACCGCAATAGCTAAAATTTCTTGGTTAAAAATTGAAGCTCGTGTTGGAGTTGCAAAAGCGATCAAAAACACTGTAGATAAGGTTAAAGCTGGTGGATTCACCAAAGTTTATACCCGCAAGGAAATCCCTAAACACCCTTCTCCTAGTGCAGATCCTCCGGTTCCTTAATATTTTCCTTCTGAATTGTATTGGCAAGCTTCCTTTTTGTCTCATATTATTGTACCTGCAAAACAATTAACGAATATATATATATATACATAATCAGTTCGCGTTATGAGTGTGTGAATTGAGAAACCACAAGGCGTATATTATACCTTGGGTTACCTTTGAGGGTACAGTCACATGACTAACTTCTCTCTGGCCATGAGGAAATCAATGACGCGGTCCCTAATGAGTACCTTCTGAGATGGAGTGTACCTGATACAATTAATGTCATGTTAGGCATCTCTTGCTCACTAAAGATCTAATAGTCATACACTCATAGACATTTATATGGATTTTGTAAAGAGATTACATTTGTTCTGCTTTACCCAGTATGAAGCCAAATTATTATATGATTGCTTTATTTGTTATGGATAATATGGTTTAAGATATTGTGCGTTCCAAGGATGTCGTAATACTTCTCCATTCATATTTCGCAAGTGGTACGAGCCATGTCCCGCAATATCTTGTATGACGTATGGTCCTTCCCATGTGGGCGTAATTTTTTTTACTTTTTTATCCCTTTGGTATTTTGGGATTTGTCGCAGAACATACTGCCCTTCAACAAAGTTTCGCAACTTTACTTTCTTATTATATTCTCTTGCCAGCCTTCTCTGATAATTCTCCATTTTTTGGAGCGTAACATCTCTTCTTTCTTCTAAGTTATCCAACTTCTCAAGCATTAGATTTGTGTTTAAATTCTTTTCCCACGCTTTTGTCCTTGTTGTGGGTAAAATAATTTCTGTTGGAATAACTGCTTCCGCTCCATAAGTGAGAAGAAATGGTGATTCTCCAGTGGTTTCTTTTCTCGTCGTGCGATATGCCCATAAAGTGTTATGAAGCTGTTCACACCATCGTTTATGATGTCCATCTAGAGTCTTTTTTAGATTCATGGAAAAAGTTTTATTTGTAGCTTCAGCTTGTCCGTTACTTTGGGGATAAAGTGGAGTGGACTTTCTCTTTTGGATATTAAATGCTTCGAAAAGCATATCAATATTTTTTCCTTGTAGTTGTTGTCCATTGTCCAAGACTATAGCTACCGGGATTCCGAATCTGCAAATTATATCTTCGTATAAAAACTTAAGAACATCTGTATCTCTAATGCGAGCAAGAGCTTTAGCTTCAACCCATTTAGTGAAATAATCAGTTGTTACGATCAAGTAATTTTTTTTTGTGTGCCTTCCACTAAGGGCCCAACAATATCTACTCCCCGTTTTGCAAATGGCCATTGGCTGAGTACAGAATTGAGTTCCGTTGCGGGAACTTTATTTTTTTTTGTAAAACATTGATATTCTTCGCACCTTCTTACCAGATTGTCCGCATCTTTGTGCACAAATATCCAGTAATACCCTTGCGTCTTTTCTTTCAGTGCGAGTGATCGTCTTCCGTTATGATTTCCCGCATCTCCATAATGAATATCTGTGAGAACACGTTGTCCTTCTTTTTGTGACAAACACCAAAGTAACGGCCCCAAAAAAGACCTGCGGCACAAATTTTATCGCGCAATTGATAATTTACAGATTTTGACTGAACATTTCTCACATCTTTAGTGTCCGCGGGCAATATCCCATTTTGTAAGTACTGATGTATAGGGAGTCACCAATCTTCTTCAGATGATTCATTTTCTGGTTTTTGTGAAAAGTTTGCATCATTTTTAATGGTTGCATCTTCAATATCTTCATCTACTTCCTCTTATATGTTTTCGACTGCCCATATCTTAATTGATGGCTCATAGATACGCCCAATTTTGACTACCGGTGTATTTTGATCTTTTACATTAAAGAAATGTATGCTAATGCATCAGCATGGTGATTTTTCTCTCTGGATAAATGTCGAAAAATTATATTTGGAATTTGAGATGCCAATTTTTGAACAAGATTCTTGTATTCTATCAAGTCTTCATCAAGCGTTTGATATTCCAACTCAACCTGCCGAATTATCAATTGTGAATCACTTGTAAGCCGTACATCACTTATTCCCAACTCGATGATAAGCTGAAGGACATGAACCACAACCTCATATTCTACTATATTATTTGTGTGTTCACTGAATTCAAGACGAAATGCATGCACCACGTTCTCCTGTAGGGGTGGTATTCACAATTCCGATTCCCGCTTCTTCTTTATTCCATGCCCCATCAACAAATACTTCCCATTTGCGGGATTTAATAGAACTCAGAATATCTTGGGAATCATCGTCTTCTATCCCCGGCAAACCCTAGATTTCAAAGTCGTCATCTAGTGGTCAATCCGCAAGGAAATCTGCCAAGACTTGTGATTTTTGTGCAGTTTGTATTTCAAATATGATATGGAATTGCTCCAATTGTACATTCCACTTTTCTATTCTCCCTACCTTTCCCGCATTAGTACGGATTCTAACGGAGCTTTACTTGGTACCAGCACATAATGTGTTATAAAATATGTGTACAATTATTGTGTGGCAAAAATCAGTGCTAATAGCAATTGTTCAATTTTGGTGTCCTTTCTGCAAGATTAAGAGTTTTACTAATATAATACACTGGTTTCTCTATTTTCTCATTCGTTCGTACCAATACCACACTTACAACATCTTCTGTTGCAGCTATGTACAAGGCCAGTACCTCTTCAAGCTTCGGTTTTTGTAATGCAAGTAGTGTGGCGAGATAAACTTTGATGTTTTGAAAGGCTTGCTCATAATTTTCATTCCATACAAATTTGCTTTTCTTTTTCAGTGTATCAAACAATGGTTTACATTTGTCTGATGATCTGGCAATGAATCTGTTAAGTAAGGTAAACATCCATTTAATTTTGGTACTTCTTTTATATTCTTTGGAGATGGCATATTAACAATTGCTTGTATTTTTGATAGATCAACTTCAATCTCCTTTTTTGTGACCAAGTATCCCAAGAACTTTCCAGATGTAACTCCAAAAATGCATTTATTCAGATTAACTTTCTTTTTATATTTGCGTAGAGCTTCAAATATCTCTCTTAAATCTTGTAAATGATCATTTAAAAGTTTACTTTTTATTAGCATATCATCTACATAGACTTCCAAGGTGCGGCCTATCCATGGTTTAAAGATTGCATCTACCAGTCGCTGATAGGTTGCTCCCGTATTCCTTAGTCCAAATGGCATTCTAGTATAGCAGTACAAACTATGCTAAGTAAAAAATGCAGTATGTTCTTGATATTCTTCAGCTAAAGCAATTTGATTATACCCTGAATGTCCATCCATGAAAGATAAAGCCTCATCTACTTCAACTGCATCTACTAATTGATCAATGCTAGAAAGCGGATAACTATCTTTAGGGCATGCCTTGTTCAAATTGGTGAAGTCTATACAAATCCTTACTCCTCTATTCTTATTTGGTACAATTACCATGTTGGATATCCAGGTTGGGTATCGCACCTCTCAAATAAATTCCGCATCCATTAGTTTCTTTAGTTCCTTTTCAACTGATAAATGATATTCGGGCGCCACTTTGCGTATACGCTTCCAAAAATATCTACATAATCTCTATGTAAAATAACGAAATCATGTTCCCTTTCTGATTCCGTTAGTGTTCCAATCTTGATTATTCTCGGGAATTCTTCTGTTCCTATATTGACATTCTTGGTTTCTTCAACTGCTGAAAAAATGGATTTGGGAACTCCTAAAAATGTGAGAGCTCCCTTTGATTGCTATTCTGAAGTACTGCCCCTTTCCTTAGTTTTTGGTATGCTCCCTTCCGATGGAGTATTTTTATTTGTTTCATTCACCGATCCTCTACCCGCAGTCTTAGTCAGATATTGATTTATTACCTCTTCTTTTGCTTTGATTTTTCGTTCTTTCTTTCTTTCGTACTGTTGTTGAAGTGTGTCTCTATGAGGATGCAAGATCTCACAACATTTTGATCCCCCTTTATTTCCATTTCTCCTTGTGGTGTTGGGAATCACAAATATTGATGATAAGTTGCAGTTACTCCTTTCAATTGGTGAACCCAATGTCTGCCAATGATTGCATTATATGAGGACGGTGCCTCTACTACACTGAATTTGGTTAAAGCGCTTATTGGTCCCACCATAACTTCAAGTAAAATCTCTCATTTTGGCTTTGATGCTATCCCATTAAATCCATAAATAGTGTAACAAGAGTGTGTAAGTTGATCGTCCTTAAGTCCCATTTTTTGAAATGTGTCATAAAATAACACATTAAGTGAATTTCCCCCATTTATGAGGATCTTCTTCACATTCCATCCAGACATTGGTAAAGTGAGAACCAGCGGATCATTGTATGTCTCAATTTCTTGATCAACTTCACCCGCTGAAAAAGTTAATGGGGAAGCCATCCACTCCTCCCACGTTTCTGTCATTTTTCCTGCAACTTTAAAAACTTCATGACTGTCAATTCTTTTACACAACTTCTTATCAATTGCTGCGTTCATAGATAATTGATTGACTCTGTGTAGGAAATCGTGTTGATGGTTCAGTTATTTTCTGGAATATTTAAAGTCTTCCCTGTGTTCATCCTTGGTGGACGATCGGGTAAACAAAGGAATTCCTTCAGTTCTCCGGCATCAATTAACTTCTGGAATTTTAAATTTCTGCATCTATGTGTGGGATGACCATAAAAACAATGATATCCACAATAATCTTTAGAACTTTCTGTGTGTG
The DNA here is from genome assembly GCA_023531435.1 of Papaver californicum. Lineage (NCBI taxonomy): Eukaryota > Viridiplantae > Streptophyta > Magnoliopsida > Ranunculales > Papaveraceae > Papaver > Papaver californicum. Next base: position 11,104,031 of record JAJJMC010006585.1, on the reverse strand, counting down.
GTGGTTGCCTTTCCTTCGTCCATGGCCATTCAAAATCTTGCATGTTTCTAGTTATATTTAAAATTTGTGAATACAGGGTGTTAAGCTTAGTAAAAACTCGATCCTCAAACTGCTGGTTAATCTTTCTTTCTTCATCCGCTTTACCTTGTTATGTTTGAAACTCTCTGATGTTGAGAAACTGCTCTTGGATTCTGTTTTTGTATATCTTGTAACATTGCATATTTCTCGATAATTACCCTCAGATCCCCTTCAGTTTTTGGATCCTCTCCGTGAATATCTACGAAAAGCGAGCTCATGTGGTTTGATATTCCCCATTTGTAACAATTAATAGAGATTTGCGGACTAACATTACCTATTGCTTAAAAAATTGCCTGCCATCGATCTGTGTAATCTCGGATAGTTTCATCTATCCAAGACGCAAAGGCAAATAATTTATCCATTCTAGCATTTGCGGGTTTGTTATACATGTACGTCTCCAAGAATTTTCGGGTTAATTGTGTATATGAATGTATTGTTCTCCTGGTAGATTTCCGTACCATGTTAATGCAGATCCTTTCAAACTAGAGGGAAAATATCGGCACATGATAACATCGTTTTGCTCTCAGCGGGTCATATTGCGGTTATAATATTTTAAATGAGCTGCGGGATCCTTTGTTCCATCGTAAAATTCAAAGATGGGGAGAGTGCATTTGTGCGGGATGGATACAAGCGCAAGGTGCGGTGCCAATGGTGTTCTATTGGCCTCTTTTAATACTTCCTCAAGACGTCCTCCCTCTTGTTTGTTTTTCAAGGTCTTTATTTCCTCTCTCATTTCTTCCAAATCCTCGAAATATTTGTTCCACCTGTTGTTCTGCGGTTCTGAGTCATCAAAATCTGGTTTATCGGGCTCATGCCGCTGATTAAACCTGTTTTATTTTGGATGAACATATGTATCATCTGCCTGTTCAACTATCATCACCCTTTGATCTCTATTGATCCTCGTTTTGCTTTCTGCAGATCTTTTTGAACTTATTTCCTGCCCTTGTAACCTTGTAACAGATGCTTCCGCATCCTGTCGGGCTTTATGCCCGAGCATATGATATTCTTGCGTTAAAAGCGCAATTGTTTCTGTATAAGTCTTTTGAGCCTTACACATTTCATTCAATTCTTCGAATAATTGATTGATGGGATCAATCCTGTTTTGTGATGCTTCTATATGTGGTTGTTGCATTGTTCTGTTGCTATCAATTGATTGGTTAATTGTGATGTTTGGTTCTATCATTTCATCTTGCAGTCTCTGTAATTGCTCTAATCCGTTTGCCTCTTGTAATTGATTCCTTGTTTCGTTTATTTGTAACAGAATAGTATTCGCAACGTCAGTATCTTTGTTTCTATTTTGTATTGTCCGATCTAAGGATTGCGGTCCTTGGGACTCTTCTACGATTTCTCTTTCTGGTTGATGAAGAGTTTTTCTTCCAATCCCCATTGTTTGATTACCCAAATTTCTTACATCGACTTCTTGTTCTTGTAAGGTTTTGTTTGCGGCTATCTCAATTTATTTAATTTCTCTTGGGATATTATAATGACTTCTTTGCTCTATCTAGTGCTGTTGTAGAAATTTCTTTGTTGATGTTCTAATAAAAGTTCAAATAATGAGATAAGTGCTTCATAAAATCTTAACATCCGCAATATATACATATATATATATATATATGAAATAATTGATTGATAGAAAAAATCTAGCTTTAATTAAAATTTGATATATCACATAAAAGTTAGACAAATTTCCAATTTAAATCAGGTTTCAAAGGTTCATCGAATCATTTTTTGCAAACAAGTTGAAAGCAAGTTTAGGAAGTTCAGTTCAAAACTTATTTTCTTGTTTTGACGAGAATCATAACTAGGCAGCTGCAAAACATTCTTAATTTATACAATCAATTGAAACAACATCATATGCAGCTAAATATGGTTGAATTACAGACACATAAATTCCCCGATTTCAAACCAAATTCTTTTTGCAAAATTGTTAAAAACATAGTACTTTGGAGGAAATTTATGAACAAAATCTTTCAAACACATGGTTAAGAAAACATCTGAAATACTCAAAGTATTAATTTAAAAGAAAGGTAACAATTAAAAAGATGTTGTGTATGAACATAACAATTAAATCGAAATAGACATCAATCGAAAAGTTCGGAGAGAAACTATATGCAAAATTTTGAAATATCAATTGAAGAGAAAAAAAACCTTTATAAAGATGTAGAAAAAGGAGGTTTTATAAGATAACAAAATTCAAGATTTCCAAGATGAAGATTTGGAAAGGTAAAATAAATTCTTTTACCTCTCCCTGTTTCTAGCGCCAAATTGTGATTACCAAAAATCTATCTTGGCAACACAACCACATGAATCATATGATAAATCAATAATCCAAAAGCAATGAAAAGATAAAGATTAAACATAAGAAATTAATACAAGAGAAATTTAACGTGGTTCGACAACGGAGTGTCTATATCCACGGGTAATAAAAGATTTGGATGTTTTTATTGATGATTGTATGTTACAAAAGGATAAAATGCTCTATGCTCCAAGTCAAATTCATCAAAGAATGATTGAACTACGAATATATTTAATTGACACAAATTCATACCTAAATTTTTTCCTCTGATCCTTTTCCTTCTCCCAAATCTTCCGTCCCCTCTTTCTGTCTTGGAGCTTGATATTTATAGTAAATATCATGGGTCCCCCTCTTCTTTCTTTCCACCTATTAGTTCTTATCCAGACTTTGGAACGAAGCTTATCCCGCATTCTTATTTGTATTTCACGCAAGACTTGACATGCGTACTTCTTATTTCCCTTAGTTTCCCGCTTGGTGACCCGCACCTCTTCTACGGATTTGTATTTAAGTTATTGCTTTTGGATTTCGATGGATGCTGCAGTCTTATTATTATTATTAGAATTATGGCATGTCTGACATGTGGCCATTGAAAGTTACATTATTATCTTCAGAATTTGGCATGTACGACACGTGGTCATTGAAAGTGACTTGTCATTTTTTAGCTTCTTCTGTTCCGCAACCTGCATAACTGAGACGTGTATATCATGCATCGATGTTTGTCAGTTCTATACATTGTGTCATGCTTTCCCGCAACTTGCGTGTCTGTTTCAGTACTTATCTAATGAGTTTTGCTTCAGTGTTTCTCGTTCCATCATAATCTGATATTCTTTCCATAGTATTTGAACACGTGGTGTTAGGGATTTAATACCCTCATACTTTTTGTTCAAATTCTCAGAAGAATTAGATCTGAAGAAGGCATTATTACTAGGTACTTGGTTCATATCCGGACATCATTTTACGCTTATCAAATGGTCTCCAGAATTCAAACCTGCAGATGCTAAATTTCTCAAAACCATTTTATGGGCTAGATTACCCAATTTGCCAATCGAATATTTCGATAAAGAGGTGTTATGCCAAATCGGTAATACTATTGGTAAAACAATCAAGGTAGATATTACCACAGCAAGTCTAACAAGAGGTAGATTCGCACGAATCTGTGTTGAAATTGATCTACTAAAACCTCTATTGCCTGCTTTTCAGATTGGCAGAGCTATCCAACAAGTTGAATATGAGGGGATAGAATCCTTATGTTTTTATTGTAGTCGGCTGAATCATAAGGCAGATTCATGCCCTCAGAAAACTTCAGTTCAAAATCCATCTATTGAACAATCTCAGGTCTTACTTCAATCATCTTCAAACAACAATACTGGTTATGGTCCTTGGATGGTGGTTGACCGTAAATCTCGTCGACGACAATCTATTCCGGCCAACAAAGACAAGAAGGGTCCCGAATTTCAGTTCTCAAGGATTCAGGAACAATCCAGCATCTGCTAAATTCTTCCAGTAAAAATCCCTCTCATCAAATAATGGTACATGCCCCACCTAATCCCATGGGTCATTTACCATCAGTTAAAACTACCATTTTCACACCTACTGATAACCGCACCTTCAAATCTCATTCTGATCCTGGGACTAGTCGAGACAGCTCAACACCCTTTACTAGGTCTAATAGGGCAGATGTTTTAACATCTAAAACTCTTGACTATCCCTTTACTTCAATCTGACACGCAGAAGGTAACCAATTCCTCAAAAATAAAACACACAGTTTCAACTCCAGCTTCACCAAAACACCTAACTGTTAATCAACTAAAATCCTCTGACACCATTTATACCCAATCATCAGATGGACAACCAACCCTTTACAATCGAATGCAGATATCTCTCTAGAGATATGGATGGTCAGGGGTATCGAGAAAGAACACATCCAACAGGAAATAAGGGGTTGGGGGTCGGAAATATACAATTTAGTGCTTCAATACTGGGAAATCCTCAATCAAATCCGGTTAATGAGAGGGATTATATGGAGTTGGAAGCTCGTCTTCGACGGATACAATGGTTTTTAGAGGAACACCCACATGTACCCGAGGAGCCAATCATACTTATCAGTCATGCGCACAACATCCTCAATCAACTGCAATTTCCGACAACAACCTTGAGACATCTCCAATATGCTTCATTTCTCAGGGAAGAGTGGCTGTATCGAAAGATCGACTGCGACCAAAGGATATGGCATGCAGACAGCGTAGTAGAACTAATTCACAGCCCATACGTGGAGACACCAGCAATACTAAGAGGACCAAGCGGTCTGCAGAAGATAGAGATGGAATTAGCTTCAGGATGGGATGGCCAAGCAACACAACGAATATTCAGAACCACCATTTGGAGAAATCTCTCGACTCTGGAAGTCAATCAGGGCTACAACAGATTAATACAGAACAATCACATAATGTCTCATACAATCTCCCCTATGTAGATAGACACTCAAATATCCAACAAGTTTCCAACGAAGATATTGTCTTGGAATTGTAGAGGGGCATGTAAGCCTTCATTTCTTACGATAGCCATAGATATAATTAAAACTCATAATCCTACTCTCTGTGCAATCTTTGAAACAAGGCTTACTGAGTTTTACTCTCTTAATATAATCCAACATCTTGGATATACGAATTGCATCTGTGTAGAGTCGATAGGGTTTTCTGGTGGTTTATGGCTTCTTTGGAATGTGGCATATATCACGGTGGAAGCAACTTCTAATAAGCAGCTCAGCTATTCATGCGGTTATCATTCCCAAACTTGGGGACCCTTGGATTTTGTCGTCAGTCTATGCTCCTCCAAATCCCAATTTGCGCAAAAAAACTTGGTTTGTATTAGAGGCAGTCAGCTCTATTGACTGCCCATATGCAGACATTGGAGATTTTAATGCAATTGCTACGACCCATGAAAAGAAAGGAGGCTCCATCCTCACCCATTCACAGCTTCAGCACTTCAATTCTATGATCAGCAATGCAGGCTTAATTGATGTGCAGGCAGCAGGGCCAAAGTATACTTGGACTAATAAGCAATTGACGGCCGCAATATACAAGAAAGACTAGATCGAGCATTGGTAAATGAAAAATGGTGTATGCTTTTCCCGGATGCTCAGGTATTCCACTTAAGTTATTTCAATTCTGATCACAGAACTATTTTAGTCGATCTTGCTCCCATCACTAAACATAGACCTAGACCATGGAGATTAGAAGTTATGTGGCTTGAATATGATAGATTCAAACATTTAGTTCAGCAGGTATGGCAATCAACATATGAGTTTCCCCAATCTGCTAGTATCTCTTTATGTCAGCAAGTAAATAGTCTAGCTTGTCAAGTTAAACTCTGGAACAGGACAAACTTTGGTAATATATACAATAGAGTAGCTCAAGCTAGGGAGAATCGTAGCTCAAGCTAGGGAGAAGCTGCATAATGCACACGCTTTGTTTAGTATAACTCCTTCATTAGCTAATAAAGCTCATGAAGCTCATTATCTCAATGTTTATATGACAAACTTGAGACTAGAAGAACTTTTTTGGGCTCATAAATCCCGTGTTCAGTGGTTAAAGCATGGTAACCTCAATACCAGATTTTTCCATCTCTCTACCTTGATCAGAAGACACAGAAATAAGATATTATTTTGAAGGATTATAATAATCAATGGGTTAATGACCAACAGCACTTAGAAAACCTAATATGTACCCATTTCAAAGATTTCTTCAAAGAAACCACCCCAGAAACAAGTTTTGATGTTAATATTCTTATCCCTTCAGTCATTACTCCAGCTGACAATGATTGCTTAATGCAAAATGTTTCGGATGAAGAGATATTTAACGCGGTTATTGCCTCAGGTTTTTACAAGGCCCCAGGCCCTGACGGGTTGCAAAGCGTGTTTTTTGAAAAAATATGAGGATATTATTGGCAGTTCTGTATGCAGATTTATCAAAGAATTCTTCGCCAACAGGTCACTTCATCCTCAGTTCAATAAAACATTCATTACCCTTATTCCAAAATGCTCAAATCCATCTTACATAAACCAATTTCGGCCCATCAGTCTGTGTAACTTCATTTATAAGATCGTTGCAAGAATTCTCTCCTCTAGGCTTAAAACAATGCTACCTAAATGCATTTCTATTCACCAAAATGCGTTTCTGCCAAACAGGTCAATCTTTGATTTCGTTCTTATTACCTCAGGACTTTACCACTCCGTAAAATCAAGAAAGGAAATATTGGATGGATGGCTCTAAAGATTGATTTTGAAAAAGCTTACGATAAGATGAAATGGAGTTTCTTAGCAGCTGTAATGCAAGATTTTGGCTTTCATCCAACTTGGATTGGTTGGACTATGGAATGCATAAGTACAATCAGCTATCAAGTCCTTATCAACTGCTCTCCAGGCGATTCTATTTTCCCACAAAAATGTCTTCGAAAAGGTGATCCATTATCACCCTATCTGTTTATTCTCGGTCTTGAAGTTCTATCCAAACTTATAGATCAAGCCATTCTAGATGGTTCATTAAAAGGATTCAAAGTTACAGATCATGCTTCACTCATTACCCATAGGTTCTACACAGATGATAGTATCTTTTTCTTAGAAGCTAATCTGAAAAATGTTAGATCTATTACTCACATCTTGGATAGATATTGCCATTGGTCTGGTCAGCACATAAATTATTCTAAGTCTAGTGTCACCTTCTCTGAAAACTTGCATAAAAGAATTGCTAGACATTTAGCTAAAGCCCTACACATGAGTCTGGTTAGTCGTCCTGGCAAATACCTTGGATGCACAGTTCAATGGGGAAGATACCGAAAATTAGATTTCATGGAATATCTGTCACGATTAACTACCAAGCTGCAGGGATGGAAAATAGCTGCATTAAATTTTGCAGGTAGGGATGTTCTCATAAAATCATAATGGATCCATCCTTAAACCATCTTATGGCTTTGATTCGAATTCCTAATGGCATCCTTAAAGCCATTGATAGATTAAGGAGACAATTTCTTGGCAGGGTAAAGATAGTCATAATCAAATGTATGCTATTGGGTGGGATAAAATTTGTCTTCCAATTGAAAATGGGGGTCTAGGAATTAAGCATCTAGATTATCATAACCTAGCTTTCCTAGCCAAAACAGCTTGGAGAATATTCATGCACACCCAGAACCTTGCAGATCTACTTTTTGAAGCTAAATATGCTTCCTCTGGCTCCTTATGGAATTGTCCTGTTCCTAAGGTTTCTTCTTGGTGTTGCAAGAGCTTGATTCGTGGAAGAGAAATTATAAAAGCAGGTTTGAAGTGGTGTGTAGGAAATGGTGATAATATAAGGTTTTGGGATGATTCATGGGTTACTCGAATTCCCCTTGAAGATCTGGTGACAACTCAAGAAGTTCCTTTTCAGAATCTTCGGGTAAAGGACATTATAAACTTAGAGACAGGAAAATGGAATTTAAGTGAGATTGCTGCCTACATTCCACCAGATATTCAGAATCAAATTCAAGATATCCCTTTAAGTACTTTGGGAGGATATCTAGATAAGCAGGTGTGGAGTGCTGATAAAAGTGGAGAACCTACTAAAAAATCAGTCTACAAGTTTCTCAGTCATAATAACTTAGGAGAAATTAAGCTCAACCCTCATTGGAAAAAATTATGGCATCTTCAATGCCCATCTCATATCAGGCACTTTCTATGGCTGCTAGCCCATGGAAAAGTTTTGGTTCGATATACTCTTGTTAATAGAGGCCTGAACATAGCAGCCACTTGTCCTCTATGTTCTCAAAGCTCAGAAACAGTTGATCATCTTTTTGTAACCTGCAAGGTTATTGCTCCCATATGGTCCTAGCTTTTTACAAACTGGGAAATGCCTGCACCAACTGAGCATATTGACTTAGATTGGATTCTAAACAATAGTTCTCATTCTCCAAGAGGTAGACCTGATTTGGCTAATACTACCTTTCCCTTTCTAATATGGCAAATTCGGCTTGCAAGAAACCAATTAGTTTTTCAGAATATCAGATTTAATTGCAACAACATACTAACAGGCTTTGTTTGAGGCAGAAGAATTTAAGTCAGTTACACATCTCAAATCTCCACAACCTAGCACTACCTATTACTAAAGTTGGTTACATCCTCCAAAAGGTTTCTGTCAACTTAATACTAACGGTGCAGCCACAAATGAACATTTTGCAGGTACAGGTGGTGTTATTAGAGATGAGAACGGCTCTTTCATTGCTGCATATGCAATCATATCTACAAGAATGGAAGCAACATGGAAAAGTTATGGTCCATCAGAGATGGTCTTCTGTTAGCTCATCGATTAGGAATTCCTAGACTACAGGTTATAAGTGACTCTACATATATTGTACTTCTTGTTAATAAGCTTTGTGATCCTCCATGGTTTTTTGTTAATATCCTAGAAGATATCTTCTACTTGATCTTTCAGGATATCTCCTTCTCACACTTTTATCGTGAAGGAAATTTTGTAGATGACCTTCTAGCTAAGAAGGCTACAACAACTAATGTAAATCAGGAATGGGTTTCTACCACTCCGAGTTTTTTGAACTTACTTTTGCTAGATGATGTTATGGGAAGAGCTTTTCCCAGACCTGGGTAATGATCCATATATGGGAACTTATGTTCCCGACCATCGATGGTGGTTGTTCGTGCCGAATAAACGACAGGTGGGTATACGAACCAAGGTGATTTGTGTCGTGAACTCAATATATCGAAATCTAAATAAAATAATTTGTTGAAAACCTCATTGGTATTGTGAGATTATTGGTCGATTACATCATTTATCATTCGAAGTTTTATCGTCATTTGGTTACATATATTTTCTTTGATTTACCGGGCTTTTTCCGCATCTCTTTGAGTATGGAAAAATATGCCTATTGAGCCGTCATCTCACTCTAATTGACGCTTTGCATATTTTATCGAAGGACAAAGCAAGTAGAAGTTTACTAGTTTAAAGAATGCATTGTTCCCTGTTTTCTTTCCATGTTTTCAGTTGAGATTTTTCCACTTGAGAATGTTGTTGGTAAGTCAGATACATGAATTTACTTCTTAACAAGTTTATATGTTAACATTTGAAAGTATATAAGTAATGATGGTTGTTTTCTTAAAGTTACATTGGAAATAAATGTTGAAAACTGTTTTTCTGACAGTTTACTGTAGTCTTTTTCCCGTAAAAAACTGGCACTAACTGTAAGGATTTGGACAACATGTTAGGCATGGGAATGTTTAATTGTCTCATGTATAATGGGTTTAAGGGCTTAGTGTTTCGACTAATCGTTTGGGATTTATGGTTTTCAACGTCCAGTACGTCATATCTGAAAACTGCAGGAACACAGTTTTGTCCACATTTTTGCACACACGTTTCACAGACCAAATGAACTTGGAATTTGGATATTTCAATTTACAATGAAAGGTGGGTATTTCTAGTTTCTATATTAGGGTCAAGCGTTAAATTCTGACTTCTAACGAAGTCTGTAGAGCCTCGTCAAGGCGGGCTGTCAGAGACGTTGATTCTGCGATTTTGCGTTCAAATTTTTGCTGTGTACTACTTCGCATCCTTTCTATTTTATTACTTTTGTTTCTTCCACATGTTAGGTTGATATGAATTCCTTAAAGTATACTAAGTAGGCCTAAGTATCAAAATGGAAGCATTAAATTAAAGTGAAGCAAATAGATTTTAATTTGGTTACCCGACCGTAACACCTAGAATGTGGGTTAATCTATCATCCGAATTTTGGGATGTTACTAATTAAGTTATGAGTTGAAATATAAAGAATAATGCTCATACTAAACGATAAATTAGGATTTAAAATTTATCAATTAACTAAAATTAAAATTAAGTATATAATGTGGTCATAACATACTTTTTTATCTTCTATTAATCATACATTGTCAACAATTCTAGGACGGTAATTTGCGTTCTACTATCCCCGAAATTTTGTTTATCATCAGAAAAAATACACTTTCTACTGGAATTTATCCGTCAAAACCATCAAAAATAAACTCTTTAGGTGTAACCCGGTCGAATGTTTTACGGTCCATGAATTAGGTTGATATATCTGTTTTAGGATAAAAACATTTAAAATTTTAGGGGTAGATCTTAAATGAATATAAGAGATCAAAATCGTACAAGACTTGCCTAAACCAAGAAATAACTGTTCAAGCCTTGCTTTGGTCACATAAGAAGAAGAAGGTTGATCTTGGGGGAGGGAAGCAAAGAAAGTATTGAGATAAAAGTGTGATGTGTTTGCAGTATGGTGTTGTTGAACTATTGTGTAAAGGACTAGGCTTGTTTGCATAAGTCCCAGATCCCTTTTAAATATATTGAATTATCTATTTATAGCAGAAGTAGAAAACGTTGATCTCGTTAGAAGTGGAGGTTATGAAAGAGTAGAGGAGTGGAGACCTGGAGGTAGTGGTGAAGTCGTGTCTGCAATGTTAGGGAAGTCTGAAAATTATATACAACCACTAATCCCTTCACTCTCTCAACCATTCCCACGACTCAACTATTTTATTATCATGAGTGTATTGCTACACCTCACTTGTTGTAGACCGCCAGAACAAAATCCTAGAAAATATCCCCACATGTGACATATTTGATGTCTTGTAGAAAATTAATAATAGATCTCCTACTATTGTTATTTAATTCATAAGAGTAATTGATTAATTAATTAATAAGGCAATATGCCCAGAATACTGGTTAATTAAGTAGACTGGCTAGTGTTAAGTCTAGTAAGATTAGTATATCTATCAGCGTCTTAGTGAACTTAGTAAGTCAGGTAGAGTAGACTACTAGTGTTATTGAGCATTGAGCTCTGATGATTCTAGTCGTGAGCATTGGGTAACATAGTGATGCCACTATTAGTAGTTGATGTTAGATGTTGGCAGTCAAACAAGACAGGTACTCGTAGTCAGTACAACACTGTAGATGATGAGTTTTTGACAATGGTCAAAATTGTAAAATCACCCCTCTGCCTAGTTGCAGGAACATAGAAATATCCACACATACTTGTGCGCATACTTCTGACTTCACATCAAAAAACAAAATATTGTATTCTTCCTTATATTCCGCGGGCGAATTGAGGATACAGTCTCTACAAAAGGATACAAGCATTCCATGATAACAATGTAGTCTATAACCTCTACATAATAAGTCTCAAGCTCCTAGATTGGTTTTCCACTAGTATAAAGCAAACTTGAGTCTTCTCTAAACAAATACAAACATTCTAAACTGGCCTCGTAGCCTCCTCAATACTCACAATATTGATGCCATATCGAACTAGTCTCAATTCGCATAAGATTCCACGGCTGAATTCCTTGAACTTGTCTCGAGTGCGTATCGATGTTCTGGTAATATCTACCAAATTTGAGAATAACTAATGCTTAAACCCCAAAACAACACTTTAGCTTAACGCTTCGTTTGCAACAAATATAAGCCACAAATAATGCACCACTCCTCTCGGATGCGCCACAATCAAGAAGCAATGCCATAAAAGACGCATTGAACCTCTCATCTAGCTAACCCTAGCCTTCTCTCTTATCAGTGCCAAGTTAGCACTAGCAATTTGACTTAGCACCGCTTTGGCACCAATTAGCCACATAAGCGCTAAAAGTGCTAACTTTCTTGGTGTTAAACCCTAGCGCCTGAGAAGTGCTAACTAACCTAAAATGGTCTTAGCTAGCACATTTTATCCTAATAAGGCCCTAGCCAACGCATCATCACCTTGGCACCTAAATCCTAGCACCAAAGTGCTAACCGTAAATTTTAGCACTAAATGCGCTATCTTTCTTGGCTAGTTCTAGCCTTATTCACCCTCAAGCAGTGGCTAAGGTCAATACGCCTCTAGCTCCTTGGCGCCCTTGAATTTTTAGCACGAAGTTATGTGCACCTCTGATAGGCTAACACCCTTGTCTGGATGACGCCCTTGCTGCCTGGATGACGCCCTTGCTGGCTGACACCCTTGTTGCCTGGCTGACGCCCTTGCTCCTTAGCTAGCGCCCTTGATGTGCTAACGCTCTTAATTCCGCTAACGCCCTTGTTTCTTGGATAGCGCCCTTGTGGATGACGCCCTTGGATAGTTCCCTTGTTTGGCTAGCGCCCTTGCTGTGCTAACACCCTTGCTTGTGGCTAGCGCCCTTGCTCTTTGATAACGCCCTTGACGCTGAGATGCCCTTGGTGCTGATGCCCTTTCCCTAGCTCAGATACATTCCTAGCAAAACCCAACCCTCATCTAAGGCTAGCTCGTCCTTAGCTATATTTAGCGACTTAGCTACAAACATGTTTGTGCTAAAACCTCAATGCTAACTATACAATTGAAGTGCTAAGTTTAAACCTCCTTGGTGTTAGCTTCCTAGGCCTAGTACAATTATATTTACCAAAAGGTGTGCATATTGGTCTTACTCCTGAGACGTTAGTATACTAGCCTTTTACAATTAAGAGAGCTAACACCTTCTTATTTGCTAAGTAGTTATTGTTAGCTTTGTAGCTACTTTCCTCAGAAATACGCCTTTCTTATCAATATAGGTCCTAAATTGAGTCTTATATGAATTTCAGTAGGTTTTCTTGCTCAAGGAGCCCTTTATGACGTTTGGCCTCAAATGCCTCTCAGACTTACAATAAGTCGCTTTTAAGCTAATACTTAGCCATTATGCCACATTACTTTCAATAAAGTACATGGCCACTGAACTTCCCAGACTCGACACTAATCAGTCTGACTACCAATCCAGTGAGTCACACAACTCATCTCACTGACTTAGCAAGTCATTTGACTTGACTCGACTTAATCAAAACCATAGTGGGTTATGACTCTACTATTTTTCACGAGATATCAAATACAACATGGGGGGATTCTCACTGGGGTACTGGTCTGGCGGTCTACGGTATCGTGGATGGTGACACAACCCCCACGAACAAGAAGGTAACAAGAAGTGGGCGGTTATAAAGAAGTTGATAGGATGAGGAGTAGTGATCAGACAGGTCTTCCCTACCTTTTTGGGAACCGCCCCACTACAATCTCCACAATCATCACTTCTCCACCTCTCCCTAACTTCCACGACTTACGAGAAAATCAATGTGTCTTCTTCAAACTATAAATAGAGGATTCTTATCCATTCGAGACAAGACAGAAATACACAATCACACAATCAGTCTGAAGAAACCAAAAACCTATAAAATTAGCGATTCCTCTATGGAGAATCCATTCTTCTTCACACACTAATGATATTTCTCAACCTTCTTTGATTCCCTCCCCTAAGACCTACCCATATCCTTTCTATCTTTGTAATCGAAACAGGACGTGAACGACCATTTCTTGGTTTAGGATCGTCGTGTTCGAGCTTGATTACTTGAAAGTACCTCTTTGCAGTACATTTGTTTTCACCCCAAAACAAATATTTTATGGCATCAAGGTGAGATAATGGGTGACTATAAAGAAAATGAGAGAGGGGAGTCATTAAGAGCTTGACAAATGTACCATAAAGCTGAAGAAGTCGATAAAAATGCATGGACACCACCATGATGCCCTTTTCAATGTTTTGAGTGACTATGTCGATCATTGGCATCAATTCAGTCGCAATGGGAAGCGTCGGCATCACTTTATAGCCGATGCAAAGTAGTGGCGTCACATTGTTGGATGATGCAAGCTCTAAGTATTACTCTATAAGTGATGCGAACACAGGGTATATCATCAATACAAGATGAGAGCATCTCGCTGTGAGTAATATGATATCTTTGTGAGAGGTGGTTCCACGATGTAAGCTTTTACATCAATTCGTTGATGATATGCAGCTGTGGCATCGATCATCCTTGTTTACAGACAATGCCAAGTACTGGCCATTCTAGTTAAAATATTTTCTTATTGAGTATTTATGTCTCCGGGCATCAAGTAGAGATACCAATAGCTCACGATGTCGAGTCAAGCATCATAAGCACTATCATACATACATGGTGCATCACTTGAGAAATGTGCTAGATCAACGGGAGTTGGTGCTCGATACACCAGCATTAGCTTGCAGTGGCGATGGCAAAATCCAGTGTTAAGAAAAATAATACTGGCGCTAGCAAGCGCCAGCGATGGAATATTATTGGTGCATATGCACCATCAAAGAGGATATAGCGCTAGCAAATTTCTAACACCGATGAAGGTAGGTGATGACGCTAGAAATTACCAGCGCCATGAAGACAAAGGGGATGGTGATGGCGCTGGAAATTGCCAACATCGTGGAAGTGATGCTGGCGTTGTGAGAGCCAGTGAAGGAGAGGGATGGCATTAGCAATTGCCAACTCCGTGAAAATAATGTTGGAGTTGTGAAAGCCAGAGACAGAGATGGATGGCTGATGGGATTTTAATTATACCACAAGAGCACGCCTGTCGGTGAGATAATATGCAAGTACGGTTCATTCCACAGGGATTTCAGAATTACAACTTTCAATCTTTTGATTAATTAAAGTGTCAATAACAAATTGATTTGGTGATTATATTATAAAAATAAAATAAAAGATGAAATTATTTTGTATACAAATGAAAGGAAAACCTAGGACTCAAGATTTCATCACTACTAAGCATACTAGATGTTTACAAACATTCTCTATAATTTTCTCAAGACTTTAAACAAAACGATTTCAGACAAAATGTTTACGTTTTGGAAAATATGGAAATTTAATCTAATTACTTTTCTCAAATGATTAATAATTTACTTCACTATAAAATGCTATTCTCTAAAAAGAAAATTTAAAACAATTATTTAAGCATTAAAGGACACATGAAGAAATTATTATCATTATTAATCAAGAAATTGGACCAAGAGAATAATTATAAGAAATATAATTATAACATGCTAGCAAACACAATAGGACTTCATATCTAATCCTAGTGAAGAAATCTAGCTTGCAAAAAGAATGAAAGAAAAAAACATTTTATTTATTATTTTATATAAAATTACAAAGAAGAACTGACCATTTGTGTCGCAGAAATAATAACATGATTTAATGAATAAACGACAACTTTAATATGATTTATACTCAGCACTGCTAGGAAAATATACATAACCGTCGTTGTTATGATTATGAAAGTATAGATAACACTTTCAGCGACAGTTCTGAGCGTTATTTGTTGTTCTTCTTCCTTCTTCTCGGTGATGAACCCAAATTTTTATGTTTTTTGATTTCTTGTGATTCTGGCCGA
>JAJJMC010006585.1:11067197-11088042 GCA_023531435.1 Papaver californicum | reverse complement strand
ACCCATTCTTCTCCAAACCTCTTCTTTTTATAATAGGACAAAAATAACTCGAATATCTTCCAAAAAATATTCTCTATTTAATAATCAAATCTCGGCAGTTATATTTTTTTCCTTCTTTTGATTTTGTTGTTGCCCGAGTTGTGCACTAACAGTATTGACTATTCTAGGAACAATATCCTGCGAATTAGGGAGCAATATCCAATGTTTTCCCGAAATATTCTTCCTTCATGTAATTAAAAATCGAGAATATATCCATTCCATATTTTAACGCAAACAACCAATTCACGATATTTTTTTGATTAATTTTCGAGTCTCCCAAAATATATAAACTCTCAATGATAAGGCAATATAATATCATGTCTTTAAACCATAATTTATCCCAAAAACTAATCTTCATAGATTTGCAAATAAGAAAAGGAATCTTCCCGCCATTTCTTGTTTTGAATTCAAAGAGGTGGGTTCCTTTATCAATGATTTGGGTGCCTTTATCATTTTTTGGGGGTTCTTTTATCACTTTTTACGCCAATTTTTCCACAAAAGTTTATTCTTCCAAAAATACCTAAAACATAACAATCAATAATATTAATACAAAAATAAGTTCCAACAAATAGAAATAAGGTGGTAAAAATGTATAAATTATGCG
This sequence comes from Papaver californicum, assembly GCA_023531435.1. Classification (NCBI taxonomy): domain Eukaryota; kingdom Viridiplantae; phylum Streptophyta; class Magnoliopsida; order Ranunculales; family Papaveraceae; genus Papaver; species Papaver californicum. The sequence continues at coordinate 11,087,399 of JAJJMC010006585.1, read as the reverse complement.
CTTACCAAATACCCCCAAACTTATATTTTGCTAGTCCTCGAGCAAAACTAAAATGAAAAACTAACCTAAAAATAAAATAAAAACCCTAACTCACTTTCGCAGGAATCACGACTACACTTAGCATGTGTAACAAGCCTTTAATGGCCCTAATAGACGAGTTCTGTCTCGTGAGGGTTTACAAGAGGTATACCCACAAAACCTTTTATTCCAACTTCTAATGTCACAAGTATCCAAGATCTAAGAGGACATAAAGTTTCTCCTCGAAATACCAAGTAATCTGAAGTGCCGGAGAAAATACATGCTAATACGCTTAATCAATGAGAGAGATATTCTGACGAGTTGAACCAGTGCCAAAGATGTCTTTTGCCAGATGGACAACGGACTAACAGAGCAATCGAATAAGCATTTTTCCTCGACTCTGCCTCAACATAGGCTTTTATGAATTTGCACTCAGAAAACGATTTTAAGAGTCACACTGTTGTGCAAGCAAGATTGAAGAGAGGATACTTACACACTATTGATGGTAACGATTTTTCTGAAGATACCAAACTAAAATATTTTTTTGATGATCTGAAAAGAAAAAAATCTGATGATTTCTTAGGAAGTCGACCATAAATGAGGATGGGAACATACTCTCACCTTCTAGTCTCATAACTCTTTAATAGTGTTCAATAGAAACAACTTTGTCTCCAGTCTTCGGCTTTAACCCTTGATGATAAACCCTTGAAACTTGTATAACTTTACTCTTTGTCTTCGATCACTTTGTTGTTTTGGAACTTCCTTTTGAATTTTTTCTTCTCCATGGCTTTTCCTAATGACATTATTACATAATTTATTTATTTTTGATTTTTGATTTTTTTTATGTTTTTTTTATTAATTGATACAAAATATGAAAAATAAAAATGAATGATACAAAACAATAAAATTTACTTGCCTATGAAGAAGGAATTTTGCACTTGAATCTTCACAATTGTTAGTACAGAAATCTTCAAAAATTTACATCTTTTGTTTTTTTCTTTGTCACTTCGAATATGTAATGTTCTTTGCTTTTGTTGCTTGTAAACCTTAGACGTCATCAACTTCTTCATGAATTAATGTTGTTGATTCGCTTGTCGATGATGCTGAGTTTCTATTGAGAGAGAGTTGTAATTGTTGTGACTGGGACTAAGAGATGAGACTAGTCCTGATGTCACCCTCATGGTGATAAGAATTACCACCTAGAGATCAAATAGTGTTGGTGCGAGGTTGAGTAGCTCATCATTCTATTTGGAGTTTCTGCAGATGAAAACTCAAAGAGAACAGTTGAAGGTCTGGTGCCTCACTCAAAAGGTAGTCTCCACTAAAGATAAGGTTAGTTCTGTCTTTCTGCATTTCCCTCTGACTTAATTGTCTCCAGCATGGATGGTTGGGTCCATCACGATTATTCTCTCATAGGTTAAGAACACATATGTAGTTCTATCTAACAATTCTAATTTCCATCTTTTTGGGTTGAGAATCAGTATGTAAACTTAGCTAAAAGGCTACTACGTGACTCTAAAAGTTGGAAATTGGTACAACTAAAATTTTAAAATTTCTCTCCCTTACCCCCAAATATAAACTGAACATAGTCCTCGATGTTCAAAAGATAAATGAAAGCATGAACAAAGAGTAATAATGAATAAAGTAAAAGAGATATGGAAAGATACTTCCAGCACCGTGTACCAAAAGGATATGGGTTTCCTCCCATAAAGCGCTAAGTTTAAAGTCTTCAGCCAGAACAAGAAAGGATTAGTCACAATTTATGAATCATACAACAATAACCGAAATAATTACAGGTCCTTAAAGTCAATTGGATTTGATGTTGACAAGAATGAAGTATATTATAGTGGTTGTCATTCTTAATAAGATGTGTCGATTCAGATTTTCTAAAATAATCATATTTAGTTTCAAAATTTAAAAATTGACACATTTGAAGTTCAGATGTTCCCGCATTTGGTAGAAAAATATTTGGTGAAAAAAAAAATCAATCTTGGTATCATGGCTTGGATAAATCACATCAACAAGATGATGGGTTTCTAACGACTGAATTTTATTTTGGACAAAATCAAGCTCGGGAAACAGTTTATGAAGATAATCTTTTAAAATCGTAGAGGCACATACGTCAAGTCCCAAGTGAGGGACCTTTATAAGAGTTAAAGGTAAACCATAGGGATAATTGTATTCACCCCAAACTTAGAGTGGTATGTATCCTTGGACAAACTAGTCACAATTTTCTTAGTTTCATATTTAGGAAAATGGTCAATTGATTCTTCTAGGTTGTAATCAGGTGGGGTAACTTCACTCACATTTAAATTCTCTACGAGTCTATCAACTTCGTCGGGGAAAATGGTCTTTGAATCGTTGGACTCTAAAACACTAGTCTCGGGATAAACTTGTTCCTCTAAACCATCATCATCTTCATAATAACAAGGAAATATTTCACCATCTGTAACAATGGTATCTCTAGTTAAATCCTTTTCCTCTTGAATATGTAAATAATCATCAGCATTATTAGGATTGGAACTAGAAACATCATTATTATCATGAAGCTCAATTGTTGTAAAAATTTCCTCGTCATTATGACTACGAATTTCAAACTCTTCGTCAATGTTATCCTCATCATCATAATAATATGAAGATGGTTGAACCTTATCTAAACAAGTAGTTCTTTCAATTCTAACCTCGTCATTTTGAATAGGTGAGTAATTATCATTATTGTCAAGGGTAAAATTAGAAACACTATATTGGCAATTAAGTTCCTTTTGAGCAATATTAGCAACTAAACGTCTATTAAGTTTACTGAGAGCAGTACTCATAGCTGCAAATCTTTCTATACTTTCTAACTCACACTTCCGTTCAGTTTCAGCAAATTAATTGAGTTTATTATTAAAGGAAGCATACAAAGACTCAAGAATTTGTGAAGTTTCCATGAAACGCCCGAGGGCATCTTCTAAAGATGGAGAACTAACATTTTGCTCACTATAATATTGCTCATTTGCCCGTTCGTACGACTGGTGAGCGAGCAAATAATAACTGGGATCACCATGATATGAACCATAACCTTCAGAAGGCTGGTAGTGGTCCCAAGTACTGTCCACACTATATTCATTATACAGGTAATGTTCATTTTGAAATTCAGGTCGATAATCATTGTATTGGTCCTCATAATACCAGTTCGACATTTTTTTGTGTGCAAATGAAAATGCAAGGTTGACAAAAAAAGGTAAGCTCAGGTTACCTTAGAAATATATACATATAGTCAAAGACTATTCAAAGGTATGAGGATAAGTCTTGTGGAATTTCAGCTGGTAACTCTCATCAGGCCATCGACAAGGGTTCAACTTACTTTTCCACGGGTTTTCCTAAAACCGGTAGTATGACGATACAATTGGTGTGTGCACGTGTTTTTTTTTAATATACAAAATAAAGTAAAATCTAAAAAAAATATACAAATTGTTTTAAAAAAATAAATAAAGAAAATTATATTTTAATACTTACCTTTGGGCAATTTCCATAATAATCGAGAAACATCACATGTGCATCAAAGACAAGAAAATACCCAAGTAAAATTTAATAAAGAAAATAAAATAAAATAAATGAAATAAATTCTAAACTAATTAACACAAAATAAAAATAAAAATTACAACTTCTAAAGCCCGGCATTGGCGCCAAAAACTTGATGGGATTTTAACTATACCGCAAGAGCACGGATGTCGATGAGACAATATGCAAGTACGGTTCGATCCACATGCATTTTACAATTGTAACTTCTAATTTTTTTATTAATTAAAGTTCTAATAACAAATTGATTTTATGATTATATTCTAAAAATAAAATAAAAGATGAAATTATTTTGTATACAAATGAAAGAAAAACCTAGGACTTAAGATTTCATCACTACTATGCATACTAGATGTTTACAACCATTCTCTATAATTTTCTCAAAACATTACACAAAACGATTTCGGACAAAATGTTTACGTTTTGGAAAATATGGAATTTTAATCTAATTAATTTTCTCAAATGATTAATAATTTACTTCACCATACAATGCTATTCTCTAAAAAGAATATTTAAAACAGTTATTTAAGCATTAAAGGACACATGAAGAAATTATTATCATTATAAATCAAGAAATAGGACCAAGAGAATAATTATAAAAAATATAATTATAACATGCTAGCAAACACAATAGGACTTCATCTCTAATCCTAAGGAAAAATCTAGCTATACATTGCAAAAAGAATGAAAGAAAAATTATTTTATTTATTATTTTATAAGAAAATTACAAAGAAGAACTGACCATTTGTGTCACAGAAACAATAGAATGATTTAATGAATAAACGACAACTTTAATATGCTTTATACTCAGAACTGTCGCTGGGACTGTATACAGAATCGTCGCTGAAGCTTATGATTATGAATGTATAAACACCACTTTCAGCGACAGTTCTGAGCATTGTTTATTCTTCTTCTTCCTTTAATGAACCCTAATTCTTATGGTTTTTGATTTCTTGCGATTCTGGCCGAAGCCAACCCCCCTCCCCCTACCCCATTTTTCTCCAAACCTCTTTTATTTATAATAGGACAACAATAACTTGAATATCTTCCAAAAAAAAATCTTCTCAATTTAATAATCAAATCTCAACATTTATATTTTTTTCTCGAGATTGATTTGTTTTCCTTCTTTTGATTCTATTGTTGCCCGAGTTGTTCACTAACAGTCTTGACTATTCTAGGAATAATATCCTACGAATTAGGGAGCAATATCTAATGTTTTCCCGAAATATTCTTCCTTCCTGTAGTTAAAAACCGAGAATATATTTATTCCATATATTAACGCAAACAACCAATTCACGAGATTTTTTTGATTAATTTTTGAGTCTTCCAAAATATATAACCTCTTAACGATAAGGCAAGAGAATATCTTTTCTTTAAACCATAATTTATCCCAAAAACTAATCTTCCCAGATTCACAAATAAGAGAAGAAATCTTCCCGCCATTTCTTGTTTTGAATTCAAAAGAGGTGAGTGCCTTTATCAATACTTCGAGTGCCTTTATCATTTCTTATTGGGTGCCTTTATCACTTTTTACGCCAATTTTCCATAAAATCTTATTTTTCCAAAAATACCTAAAAACATAATAATCAATAATATTAGTACAAAAATAAAGTTCCAGCAAATAAAAATAAGGTGGTAAAAATGTATAAATTATGCGCTTATCAATGACGTTGGCAATTGCCAACACCGGGAAGATGATGCTGGCGCTGTAAGCGTTATTGGGAATTGTTGATGGCGTTGGCAACTGCCAGCGTCGTGAAAGAGGTATGCTGGCGCTTACAACGCCAGCGATAATAACAATATCTGATGACGCAAGCAATTGCCAGCGTCGTAGAGTGATAGTGCTGGCTTTATGCTGACCATGAGCTTGCTAGTGCCATGACACACTTTGGTTATTTTGCACAACCACATTATATTTATATGTTGAGAAATGATCACGTAGAAATTAAAATCCAATTTATGGAAAATATTATGATAAATCCATGTTACTCAGCTAAGTGTACGCACGGGTAAATTCAGTAATTTATTCATAGAATATATATATATATATATATATATATATATATATATATATATATACATACATATACAAGGTATTATCCGGGCCTACAGCCCGGGAGTTGATCCTATAGATTAGTCGGTGTTGTTGGTCGGGTCAAATTAAACCGTACCCCTTAAATTCTTTAAAAAAAAATTGTTATTTATATTAGCCGTTTTTAATTAGAAAATTAAGTTAGAATAAGAAATATAATTATATTAAGAAACTTAGTCGTGGGAAACCTAAGGTTAGTCGTATCTAAGATCAGTGGAAATGATATGTCTAGCTTTGTCCCCGGCTGCGGGATAATCTCTACCGTCAAATAATAAAATCTCGATAGTAGCCATAAGCATTCAATGAGCGGATATATACTTTGATTATATATCTATGATCCAACAAATGGCTATATATCTTACAAATCGATCGATTCTTGTCGTAGGATGACAATTTGGACGGTCGGATATATCCGACTACATAAACACCCTTATTCCTTAATATATATATATATAACTAAGTTATCAGTAGCAGACTTGCTAGAGTGTTCAGTAGCAGACTTGCAGTTGCATTCATCGTAAATATTAGACAATGACATCATTGTGAATCCATATGGCTTAGCTAAGAGTAGATATGAATGTGCTTAGTAATTCCCATTTTAGCGAATGAGTATAAAGTTGATTAATATACTTCAAGTACTCAAAGTCTAAAATTTGTGTATAGTAAATCAATATTTCTCAATAGGAGTCTACATATCGATGTGTATATATAAAAAGAGTTCAAGCAATTCAAATGTGAGATTATTGCAACTTGGAATAAATTCAATGTTGCTCTATACTAGTGGGCAATCCATCTAGGAGCTTGATATTCGTTATGTACAGTCAGAGAATATCATGAGAAGTATTGCAGCGAGCGCCAGTGATATATGGGTATGAATATTTTTTTAATACGTTAGACAATTGATGAATCTAAGTAATCTTATGATTGTGGACTGTTGTTTTCTTGTTTTTTCAAAAAAAATAAAAAATATTGAGACCTAAAATAGTTTTAGGTTCGAGACTTTAGCAGTTCAAAATATAAAATTGTAGATTACTAATTGGTATTAAAGATCAAATCAAAATAATATTGTTGGTTTTTGAACGAATTTAAGTGGATTAATCAAAATTAACCACTATGAACGAAATTTTTCATATGGGCCAAAAGGTCCATTGTAGCCCAAATTTTGCTTCCTTATGGTTTGGATTTTTTCTTGTATTTTATCCCACAAAATTCCTCTTGCTAGAGTGTTAGCTTAACGTTATTCATCTTTAAAGTGTCCATGAGGGAATTACAATGCATCTTAATTTACATTTCAAAAGATTTGTCTAACTTTGCACAATAATGATCGTAATTGCCAATAGTTCAGGTGTGTTCGAGGAAAGCAACGACAAACATTTCATCAAAACCTTAATCATAATACACATGTGGTGGAATTTTAGATCAAAATTATATTGTACGGGAGAAAAGTGCTTCTAAAAACTTATATTCCAAAAAATACGTTTGGGGTCATGCCTATTCCTCCATCAGATACTTGGTGTACAAATGTTTGGAGAGTCAACATTTGGCATGATCATATACCTATAAATAAAAATACACAATTAGAGTCATCATTGACCCCTTATATAGGGAAGTTTAATAGTGGGAGAATTCCAAGTTCTAAATTTCATGCCATCTCATTATCTGGAATAGATCATGGAAGAGCGAGTTTAATGGTTTACTCTTCCAAGGCGTCAAAAGAATTGACGTTTTACTAGTCAACTATTTAAAAAAAAAAAATGGACCCTATGCACAACAAAATAAGTAGAAAACGTATTCAAAATTTGAGATTTTTTATTGAATATAGTCCCACTTGTGGATGGTGAGTTTTTGACGAAGGCTAGAATTGTAAAATCATCCTCTGCCTACCATCAAGAACAAAGAAATATATGCGCATATTTATGTACATATTTCTAGCTTTACATCAAAGAATGAAATATTGTATCTCTACTCATATTCCGCAGGCGAATTAAAAATACAGTATCTACAAATAGTTACATGCATTCTAAAATTATCTTGTAGCCTCTCTAATATTTACAATATTTATGCCATATCGGACCAGTCTCAAGTCGCATAAATTTCACAGTTGAATTCCTTGAACTCGTCTCGAATTCGCATCGATGTTTCAATAACATCTACCAAATCTGGGAATAGCTAATGATTTATCCCCGAAAACGCATTTCAGCGCCGTCCAGACCTTAAAATATGCCACGTTAGCATTTTATTCAGAGATATGTCACAAATTATGCGTCATTCCTCCTGGACGCGCCACCAAGCAATGCCTCAGAGACGATTCGCAAAATAGCACAAGCTGGCTCAAGTGAGACGCGTCCCAGCGACGCGCCACAAGTCAGGGGCGCTGGTAAAGCTAGCGCCAGCCTTCGCAAGAGACGTGCTCTCGGGACATGTCACTAAGATTATAAGGCACTGGCACTAGCCAACGCCAACCTAATTCTATGGCGCGTCCCTTGGGACGTTTCACTAAGATTTTAAAGAGTTGGTACTAGCTAGCGCCAACCTAATTCCCTGACGCGTCACTAGCCTCTAAGGCGCTGGCACTAGTCAGCGTAAACTTACTTTTGGGGACGCGTCACTAGCTTCTTAGGCGATGGCCTAGTGCCAGCGCCAGCCTACTCCTAAGACGCGCCACAGGGATGCATCATTACTTTGTGATGGCCTAATACTAGCGCCAACCCTATATGGTTGCTCGACAAACCTTTTGCATAAGTTTCTGAAAATACGCCACGACTGGCCTTTTGGAACTTTCGTGCAATCTTGGCTTAAAACACTTCCAGATTTGCGCCACGTCACTTCTAAATTTATATTTTGCCATTAAAATACGCCATGTTACTCCTAAGCTATTACATGACCACTAAACTTACCAGACTCGACACTAATCAGTATAATTACCAAACTAGTGAGTTGTGCAACTTGCCTCACTGATTTAGCAAGCTACTGACTTGACTTAAAACAAAGTGGCAGTCCATGACTCCACTATTTCCACGAGATATCAAATACAACACACGGGGGGATTCTCATTGGGGTATTGGTATGTCGATCTACGACAATCGTGCATTGTAGCAACACATCCACGAACAAGAAGGTAACAAGTAGTGGAACGGTTACAAGACAAATGAGAGCACGAGGAATAGTGGTCATACAAGTCCTCCCTATTTTCCGGACATGACTCCACTACAATCTCCACAATTGTTACTCCTCCACCTCTTTTGTAACTTCCACCACTTACGAGAAATCAGTGTATCTCCTCCAAACTATAAATAGATGGCTTCATCTATTTGAAACAAGAACAAAAAAAACTAAGAGACAAGATATGCAGAATTAGCGATTCATCCCAGAGATAATCCATTCTTCACTATAATTACTCATCACAGTGAGATTTCTCGACCTTCTTTGCTTCCCTCCCCTAAGACCTACCCAATCATCTCCACCTATGTGATCGAAGCAGGACGTGAATGAACATTTCTTGGTTTAGGCTCGCCCTGTTCGAGCTTGATCTCTCGAACCTACCTAAAAGTACCATTTTGCAGTACATTTGTTTTCACCTTAAAACACGATTATAAAATTTATCCATCATATACTATATTAGTTGATAAAATTACATTATAAAATATGACGTGTTAGAAAAAGTTAGTTGTTTTTATTTGATTTTAAGATAGTTGAGGGTCATTGGATTGACGCTCAACGTCATTTGATTTTTTGTTTTCCCTTAGATTCCAAGCTCTTTTACATGCGACATTGGAAGATGGATTGAAAAGAAATGTGGAAAATCCATGTTTGGAATAGCTTGGATTCATCGTAAAACTTGTTTTTAGTCAGGTTTTTTGAAGGATTCAAAGAGTGGCTCTTGCGCCTTTGATGAAACAAGGAGTTTTGCCGGAGTAGACCTACGATAGGATGCTCTAGGGTTATTGATATGAGAAGGATTGAACGTTAACTCGAATCGATTGACGAGCTTGTTTGGCAATCGAAGATGAAACCTCTAACCAGTATTTTCTCTCCTCTTATAATCTTTATTTACTTTGTTTTATTTTTATTTTTATTAGTTTACTTTAGCGTAATTCATTACAATCCCCCTTGGATACATAAGAAGTTAAAAACAAATAATAATTACATAGATCCTTGTGGGAATGATCCTTACTACTGCTATACTATTCATCAGTATTAGTGGAAAATATCTGAATTAATTTGTTGCACGTACGACACACATCAAATTTTAGCGTCGCTGTCGGGGAGCAGTTGATAATTTTTTTTGTGTGAGGTTTCTTTTTTGTTCTATTTTTTGTTTTTCTTTTAGTGTTTTTCAGGTTTTTAGGTTTTCGTGGTGGAAATAACTTGTAGGTAGAATTCGTCAACCGTCAAAAGCGGGAGATAGATTCTGAAAACAAGTTGTATACGTTATTTTTATTTTCTTTTTAGATTTTTTTCTTACTTTGTGTGTGTCATCATGTTTCCTTATGGAAATAACATATATGATGCACAAGATCAGGCATATTATGGTGGTAATCAGTTTAGCTATAATTCTCAATCTTTCAATAACTTCCAAATGACCATGAGATACAATCAGAATCAATCATTTGGTTTTGGTCAATATCCTACAGAATTTTTTGGTTATTCTCTTACATACCAACAACCTTATGGTTGGTATGTAGGTCAATAACCACAAAGAAGATGGGACATTTATACTTCTAATTGGTTCCACTCGAATTGTATGCAGGTTTTAAATCAATTAAAGGACATGTAACAGAAACTAGACCGACTTGATCTAACACTTGAGAGAGAGAAAGTTGCACCAACCGAATTTTACAACAGTATACCTTACCCGACTCATGATCGTATTTATGATCATTCACCCATTAAACGAGAAAAGTCGTGGTTTAGTGATCCTGTTGTAAATAAAGGTGGAAAACGTATAAATATAAGAAAACTCTCGAAAAAATATTTCAACTGGAAGATAACAGAGCACCAGAAGAAATTCTCCAATAAATTAGTAGTACCATACGCATAGAATTCAAACGACGTTTTGCTAATGGAGAATATGATGTCGATAAAGATTCTGATAAAAAGTCTGATATCGAAGTTGACAAAATATTTGAGAACGAGGCTAGATTGAGTAACATTGTGGAAGACCCAATTGAGCTTGCCAATGAATATAATGATAACGTTGATGCGGAGATTTTGGTTGAAGTAGAAACCGACGAAGATTGGTTAAAAAGTTTGATAGAGGACCACGATACACAAGAGGTAAATAATTTATTGGAGTTCTTTAAGAACATTGAGGATCCCGTAATACAGGAGATAGTGGCAGGTTTATCTAATCCTTTGCATAATTTTATTTCTAATGATCCTCTCCCTCTAATCGAAGTAATTTCTCAAAAAGTTGTTAACCCAATTTTTAAGAAAATACTTCACTTAGGATTGGGGTTGTGTGCTTCCAAAGTTTTAACAAATTATTTTCTTTTAAATATCAATCATTAGAGATGTTTGAGTCAAACAGTGTGCAGGTTACCCAAGTTGAACCCATTAAGGTTCCAAATTTTATGTTCTCTATACACTTCCAAGTGTATAAAGGACTAAGTATGGGGGTAACTTTTTTATGATAAAGGTTTCACTAGTACTATCATATGCTAACATTTGTATAAAGTTGTTTTTAGAATTGTAGATTGTTATCTGGGTGGATCCCCAGATTTTCAGATTGCTGGTGTACGGACAATAACCATAAGGTCAGGCTGAGGACGTTAAACCAAAAGCTGAATGGAGGAAACACATTGGTTTTGTATTTCTATCTTTATTTTTCTATTTTTTCTATTTTTTACTTTTCTTTTCATATCATTAGTAGGAATCTCCCACCTTGAATTTACATTGGAGGAATCAATTTACATTGAGGACAATGTAAATTTTAAGTGTGGGGTCGTGTTTAAGCATTTAGATTTTTCGTATTCGCTTTTCTAGGTAGAATTTTTGAACTTTTTGTACATATTTGCATGAAAACCTCCAACTTTTAGAATAGTTTAAAGTCACTTAGTATACTTCTAGCTAAGTCTACATACGGAGTTCCCACCGAAATAATTGAACTTAGAAGTAATAGAGAACGACATTCGGGTTTCTTGGTTGTTGAGAGGCACAAGATGACAAAAAGGGACTTAAACCGCCGATAGAGAATACAATATTAGGGAGCTGATAAATCATTAGTAGAGACTACCTATTACATCATGTGAGGTACAATACCTTCAATTCTTTGTAGCTGTCTAAAAATTATGCTTTAGAGTGTGTGTCATCATACGCAAATTCCGGGTAGAATGGTGAGCTGCCCAACTTCGCACTAATTTTAGCACTACTTTTTGATCTCTTGAGTGCTATTTCTTCAATCATGAGGGTGCCATCATAATTGCTAACTTACAACATCTCTTGTAATCTTGTTTGCAGTGAGCACCATTCTCTCTCTACAACAATATGTCCATAGAAACACCATTATCATCAACAAGCGGAGCATCACAAATTCGAAAGAAATTTGAAGACAATCAAGGTTTACAAGAAACAGTACAAGAAACAACAAATTTGATATTCAAGTAAAGCAACAATATAATGAGCAAAATTATATATACATGTTGAAGACTTATGTACAAGAGTGAAAGAAATCAAAAGATGAGAGTCAGTGAAATCTATGATATCGAGAAAATACAAGCTGTGAAGAACCAAGTGGTAAATCCTTATCCCACGGCCATAGTAGTTTCATTGTTTATTTTATTTTGCAGTTTGTATTTTATTTTTCTTAGTATTCAAAAAAAATTGAAAAGGAAATAAAAATAAAATAATATATATATATAAAAGAATTTGTTTAGTTTTTGTTTGTTTGTTTTTGTATTCATTCAATAAGGTCGTGGGGAAGAAGAAATCTATAAAGAATTTTCAAACAACAAGGAATTGAGAAAAAAGTTACAATTGTCAAGGTTCTACGAAGTTCAAGAATTCATCATCAATAGTTGAAGACCGAAGATCGAAGATGTTTTTATTGGATGCTGTGAGAGTGGTGCTAATTGTAGATCGGGCGACAAGGTAAGTGGCATTCCCATCCATAAGTGGTTGATTTTATTTCTTAGAGATCATTAGAAAAACAAAAAAAGGTTCTTTTTCGTCACACATTTCTATGGGATAACATCTTCATTTAATTCAGAAGGGTACTTTTCCATCCCATCATTCAACGTGTGCAAGATTTATATCTTCATTCTTCCTTGCATATATGAGAACCATAAAGTGCGTCTTTTGAGTGCAACTTCATAAAACCCTATTGGTGAGGCAGAAGTCGAGGCAAAATGCTTATTCGATCGCTCTTGAGGCTGGATTCTTTCATGTGGTGGTTTTCTCCTAACTCAAGAGTTAAGCATGAGAATAAAGTTCTTTATACTTCTAACTTCTTATTGTTAGTATGTAGAAACTTTATGTCTTTGTAACTCTTTGGATGCATGTGCTCTGAAATTTTTGAAAGTTGGAATTTAGGTGGGTATACCTCTTGTAAACCCTCACGAGACTATAACTCGTCCACTAAAGACACCTAGGGGTTTAAAGGCTTGTTATACATTCTAAGTGTAACCGTATTCTCAACGAAAGGGAGTTGTTATATTTTAGGTTAGTTTAGATTCGTAGTTTGCTCGAGGACTAGAAAAAGGCAAGTGTGGAGGAATTGGATAAGTGCATAATTTACATGTTTTGAGTATCATTTCCTTACACTTATTTGCTAGATTTCATGTGAATTACCTTGTATTATTATTACTTTTATTTACTATGTCTCTTCTTAGGTTAAATCTCTAAAAGAAGTGAAAATGAAATGCTTTAAAGAAAGAATTGCCAAAGACCCAGTGTAACTCTGTTAACTCCAGGATTTCTACCCACCATGTCGGAGAGACCTAGATTTTACATAGAGAAGGGAGAAGAGATATTAATTCTATTTTATAGGGTTTACCCTTTAGGGAAAAACCAAGCCATTTCTTCTTCTTTATTGTACCATGAGTAGGTAATTCTATTTTATTGGTTAAGGATGTATTCCTAAATCCCAGACATGTGAATCAATATGGCTGGTTGGTTTAATGTTAATGATATCTTTTATCGATTATGTTCTACTGTTTATATCTCATGTATGATTGAAAACTTGTTCGTTTAAGTTGCAAATTGAATGGGCATGTGTTCATATCTAAAACTAAACTAGGGTTTGGAGATACAAAATAGTCCATAGACCCGGTTAGCATGGTGTGATTAATGATTGTATTCAAAACCTTCATGTAATTGCATGTAGAAGCTTAACCTAGGTTAAATCCGTGTGGCTCTTGCGCCAGGTTGCATAGAATAACTTGAACTCACGAAGACCATTGCTTTCATTGGTTTAAACTTGAGTGGCTCTTACGCCAAGTCATTTATTGGGAAGGATTCAAAGAGTGGTTCTTGCGCCTTTGATGAAACAATGAGTTTTTCCGGAGTAGACCTACGATAGGATGCTCTACGATTATTGAATGAGAAGGATTGAACGTTAACTCGAATGACGATCTTATTTGGTGATGGAAGATGAAACATCTAACCAGTATTTTTTTCCTCTAATAATCTTTATTTTATTTATTTTATTAGTTTATTTTAGCTTAATTCATTACAATCCCCCTTGGCTACACAAGAAGTTGAAAACAAATAACAATTACATAGCTCCTTGTGGGACGATCCTTACTACTGCTATATACTATTCATTAGTATTAGTGAAAAATATATGAATTAATTTATTGCACATACGACATGCACCCGTTGCAATATGTTGGAAATTAATGAGTTTTGGAGTAGTTTTTGAGACGTCCATCCGGAATCATTGAAATAAAACCGAGCATTTTTTTTATAGGAAAAAGAAAACGAGCATAACTTATTTAAGTTATACTCCCTCCATCCACTTTAGATAAAAGTTTAGAGTTTTTTCTAGTTTCAAAATACTACTCGAACGTTTTTATATTTTTCCACGAAATTACTAACAACAATCTTAAATTTTATCTTGGAACCATAAAATCTTTTTTAACATAGTAATATTTGAAGACTTTTTTTATAAACAAAAATAGAAACAATTTAATCTTCTTTTTTTTCTTAATATCCATGAAAACTCAAAAACCCTCTCATAAAACGGAATGGTGGGTCTAGGTGTTTCTAGCGGTTTCGACTTTATAGAAATTCACTAGCCAACAAACACGTTGAATTTCAAAAATCAACGGTGGGAAACATCACCACCTCAAGATTAAGTTGTTACAAATTTTTATTGGTCAAGATACAAATACCACGAAATCTTATTGGTCCACATCATCTTTGATGACGAAGCTTTCATGTCTTTGTGAGAATTTAGTCTTCATAACGAAAAAGTATATATACCTGATTTTGTTTACTCTTGTTCTCCACTGAAACATTTTGAGAAAAAAAACGAACAACAAAAAATACACAACAAAATCTGAATATTTACCTTTTGTCTCTGTGTGTTTCATTGAATCTAAATCAGTCATGGGTGGCTCGTGGAGGAGTCGCAGTTCTTTGATTGTATTAGCAATCGTATTATGTGGTAAGTTTATTTTTCTGATCCAGATCTGATAACTTCACGAAATTTTATAAGTGATATGTGAGTCTGCTGTTATTTGGTTGTATGTGGTAGATATGATTAGATTGTTTAGATCTAAGTGAATTTGTTTATCTACATAGATCGAATCAAGGTTTTAAACATTTGCATGATTTGATTACTGTGAACACTGTAGATCTGTCGTTGTTACTCGTCATAATTTTATTAGAATTTGTTATGTTTAAGCTCAAAATTGTGATATTTGAAGACATCTAGACTTAAAATGTCTTACTGAGTTTGTTATTTGGATATTGGTGCATTCATTTTTCCTTAGAAAAGAGCTTTTAATCGCGGCAGCTATTCTCATGTATATGGCTAGCATTGTTGATGTTCTTAGGAGACTTAGTTTTTCCTTTTCTCACTGTTTAAAGCTTGTAAGAAATGATTTAGGGTTTTAGTACAATGGTCTGAAGAAAACGTTGTAATTTTGGGATTCGATAACCATGGTTGTAGTAATTTCCTTGGCATTTGATTTGTTGACTATTAATTTGATTACTGGGAATTTTCTTGATTTGTTCTGAGCATCATGAATTTGTGCTAATATTAGAATACAATCTATTTTTCAGGATGCTTGTCAGCATTTACCATTGCCAAGGAGGAAGCATCCAAGTTGGGAACTGTTATTGGAATAGATCTTGGTACAACTTATTCGTGTGTTGGTGTTTACAAAAATGGTCATGTTGAAATTATAGCAAATGACCAAGGAAACAGAATTACCCCATCATGGGTTTCATTCAACGATGACGAGAGACTTATTGGTGAGGCTGCAAAGAATCTTGCAGCTGTTAATCCCGAGAGGACCATCTTTGATGTCAAAAGGCTTATCGGAAGAAAGTAAATAATATTCAACTGCTCTCTTATTCTCATCAATGTGACTTTTGTAAGATATTGAATGAGCAGATACTAATTAACTTATATTGACAGGTTTGATGACAAAGAGGTGCAAAAGGACATGAAACTTGTTCCATACAAGATTGTGAACAAGGATGGAAAGCCTTATATCCAGGTTAAGGTTAAGGATGGAGAGACAAAAGTCTTCAGTCCCGAGGAGATTAGTGCTATGATTCTAACTAAGATGAAAGAAACTGCCGAAGCATTCCTTGGAAAGAAAATTAAGGATGCTGTTGTTACTGTCCCTGGTAAGAAAAGCTCAAAGTTGCAACTATATGTGCTATGGTTTGATATGGATACTGAAACTAAGTTTTTTGGAATGTGCAGCGTACTTTAATGATGCCCAGAGGCAAGCAACTAAAGATGCTGGTGTTATTGCTGGACTTAATGTTGCTAGAATTATCAATGAACCAACTGCTGCCGCTATCGCCTATGGTTTGGACAAGAAGGGTGGTGAGAAGAACATTCTTGTCTTTGATCTTGGTGGTGGAACTTTTGATGTCAGTATCTTGACAATTGACAATGGAGTATTTGAGGTTTTGGCCACAAATGGAGACACTCATTTGGGAGGTAATATTTTTAACATGCTAGCCTTTTCATTTATGTAATACTAGTTTCTTATTGCTTGCATAAGTGAAATGGCTAAAGAACCAGTCTTTACTTTCATATTCCGTTTCATTTGCTCAAATTGTATAATATGTGCTTTCATGTTCCATTTCTCAGGAGAGGACTTTGACCACAGAATAATGGATTACTTCATCAAGTTGATCAAGAAGAAGCACGGCAAGGACATCAGCAAGGACAACAGGGCTCTTGGAAAATTGAGAAGGGAGTGTGAACGTGCCAAGAGAGCTTTGAGTAACCAGCACCAGGTCCGAGTTGAGATCGAGTCCCTCTACGATGGCTTAGATTTCTCTGAACCACTTACCCGAGCTAGATTCGAGGAGTTAAACAATGATTTATTCAGAAAGACCATGGGGCCTGTAAAGAAGGCAATGGACGATGCTGGCTTACAGAAAAACCAGATCGACGAGATTGTTCTTGTTGGTGGTAGTACGAGAATTCCCAAGGTTCAACAACTTCTAAAGGATTTCTTTGACGGTAAAGAACCCAACAAGGGAGTTAACCCAGATGAAGCTGTTGCTTATGGTGCCGCTGTACAAGGAAGTATCTTGAGTGGAGAAGGTGGTGAAGAAACCAAAGGTACTATCTACTGTGCTACTGAACTGAGATTTACATATTTACAGAAAACAAAAACCAGCAGATTTCCCCCCCTTTATTCTCACGTGTGACTGAATATATTTCTATGGTTTGTTAATGCAGACATTCTTCTGTTGGATGTTGCACCCCTCACCCTTGGTATTGAAACTGTCGGTGGAGTTATGACCAAGTTGATTCCAAGGAACACAGTTATCCCGACCAAGAAATCTCAAGTTTTCACCACTTACCAGGATCAACAAACTACTGTCTCTGTCAAGGTACTAGAATACTCTAGGGCGTACTTGAATTTCTGAACTCCTAATGGGCAAGAATAAAATTTCTGAAATGACAACTTCGGAATTATATATTGATGTAATTTTCGTGATATCTTGTAGGTTTATGAAGGTGAAAGGAGTCTAACAAAGGACTGTAGGGAGCTTGGAAAATTTGACCTTACTGGAATTCCTCCAGCTCCAAGGTATTATCATTGTTCTTTCTTTAGTTGTTAACAGTGTTATTCCTTCTTGTTATATTTTTTTTAGGTATCCTGGCAGAAGTATTAACTAGATTACCCTACTCTAAAATACAGGGGAACCCCTCAAATTGAAGTAACATTCGAGGTTGACGCTAATGGTATCCTGAACGTTAAGGCTGAAGACAAGGGGACTGGACGTGCAGAGAAGATCACCATCACAAATGACAAGGGTCGTTTGAGCCAGGAGGAAATTGAACGTATGGTTAAGGAAGCAGAGGAGTTTGCCGAAGAAGACAAGAAGGTCAAAGAGAAGATTGATGCCCGCAACAGTCTAGAAACCTACATTTACAACATGAAGAACCAAATTGGGGACAAGGAGAA
The DNA here is from genome assembly GCA_023531435.1 of Papaver californicum. NCBI lineage: Eukaryota > Viridiplantae > Streptophyta > Magnoliopsida > Ranunculales > Papaveraceae > Papaver > Papaver californicum. The sequence goes on along the minus strand of JAJJMC010006585.1, from coordinate 11,069,120 downwards.
ACTTGCAGAGAAGTTGGAATCTGAAGAGAAAGAAAAGATCGAAGCTGCTGTAAAGGAAGCACTTGAATGGCTCGACGAGAACCAGAGTGCTGAAAAGGAGGATTTTGATGAGAAGCTCAAGGAGGTCGAGGCTGTCTGTAACCCTATCATCACCGCTGTTTATCAAAGATCTGGTGGACCTTCTGGTGGAGCTGCATCAGAAGACGGAGAAGATGATGATTCCCACGATGAGCTTTGAAGAGATAAATGTTTTAAACTTCTACAGAACTGCTACAAGATTTTCTGAGATCAGAAGAGAACCATAGCGAATAGTTAGAACTGGGAATGATTCCTCTTGTCAGTAATATGTTGACTAATGCAGGGAATTTAGTTAGAAAAACTCGTCAACCGCCAATATTGAATCCTTATGATTTGATTTGTGAATCTCTCTCCTTTTCTTTTCCTCTCGGAGATGAAGAGAGTTTTTTGAGAACATAAAATCTACACTTTTGTTGTTTATTTTAAAGGGAATTTTTTTTTTTTTGCCAAGTACATATGAATAATTTTAGTTATATTTTCTTGTTCGTTGTATACAAGAATGATAGCGTATTTGTTTTTGTTTTTGTTACTGATGTTTGGGTTTATATCTGATCTAGGTTTGTAGCCTTGGGATGTCTACTGCACTTCCCGAGTCTACAAGCGTTCTGTGAATTTCTCACCCTTTTATCACCAAGGTTATGTTTCCACCTATAGGAACAGCCGAACAGCAGAGGGTGATCGATCCATTATCACTGTACCGGTACGCACGTAATAACCATATGCTAGACCAGAAAGAATGATAAATATGAATCTACTCTTTGGTAATTTGCCATTTACAATTAGAAGGAAATAGCGAAGTCTAAGTCGTGATTATGACTTGTTAAGGCCAAAGGACTTGTTAAGACCAAATGTTGATCTCTGTATTTAATTAAGTAAACTGATTAGTGTCAAGTCTAGTAAAAATAGTAAGTCTAGTAGTAATTTATATCTTATCAAGTCTAAGAATGGACTGTATAATCATGACCGGAGTATTGAGCTCTGATTATGATTCCATGAGCATCTGAACATGTTGATATGTTTTAGTAAGAATGGTTCAAACTCTGTGAAGATTGATTTTGGATTTAATAAACTAATTTTAAACTAAAAATATACACAAAATATGAAAATAATATTCACAAATACTGAGGTTATGGATTTCACCATTAACCAATTAAAGTGATTCAATCTAATCAATATTCATGCAATTCTTTACGTTTAAAGTGATTCTAATATATTGAAAAAGTGGATTTTCAAAGTAACAATTGTAAATCAAAAGTATAAAACATCAAAACCCTAGGCTAAGCATGCTCTATCAAAAGAAATCACAACTGCTTAATAAAAATTAATAAATTAATTTTTTAATCAAAGCAAATAATCAAAAAAGAAATTGCAAAAATCAATTAAAATAGAAATATACCACTTTTCTTGAAATAATGGCTTCCTCCATCGCCTCAGCAAAGGGGTTTAGATCCTTATATTAATCTCTTGCTCAAAATAATGATGGTTCAAAGTGTTTACAAACGATGAAAAAGAGTGAAAATAATGAAAACAACGAGTTTGCAACGTTTATAAGCGTTATAGACCCACTGTTACAGAGGGAAAAGTGTTTCACTAAAGATAAACGTTGCAAAGTGAAGATAAATGTTACAAAGTTAAAAGCTTTAGCAACAGAATCTTCAACTTTTTGGCCACATAAACTTCAACCTTTTAGCAACGATTTCTTCATCTTCTTCATCACGATCATGAGTAGATTTTATGATTTCTTTGATTTCTTTCTTTCTGGACAGATCCATCCCCCATTGTTTCGACCTCAACTTCCCTTATTTATACTGCACCACAAATATCTTCTCCAAATCTTCTCATTAA
>JAJJMC010006585.1:11055054-11067097 GCA_023531435.1 Papaver californicum | reverse complement strand
TCGATATCGATCTCCTATTTATACTACCACCTCAACAGCTTCCATAACTCTTCAAATCTTCGAAATCAATGTGCTTTATCTCGGAGAATAATTTTATTTCTTTCTCTGCCTGATTGGTCTTTAACTCTGTGATTTTCTTTCTCTTTTCACACCTCGACAACAACCCAAATCTTGAGGAGATAAAATATCCTTTATTACACATAAACATATAAGATCGAAAATTATTTTCACGCAACCTGATTTTTATTTTTGACAAGAATATATCCGAGAGTATATCACGTCCACGAGGATTTATTTTGAGTCTTTCATATTTGTTTAACTGTTCTTATTTTGGTAAGAGAATAGCCGAGCTTTAAACTCTTCAAACGTTCCAAAACTCCATTATTCAATTTACGCAACTGTGACATATAAGTTCCTGCCAAAATATTATTTGAATTTAAAGGAGGCTGGGTGCCTTTATCAAAAGTATGGCTTCCTTTATAACTTTTCTTGGGTGCCTTTATCACTTCGGAGGGTGTTTTTAACACTTTTAAGCCAATTTTTTTCCACGATTATTTATTCTTCAAAAACACCTACCAAATAAAGAAAATATCATTATCAATACAAAAATTAAATACTAACAATATAAATATGGGATCAAATAAGACACATAAATGTGTCTATCAAATACCCTCAAACTTATTATTTGCTAGTCCTCGAGCAAATCTATTCAATAAAAATAAATGATAACTCACTTTCGCAGGCATCGCGATTGCACTTAGCGTGTGCAATAATCCTTTAAACCCATAGGTGTCCCTATTGGACGAGTTTTGTCTCGTGAGGGTTTAAAAGATGTGTACCCACAAAACCTTTTACTCCAAACTCTAGCTACTTATGAATGATTGAGGGTAGATACTAAACAAACTATTTAGTTGGTATACTAAATTCTTCGGCTATGAGAATCATTACCATATATGAGTCCAATTGTTGTACACAATTTTGCACTCAGCATACTAAAATTCATACAAGAATTCAAAACTCTAAGATAGTCGTTCAATGATAGACACATTTTTGTGTCTAAATTGTGCTCGATTATCTATTTTGATAATGTTCGATTTTGTACTTATTATGGGTTTTTATGTCTTTGTAGGTATTTTTGAGAAATAAATATTTGTGGAAAAATAGGTTCAAAAAGTGATAAAGGAACCCAAGAAAAATTATTAAAGGCACCCAGACAGTTGTTAAAGGCACCCAGACAGTTGTTAAAGGCACCCTCCCTTTTGAATTCAAAAACAGAAATTGGCGGGAAGAGAAAAGTTACGTGAGAGAAACTTCTGGATTAGTTTTGAACCAAATTTAAAGGGTTTCAAACCTTGTTTTTGATATCCCAAGTTAAAGAAACACTCAAGAGATGATCAACACACGTCAGAATGGGTGATTCACGCTGAAAAATTGGATGCAAATTCAAGTTACGCCGGAAAAGAAGATTTAAACAGAATTGGAGTTTGATTTGGACTCTTCTTTGAATCCTTATCGGTTAAGAACGGTTCCTAGAGTTATCTAATTCTATAAATAACAAAGAATATCAAGAAACAAGCAATCCAGGATCGAAGAGAAAAATTCCGGGAAGAGAGAGAAATTATACTGGTGAAGAAGAAGGTGAAGAACATAAGTCTCCAGATAATTGTCGTTGAAACTATCACTGAACCCGTCGCTTATTCCTTCATATTTCTACAACGTCCAGGGTCCGTACTTTATTTCTGTCTTCTTCAGCAACGCAGAGAATAGTCTATGTAACACTTATAAGCGTATCAGTTCTTCTATGTTACTTTTATTTCATCATTGTAAACACTTTTTGAGCTATGAAATTATTTTGAGAGTGTTTCCAATATGATGAGCTAATCACCATCATTGGGGCGACGGAGGAAGCTATTTTTCCAACAATAAAGTGGTAATTCTTATTTTATTTATTTTTTGCAATTCTTTTACTATTATTTGCTTTGAACTAAAATTGGAAAAAAATGGTTAGAGATTTTGATCAATTAGTTGAGCTTAGAGCTTTTGATGAGTCAATTGAAAAAAATTGGAAAAAAATGGTAAAACTAACTTTGGCAATATTTTGGATAAACTAAATATACGAGTTGCAAGATTTTTATCACTTGAAAAATTGGTTAATGGTGGAATCTTTAGTCTCAGTTCTTCCCATAATTTGAAATCAATTTTAATTTTTTTTTTTATTTTTAGTTATAAAAAATTAGGTTTAAAAATCGAATCTTTACAAGTCTGAGTATCGAACCTTTTACCACTATTTAAAAATTATATTAATTTTTGTCGCCACCGACGCGGACTTGTCTTTAGGTTTAGAGTTTTAAATTTATTTTTAGGTTTAGTATTACTTTTACTTTGTTCTATTTTACGTTTCTTTGGGTATTTTTCTTTTTGCTACAGGTTTTGGATTTTGGATTGAAAGGAAATTGAGCCAAAGACTTTGGTGATTAAAGACTTGGAGTTAAAGTTAAAGCATAAAGAACGGAAAAGAAGACAAAGAATTTTATTTTTAATTAGATTTTATTTATTTTTATATTTTATTTGTTCAGAAAATTGTATTACGAAATTTTTATTATTTCTGTAATTTTTCTTTTATTTTTGGACACTTTTTGGACTTTATTTTGGGACTTTGGACATTATTATTATTTTTAAACCCTACGGAATTGTAATTTAAATATAAACTGCAACAGGGAAGGACGACAATTACGATATTGTCTCGGCCCCTCGGGTTCGTACACTGACACAGGAGTTGGTGGCCCGAGTCGACTATAACCGATTCATCCCCCGTCTGGTACGGAAGGTAAGACTCGATCAACCCACGAATCCCCTGCAAGTGGGTTTACTGTATTCCTTCGTGTGCATATATGCTGAGGACCTGAATAAGGATTTACTTTTCCAGTAAAGGGCAAGAACTGGCCATATAAGATAAGGACTCGGATTTCATCAGCGTTTCCTTCTTTCCCGCTTTAAGAACACGTTACCAAACGCGAACCTAAGCTTAAAATTTTGACTAGCAAGAGACCGATAGGGTATCGAGCTTATAGGAAACTCGTTCATAAGAATTGTATTGGTTACTTTGTTAGCCGAACTCAAAGTTCAGGAATATTATTTTAAGTGGATTAGAGCCACCTTGTAACCCAGGGAAACTTTGCCAAAGAGACAGGGTTATCAAAGCTCCTTAGAGCTTATCCTGTTTCTGTTCGATTTAATCTAATTCGGATCGTTCTAAGAGGTTTGCTAAAATTGTAACTAGTTGCCTTTAGAAGGAATAGAAGCTGGTCTAGGAACAATCTAAGTGGATCCATCATGCTTTTTGTTTGCTAGATTCGATAGGTTTGATTTGGTTAAGTCAGCCTTGTTTGTGATTGTTTAGAACCCCTTTCCTGATAGGATTTATTTTCTTAGATTTTTTTAATATATCGGGCAGTTTTTAGAAAATGTCGAACTGGTATTAAGAGGACCAATACAATGAATATCCGACTGAATTTCAACATAGACATTATCCATACTATCAAAATTGTGTGGATAGTAGTCGGGATCACCACCAACCGTTTGGAGGTTATTACTCATACCAGGGTGATCCCAATTACTATTCGTACAGCAAAATTCGAGTTCTTTATCTTGGAGGGATGCCCTAAAGCAGATTCAATCTAGTACTCCCTATGATAACCAAATCCTTATCTAGAAGAATCACCTTGAGCAAAATTCTAGTTCTTTGTCTTAGAGGGATGCCCTAAAGCAGATGCAATCTAGTACTCCATATGATGATTCGAGTTCTTTGTCTTGGAGGGATTCCCTAAAACAGATACAACCTAGTAGTCCTTATAATGAACCTATCATGCCTCTAGAAGAATCACACGAGCAGTTGGAATCTAGCACTTATGATCTAGTTTTTTCTCTAGAGAATTCCATCAAGAAGTGCACTGAGGATACAAGAAGAATCATAAAGGAGATGACTGAGGATAAAAATTGGTTCGTATTAAGTGTGAATAAAATTTCTGCAAAAAATAATATTGCTCAAAATGATCTTAATTTCTAACATAGTGCTACCCTTGATAATTATTCACCTAGTCAAGAGGACGAGGATAAAATTGGTAACATTACTTATTTAGACGAGGTTCAAACATCTTCATATTATTATGATGATGAGTAGACTATGTATAATTTTCTTGTTTAAAAGCCGATAATGGTTCAGAGGAACGGGTTTATCCTGAGAATACTGTTTTAGAGTCCTACGATTTAGAAACAATAGTCTTAGATAACAAAGATCGACCCGTGGAGATTTTATATGAGTGAGGATGCACCACTTGATTATAACTCAGAAGAAGCAATTGACCATTTTTAGGAATCTGATGATCTAGAATTTAGGGAAATTGTGACTAGTCTATCAAGAGACACCCAAAATTCTAAGTTTGGGGGTGATTATCATTCTCCTTGTGCTTTACCTTTGACTCTTTTAAAAGTCCCTCACTTGGGAATTGATGTTTGTGCCTATACTATATTAAGAGACTATCTTCAAGAACTGTTTCCCGAACCTAATCATGTCCAGAAAGAAGTTCAGTTGTTAGAAACCCATCCTCTGGTCGACGTGGTTTACCTAGGAGATAATACCAAGATTGACTTTGTTTTCACACCAAAATATTTTCTTCCATATGTGGGAACGTATGAATTTCAAATGTATCAGTTATTAAGTTTTGAGACTAAGCCTAATTACTTTAGGAAATTAGAATCGACACATTTGTTTAAGAATGACCACCTTCATAGTAGTCAATTGTGTGAGTCAATTCTGATTGACTTTGAGGATCCATAATTATTCAGGTTATTATTATGTGCTTCTAAATTCTTAGTTGAGTTACTCCAGACTTTACAACCTGATCCTGTTAATCTTACCTACGAGGAAATCCAGCCCATGAAAATATTTTATTTAGACCCTTTTATAGAGCCTGAACCTGAACCACATCTAGAAGTAATTGTCTTAAACAGAAAACTAGATAAGGGTGTGCTTGGTTTGTTCATTTTCTTGGCCCGTTGTATTTTCCTTCTATTTGTGATAGCATTATTTGATTTAGATGACCCATAGTTGTTCAGACTATTTCTATATGATTTTATGAGGTGACTAATTTTTTCTTAGTAGGATGAAGACTTTAAACTTAGCACTTCTTGGGAGGTAACCCATGCTCATGCGACACGGTAATGTTTTTCCTTAACTCCTTTCCTTCGATTGGTAACAGTTTCTCCTTGTTCATGCTTCTAATAATTTATCTTTAGAACATTGAGGACAATGTCAGATTTAGGTTTGGGGGTAAGGGAGAAACTTTTGCAATAATAAAACTCCAAAGTCTAGAAACTTGTGAACAATTCAGGATGACACTAACCATATCTCGGAGTCTATCTCGACCATATCACCTTCTGTTTTTATTTTTACAATTTTTGTGTTTCTCTAAGTGATTTGGTGGGGCACCAGTATCGAATTAATATCACCTCCAGGATGGAGTAGAGTGTTTTAGATCAAGCCCATATTAAAAAGAAAAAAAATCGAGTCTTGACACTTTGATAGCAATATGTGTGTGTTCTCCCTGTCTCCGTCGCCTAAGCAAGCGTGGAACACAGGATCCATGAGAACTATCATGTAAGATGCTGATAAGGACCATGCGCCTGGATTCAATTTTATCCAGCCATGCTGTCAGTATATTTATAATTGTTTTATTTTCAATAAATCGATCGCTGGGACCCTTGTATATACCAATTGAATCGATATTAGTATTACGATTAAGACCATGTATCTCAATCGATTAGGATTCATCCTGGCACTAACCTTCAGACAAATATGGAAAACACCGTTCACCTTAGTCAACACGCGCAAACTTCATTTTTCTATACCCATCTTCTAAATCTTTTCATGTGATTGAACTTTGATAGATTCTGAGTATCGTGGTTGAACGACTATCTAAGTAGAGCTTTGTTTTCTTATATATGAGTTTTAGTATGCTTGAGTAAAAACTCGTGTACAACAATTGGACTCATATAGGGTAATAATTCCCAGAGCCGGAGAATTTAGTATGCCAACTAAATATCTTGTTTAGTGTTTATCCTCAATCGTTCACGAGTAGTTAAAATTTAGAGTAAAGGTTTTGTGGGTATACCTCTTGCAAACCCTCACGAGAGAAAACTCGTCCACTAGGGACACCTAGCGGTTTAAAGGCTTATTACATATGCTAAATGTAGACGCAATTCCTGTGAAAGTGAGTTAGGATTTTATTTTATTTTATAGATTAGATTTTCTCGAGGACTAGCAAATAGTAAGTTTGGGGGTATTTGATAGACACATTTTTGTGTCTAAATTGTGCTCGATTATCTATTTTTATAGTGTTCGATTTTGTACTTATTATGGGTTTTTATGTCTTTGAAGGTATTTTTGAAAAATAAATATTTGTGAAAAAATCGGCTCAAAAAGTGATAAAGGCACCTAGGAAAATTATTAAAGGCACCCTCCCTTTTAAATTCAAAAACCGAAATTTGCGGGAAGAGAAAAGTTCCGTGAGAGAAACTTCTGGATTAGTTTTGAACCAAATTTAAAGGGTTTTAAAACTTGTTTTTGATATCCCAAGTTAAACAAACACTCAAGAGATGATCAACACACGTCAGAATGGGTGATTCACGCTGAAAAATTGGCTGCAAATTCAAGTTACGCCGGAAAAGAAGAGTCCCATCTTGTTTCGGATTTAACAGAATTGGAGTTTGATTTGGACTCTTCTTTGAATCCTTATCGGTTAAGAAAGGTTCATAGGGTTAGCTAATTCTATAAATAGCAAAGAATATCAAGAAACAAGCAATCTAGGATCGAAGAGAAAAATTCCGGGAAGGAAGAGAAATTATGCTGGTGAAGAAGAAGGTGAAGAATATAAGTCTCCAGAAAATTGTCGTTGAAACTATCACTGAACCCGTCGCTTATTCCTTCATATTTCTACATCGTCCAGGGTCCGTACTTTATTTCTGTCTTCTTCAGCAACGTAGAGAGCAGTCTATGTAACACTTATAAGCGTATCAGTTCTTCTGTGTTACTTTTATTTCATCGTTGTAAATACTTTTTGAGCTATGAACAATTATTTTGAGAGTGTTTCCAACATGATGAGCTAATCACCATCACTGGGGCGACGGAGGAAGCTATTTTTCCAATATTAAAGTGGTAATTCTTATTTTATTTATTTTTTGTAATTCTTTTACTATTATTTGCTTTGAAATAAAATTGGAAAAAAATGGTTTTTATCAATCATTTGTGTTTTCTTTTGATGAGCCATGCTAAACTTAGAGCTTTTGATGTCTCATGCTTTCGATTTACAACTATTATTTTGAAAACCTAACTTTGGCAATATTTTGGATAAACTGAATATACGAGTTGCAAGATTTTTATCACTTGAAAAATTGGTTAATGGTGGAATCCTTAGTCTCAGTCCTTCCCATAATTTGAAATCAATTTTACTTTAATTTTGTTTTATTTTTAGTTATTAAAAATTAGGTTTAAAAATCGAATATTTACAAGTCTGAGTATCGAACCTTTTACCACTATTTAAAAATTACATCATTCAACCACGATACTCAGAATCTATCAAAGTACAATCACATGAAAAGATTTAGAAGATGGATGTGGACAAAATGAAATGCGCGCATGTTGACTAAGTTGAACGGTGTTTCCCATATCTGTCTGAAGTTCTGTGCCAGGATGAATCCTAATGGATTGTGATACGCTCCCACTAGTCTTACTCTTTATACCAATATCAACTCAGCTGGTATATACAAGGGTTCAGCGGTCGATTTATTGAAAATAAAAAAATTATTTATTAATTTTAAATATACTGACAACATGATTGGATCAAATGAATCCAAGCGCATGCTCCTTATCAGCATCTTACATGATAGTTCTCATGGATCCTGCGTTCCACGCTTGCTTATGCGACGAAGACAGGGAGAACACACATATATTGCTATCAAAGTGTCAATACTCGATTTTTTTTTGAATAATGGTCTAAATAATACAATAATGGGAATTTATCTCAAACACTATACTTCATCCTGACGACGATAACAATTCGATATTGGTACCCCCACCAAATCATTTAGAGAAACACAAAAATTGTAAAAATAAAAACAGAAGGTGATATGGTCGAGATAGACTCCGAGATATGGTGACAACTATCATGTTATTTCTAACACTTGAGCTGGGCATCCTTTTATGAATATACCATTTAGATGGTCACACCAATTCCTATAGAAAAAGAGCTAAGTTCCCATCTACCTAGAATGGTTAGTGTTATCCTGAATTGTTCACAAGTTTCTAGACTTTGGAGTTTCATATTTCACTAAAAGTTTCTCCCTTACCCCCAAACTTAAATCTAACATTGTCCTTAATGTTTTAAATATGAATGATTAAAATAATAAACAAGGAGAAACTATTACCAATCGAAGGAAATGAGTTAAAGAAAGATATTACTGTATCGCATGAACATGGGTTACCTCCCAAGAAGTGCTAAGTTTAAAGTCTTCATCCATACTAAGTTTAAAGTCTTCATAATAGCAATAGTCGGAACAATTGTGGGTCATCTGAATCAAATATTGTTATTCCAAATAAAAGGAAACTGCAACTGGCCAAGAAAATGAACAAACCGAGCACATCCTTATCTAGTTTTCTGTTTAAGACAACTACATCTAGTTGTGGTTCAGCTTCAGGATCTACAAAAGGGTCTAGATAAAATATTTTCATAGGATGGATTTCCTCAAAGGCAGTATCCGGAGGATCAGGTTGTAGATTCTGGAAAAACTCAACTAATAAATTTAAGGCGCATAATAATAACCTGAATAATTTTGGATCCTCAAAGTCAATCAGATTTGACCCACACAGTTGACTACTATGAAAATGGTGGTCATTCTTAAGCAAATGTGTCGATTCTAATTTCCTAAAGTAATTAGGCTTAGTCTCAAAACTTAATAACTGACACATTTGAAATTTCAAACGTTCCCACATATGGAAGAATATATTTTGGTGGGAAAACAAAGTCAATCTTTGTATTATTGCCTAGGTGAACCACATAGACCAGAGGATGGGTTTCTAGCAACTGAACTTCTTTTTGGACATCAACAAGCTCAGAGAATCTAGTTTGAAGATGATCTTGAAAAATGGTAGAGGCGCAACGCCCCAAGTGAGGGACTTTAAGCAGGGATACTTGACAATCACAAGAATCATCGGTACCCCCAAACTTAGGGTGGACATTACTCTCAGATGGACAAATTTTTGGTTGGGTTCTAAGGTCCTTAAGGTTAGAACTACACTCAACTTCCTCTATAGAAGGAAATAAGGTAGACTTACAAACTGGCAGAAGTTCAAACTTAACTTTCCATATATTATAAGTGTCCATCAAAGCTGCAGAATATAACAAAGTATTAACCTCATTAATAACACTATCATCGTCAACATCAAGCCCAAAGTGGGCTAGGCATTTCTCTAATGGGTGTTCTAACAAAGTGTTTGGCAAAAAATTCTGAACTGAAGTACTAGTTATGTTCACTTCCTCTAAATCATAGATCTCACAAGAAGGTTGTTTACTCATTCTAAATAGATTCAGTTCAATAGTCATGTTACCAAAAGAAAAATTAATTATTCCATTTCCATAATTTATGACGATATTATATGTAGATAAAAAGGGACGACCTAAGCTCACTGGTATTTGACCTTCTGGGACCTGAAAAGGTTGGGTGTTTAGGACAACAAAATGCACTGGGAAACTATTCTATCAACCTGAATCAAATCATCCTCTATCACATTAAAATTCTGTATGAGTCTATAATCTTCGTCAGAGACTATTGTCTTTGAATCGGTAGACTCTAAATCATTAGTCTCAGGACAAACTCGATCCTCTAAACCATTATCGGCTTCAAAACAAGAAAATTCTACACCGTCTAAAACAGTTGTATCTCTAGTAAAATCCCCTTCCTTTTGAATAGGTGAATAATCATTAAAATTATTTGTATTTGAACCAGAAATAACACCATCATCATGAAGCACAATTGGAGTGACAATTTCTTGATCACTCTACCTATATGTTTCAAGTTCTTCACCAATACTATCCTCATCATCATAAAAATATGAAGATGTTTGAACCTCGTCTAAATAAGTAGTGTTACCAATTCTATCATTGTCCTCTGGATTAGGTGAATAATTATGAAGGGTAGCACTATATTGGAAATTAAGATCATTTTGAGCAATATTATTCTTTGCAAGATTTTCATTCACACTTAATGCAAATCTATTTGTATTATCAGTCAACGGCTTGAGGGATTCGTCTAGAGGAACAGTTTGACTACTAATTATTCCCCCCCACCCCATCTTAGTCCGAACCTTCTTGTATCCTCAGTCAACTCCTTTATGGAATTCTCTAGAGAAACAAATGGATCATAAGGAGTACTAGATCGCAACTGCTCGTGTGATTCTTCTGGAGAAAGAGTTGGACTACTAATCCGTATTCAAGTCCTTATCTTATATGGCCAGTCTTGTCCTTTACTAGAAAAGTAAATCCGTATTCAAGTCCTGAACATATATGCATACGAAGGAATACAGTAAACCCAACTTGCAGGGGATTCATGGGTTGATCGAGTCTTACCTCCCGTACCAGACGGGGGATAAATCGGTTGTAGTCGACTCGGGCCACTGACTCCTGGGTCGGTGTACGAACCCGAGGGGCCGAGACAATATCGTAATTATCGTCCTTCCCTGTTGATGTTTATATTTAAATTACCCTTCTGTAGGGTTTAAAAATAATAATAATGTCCAAAAGTTCAAAATCCAAAGTCCAGAAATAAGAAAAAAACAGAAAAATACCTAAAATAATTACAAAAATAAGAAGAATTTCCTAATATAATTTTGTGAAAAGAAAAATAAAAAAAACCTAAAAAAATAAAAAAATTAACTAAAAAAAAAAATAAATAAAAAAATCTTGTCTTCTTTTTCCGTTCTTTTCGATTTGTCTTTGACTCCAAGTCTTTAATTAATCAATATAATATTTGGCTCCAATTTCTTTTTAATCCAAAACCTATTAATACAAAGAAAAATACCCAAAAACGTAAAATAGACAAATAAAAATAAAAATATAACTAAACTAACTAACCTAAAAAAAAAATCTAAAATAAACTCTGCGTCGGCGGTACCAAAAATTGATGTTGATTACAGTTGTGGTAAGAATGGTTCAAACTCTCGAACTTGTGAAGATTGATTTTAGGTTTAATAAACTAATTTTAAACTAAAAATATACACAAAATATGAAAATAATATTCACAAATACTGAGGTTATGGATTTGACCATTAACCAATTAAAGTGATTCAATCTAATCAATATTCATGCAATTCTTTACGTTTAAAGTGATTCAATCTAATCAATATCCATGCAATCTTTACGTTTAAAGTGATTCTAATATGTTGCAAAAGTGGATTTTCAAAGTAAGAATTGTAAATCGAAAATATAGAACATCAAAAACCCTAGGCTAAGCATGCTCTATCAAAAGAAATCACAACTGCTTAATAAAAATCCTTAAACCAATTTATTAATCAAAGCAAATAATCATAAAAGAAATTATAAAAATCAATTAAAATAGAAATATACCACTTTTCTTGGAATAATGGCTTCCTCCATCGCCTCAGCAAAGGGTTTTATCTCCTCATATTAATCTCTTGCTCAAAATAATGGTTCATGGCTCAAAGTGTTTACAAACGATGAAAAAGAGTGAAAACAATGAAAACAACGAGTTTGCAACGTTTATAAGCGTTATAGACTCACTGTTACAGAGGGAAAAGTGTTTCACTGAAGATAAACATTAAAGTGAAGATAAATGTTGCAAAGTGAAAAGCTTTAGCAACAAAATCTTCAACTTTTTGGCCACATAAACTTCAACCTTTTAGCAACGATATCTTTATCTTCTTCATCACGATCATGAGCTGATTTTTTATTTTTTTGATTTATTTCTTCCTGGA
>JAJJMC010006585.1:11025787-11054954 GCA_023531435.1 Papaver californicum | reverse complement strand
ACACGTAAGGAGATCTACAATCTAAGGTAGTCGATCCTAGAGCAATGACAACAATTGAGGAATCTGAAGAAGGCCTTATTTCATCTTCGGCAGAAGTTCCTGAAGAAATGGATTGGGCGATCTATTTATCTAATTCTCTGCGTCGTCTCAATCCTACTAACTTCAAAGTGTAAGCCAGAACAAACCAATATCCTGCGATTGCTATAATATATACTTCCTCGACCACTTCAAGACAGATCGATCTTAAGAAGATTATTGCCTACTCCCCTGTAGCTCATATGAATCTGGTGACTATTGGTATGTTTAGTCCGAACATACAAGGAATTGGAGGTAGCATTCCACCGATGTCAAGTCATGCCCAACTCTCGATATCGATCTCCTATTTATACTACCACCTCAACAGATTCCATAACTCTTTAAATCTTCGAAATCAATGTGCTTTATCTCGGAGAATAATTTTCTTTCTTTCTCGGCCTGATTGGTCTTTAATTCTGTGATTTTCTTTCTCTTTTCACAGCTCGACAACAACCCAAATCTTGAGGAGATAAAATTTCCTTTATTACACAGAAACATATAAGACCGAGAATTATTTTCACGCAACCTGATTTTTTTATTTTTGACAAGAGTATATCCGAGAGTATATCACACCCACAAAGATTTATTTTGAGTCTTTCATATTTGTTAAATTGTTCTTATTTTGGTAAAAGAATAGCCGAGCTTTAAACTCTTCAAACTTTCAAAACTCCATTATTCAATTTACGCAGCTGTGACATATAAGTTCCCGCCAAGAAATTATTTGAATTTAAAGGAGGCTGGGTGCCTTTATAACTTTTGTTGGGTGCCTTTATCACTTCCGAGGGTGCCTTTAACACTTTTAAAGCCAAATTTCTCTTCGAAAAAACACCTACCGAATAAAGAAAATATCATTATTAATATAAAAATTGAATACTAACAATTTAAATATGAGATCAAATAAGACACATAAATATGTCTATCATGTACTCTTTTTTCTTGGTCATGTTTTTATCCTGCTGGAATTTTTCTGGCACGTTTTTGATGAGGCAACGTCTTTAAAATTATGGCCACCGGATAATCGCATAACTTATACATATTTACCACCCTATTTATATTTTTTAATACTTTTATTTATACTAACTTATTTACTTTTGTACTATTATAGGTGGTACAGTAAAATACGATGCAACGTATAAAAATAACTAAAGAGTCGTGTTTGAATCCTTGTGCTTGGACATTTGGAATAGGTGACCCATGGCTGGAGTATTTACTAATTATTTTATATAGGTACGACATTAAGAAAATGGTAGCAAAATCACCCAAGGGGGAGTGTATTATCTATTTCCAACCACTTCCTTATTGTTTTCCCTGTATAGTAGAACTAGTAAATATACTAGCCACGAGTATTTCTATCTTCATTGTGGGTTTGATCTGCGTTTGCCTTTTTCTATCAATAAGACAAATGGAGCAACTCATCTGTTTGAATTCGTTGTCCTAAAACTTGCTTATATATCATTTTCCCAAAACTTCAGCTGAACCCAAGTTAAGCAACTCATCGGTATTTCCACACTCACTATATATTATATTCCAGTTTTTAAGTTAAACTTAATATCTGTTAGTCAACTATCTCATTTCCTCAAATGCTCAATCACATTTATAGATGATTTGTGCATCTTGTAGGACCGACAATCGAAGAAGGAGATTGGTCGGGTTGATTTCGTTGCTGGCCTTTATCATCTCAGTCTATCTTATGCACTTTTTGTTCTTAGTAAAAGCCATTTGATGTTTGGAATTAGCGTTGAGGCCATCCTAGTTTAGATCGTTTCAAATTTTTAGTTCGCAGTTTCAGTTATATCAATTCAGATTTTAAAAGCTTATGCAATGTATGTCCACGCGCTAAGCAAACGGGTCTTTTATTTAATCGAAGTGTTTCTAGCTTTTCTTGTCCTCTTCAACTTATTCATTGCGATATGTAACGACCTTTCACGATCGATCCTTAAATAGTGCAAAATACTTTCTGACCATTGTCGATGATTATACACGTTGTATTTAGGTTTACTTAATGAAAGTAAAATCCGAAACATTAACTTTATTGATTATTTTTTTAAGTTCGCACGTAATCAATGGAGTACAAAGCTCACTACTATTTCGTCTGGATCGGGTGATATCTTTCTTTCCCAAATACATACTTTCTGCTCTGATAATGGAGCTGAATTCTCCTCTCAAGATTTACAAACATGGTTTGTAAAAAATGGTATTCTCCACCAGAAAAGTTGTGTATCAACTCCACAACAAAACTGTGTTGTGGAAAGAAAACATCGACATCTACTTAATGTTGCTTGCGTATTGTGATTTCAAGCTAATATTCCCTTATGTTTTTGGGGTGAATGTATACTTGATGCCACTTACCTAATCAATAAAATGCCAACTCTGATCCTAGCTCATAAGTCTCCCCACAAGATGTTATTCAATATCTCTCAAGAGTATAACATGCTTCGTGCTTTTGGGTGTCTTTGCTTTGCACGTAATACAAAAGCTAAGCATAGATTTGATTCACGGGCAAAACCTGGTATTTCTATTAATTACCCTTTTGGCATCAAGGGGTATATAATATATGACCTGGAAAGTAAAACTATATATATCACGTGATATAATATTTTATGAAACCATTTTCCTATATGAAAACACAATTTAAAATTTCTATTGATACAAATTCCAATTTTCCAATTAATGGTACACACATCCTAATAATTGTATTGATGCCAACTTGGTGGACTCAACACCTCTCTCTCCCTCACCTCAAATAAGTGAATCTACTGCTAGTACGAAACTTGGTAATCCAGTACAAACACCATTTTATGATACTTCTGTAGATGGTACCTCTGTACCCTCTTTATATACTGGCCCATCTTCACCTGATTCTACATTACCTATCATTAATTTTATACCGATTTGAAATCATCAACCACCACCATATTTATCTGAACATGTCTGTTGTCCTAACATCTGTACCTGAACCTCTCGTAATCCTTTTACACAATATTTATCATTTGATAAATTCACACCTAATCAAAAGGTGTTTCTTGCTCGGGTACTTACTACAGAATTTCCTAAATCCTTTTCACATGGAGATTCGCCATGGCTAAAGAAGTTCATGCGCAAGAAGCTAACGGAACATGGATTATGACAGATTTACCACCGGAAAAATCACTCTTCGGTTGTAAATGGGTTTACAAAGTAAAATTCAATCCAGACGGTTTTGTTGAACATTACAAAGCCCGTTTAGTGGCTAAAGGTTACACTCAACAAGAAGGAATCAACTACCATGATACATTCACACCTGTTGTTAAACTTGTAATTGTTAGTGTTCAACTTTCAATTGCAGTTGTTCGTAATTGGTCTTTGCATCAATTAGATGTGAACAATGTTTTTTCCGAGGTGATCTTTATGAAGAAATCTACATGATTGCTCCTTCAGGTTTCACTAAAAGGGGTGATACTCGTGTTTGCAAGCTTACCAAATCCCTTTACGGACTTAAGCGGGCATCCCTCCATTGGTTTGATAATTTTTCCTCTGCTCTTTTCTCAGAAGGTTTCTCCCAGTTTTCTTCGGATCATTCATTGTGTACTTATCATAATAAGTCTATTTATATTTTCGTACTTATGTATCTAGATGATATTATTATCACAAGAAATAATGATCCTTTTATTCACTCTTAAATCTCGTGTTGTTGCTCATTTTTTTTATCAAAGATCTCGGAAAACTTCATTATTTTCTATGCATTAAAGTGTCTCGTTCTTCGAAGGGTATTTTCCTATACCAACGAAAATATATCCTTGATATCTTACAGGATTTGGGCCTAGCTAGCTCTCGTCCTTCTCCATTTCCCATAGAATAATATTTGAAGTTATTACCTAAAATTGACACATCATTATCACATCTTAATCAGTCTCGCCGTTTAATTGGTCGGTTGTTATACCTTACTCTAACTCGCCCCGATATAACATACTCAGTCAATTTATTCAAAATCCACGTACTTTGTATTTTGATGTTGTTATGTGTGTTCTTTGTGATTTAAAAGAAACCATCGGTAATGGACTCCTTTTATCTCACCAAGAATATATTGACTCTGATTGGGCAGGTTGTCCTCTCACCCGTCGTTCCACGATAGGTTATTTCACTATGTTAGGTGCAAGCCCTCTTTCTTGGAAGTCGAAGAAACAACCAACTTTTTATCGATCTTCCGCCGAAGCTGAATATAGAGCTCTTGCAAACATTACTGCTGAATTGCAATGGCTAAAATATTTATTTCGCGATCTTCATATATTCATTCCTGATTCTATCACCATTTATTGCGAGAATCAAGCTGCAATTCAATATTGCAAAAAATTTTGTATTTCATGAGTGAACAAAGCATATAGAGATTGATTGTCACTTTGTTCGTGAGAAAATCTTCTCTGGTCTTATTTCTCTCACTTACATTCCTTTTTCGGATCAGCTTACCGACATATTTACGAAGCCACTTGGAGCCGTACAATTTCATCGTCTTGTCAGCAAGTTGGGCATTCATTCTATTTCACCTCCAGCTCCAACTTGAGGGAGGGTATTACAAGTAAAACTGGTTCACACGACTAACAAGCGAAGGAGTCCCACGCACACGATTAACCATCCATCTCAGACTCTGAAATGTTCAAATGTTGGTCCACAAAGATCTCTATAAGATTTTGTAAATCTTTAAGTTAGCTTAGGTTGTTATTCAAATCTCATACTCCCTCCGTTTCAAATTGATTGATTTGTTTGGTTTGGTACAATAATTAAGAAAGCAAATCATTAGAGCTATTTTTTTAATGTTTTTTTTATTTTTCCCTGAGAAAAGAGCGGTCTCCTTGTGTATAAATGACAAAACAGGAGAGAGAAATGGTCTACTCAATTTGTTAAAAGGGAAATAAAAAGAGACAGAAATGGTTCCTATATGGGCAAAGTAATAATCTTAAAACATTTGATTTTTTATTTATGGAAACAAATCTATCTTTTTGACATATTCAAATATAGTTATTATCTGTTTATCTTGATATGTCACATGATGTTTACCCTGTTATAACCGATTATACTCTATATGAATTTCATATAAATACAACTCTCGTCACTACACAGTTACGAGAGAAGCCTAAACCCATTTGCAGACTGGTTACATTTTTAAAACAACTCACACTACTTAGGCTGAGTAACTTGTTCTTATACGGCTGGCTAAAGCCTGAGTCACAAACCAGACTATAAGTTCTTCATTCTTGCATGTTAAGAATAATTGATGTTATTTTATTGTTCATTCTTTATTTGGGGATGAAGTTACTTTTGGATATCATGTATGCCATATTTTTCCCCATGTGCACTTTGGTAGTTGCTAGCTTTAAGAGGGCCCAAAATTCTTGTGCTTCGATATTCATCTCATTCCATTTTGTTTTTACAGCACATACAACCTGGATGATGAAAAGCATGAGAATGAGCATCTCACAATAAACTTGAAGATAGATTAGATTAAAGGCAGACGAAAAGAAGAAGAGCGAATCCGCTATAAATGAGTCACTTGAATGGCTCAACGAGAACCAAACTGCCAAAAAAAAAGGAGGTGCAAGATGTTTGCAGCCTGTTATCGCACGGTGTATCTGATCTGCTTTGAGTTTTCTTGTGTGCACGCCCCAAAGTTGGTCCTGAGAAAGCCTCTTCCAGAAATTAAAACATGGCATAGTTTCCTTGGTTTTGACAAACACGTTCATAACTTTATATATGATAAGAATGTTTGTTTTATGAGATTAATATTGATAATAAAATTCAGCATTCATACAAAATGGGTTGGTGGTAAATTGAATATGGCAAAACACTCTAAAACCTATTTAACTATGATAGTGAATACAACAAACTCACATGAGTATCCTAAAAATACATAAGATTAAATTTTGAGTTACAAAAACCAGCAGAAGTATCTTCTTCTAAATATCATATTTCATTTGCAATAGGTTCAAAATCAATACTTGCAGTTTCCATAACCTGTAAGAACCAGAAGAAGAAAACAAGATTAGAAGCTGTGTTAACCCAATTGAGGAGAGGAAAATTCACTTAAATTAGACGTTTTGTTAGTTTGAATAATACTTGGATCGACGGTAGTTATTGTCCCAGTATGTTTAAAGTCACAATCATAAGTATTCTGCCCCATAACTTGGTAATACATGTTCATGGCATAAGCTGCATGTGCCCGAACAGTGTCAGGGAAAAAACATGGACCACTTTCTTGGATCGGTCGACAATCAACACCCAAACCACAGACATAATCAATGTTATTTTGTAAAGTCATCTTGTTCAGCACTTGACTTAGGGATACACCAATTTTTAGACTTAACAGGAACTGGATTTATTGGTGATGCAACTGGAGTTGGGTTTGCAGCTGCTACTGATGTTCTTGCCTGCAACAAACACAAGGAAAAGACATTCGGTTTTCTCAACATCTTGAGGGCTATATGTGCATTTGTGCTAACAGCTTTATATTAAACTGATTTCCGTTTACATTTACTGTAGGTCGGAATATCCCAATCTCATAGACAGGAGTCATATCGGGTTGAAACAGTCCGAAGTTTTTCTCGGACACTGGACCAGGTTTTCTATTTTCGTTGAAAAGCGCAAACATATAGGCCTCAAATGTCCGATTGGGCATAAGAGGTGTACCGATACCAGAGATTACATGTCGTAAGAGATTTCCGTTATACTGAGCTGCACTTCTAGCATCAACACCGACCTGAAATGAATCTCCAGCAGATGGCCACCCAGTCTCAGCAATAACAATGTCAACAACAGTGAACCCAAGAAGTTTCATTGCGGAGAAAGTTGCATCTAGTTTCGCATCTAGCATATTATTGTACATAAGCTGCGGATTTTCATCTAA
This sequence comes from Papaver californicum, assembly GCA_023531435.1. Lineage (NCBI taxonomy): Eukaryota > Viridiplantae > Streptophyta > Magnoliopsida > Ranunculales > Papaveraceae > Papaver > Papaver californicum. Next base: position 11,048,005 of record JAJJMC010006585.1, on the reverse strand, counting down.
AACTCCAGAATTGGGTCTAAATAATGCGTAATCTAGTGTTTCAGCTGAACATTCAAAAAATGGATATGGGTTTATCATAAAAGGGTACTCTGTAGCTCTTAAGAAGTTGAGCAGTGGCTTAAGTACAACATCGTCATAACCTTTTCGAAACTTCCCTGTTGAGGGCGGACTTGATGAGGAGAGAATTCCTAATGAATGTGGGGTAGAGACTTTTATCCTTGTATCCAGCGATGCACCAACGAGTGCGGTACGAAGGTTCTGCATCGAGGGGACAAGATTTCCAATTAGTAGTTTGTTTGCTGCCGATAAAACCTCGTTACCAACTAATATTCGGATAATGTTGGTGTCATGATAGTAAGGGAGAATATTAGCTTTAACCTATTTTTGTGCAAACGGTAAATTTGCTAGATCTGGTATTAGTTTGTTTAGGAACTGCAATTGTGATTGCAATTCCAGTATGAGCAAAAGCTTGTAAGATTAAAGGGTTAGCATCAAAGAGACGGACACGATTAAGAATGGTGTTCTCGAGGGGAAAACGTGCAACTTCTGATGGTGGAGGAAGATTGTCTGCAACTGTGCCATAGTTAACACCAATTGTTCCTTGGACCCCTGCATTAAGCATATTTTAAAACGTAGAAGTACTAAAACAAATGGAGACAAATGTGGCCAAGTATAGGATTTGAAGTACTGCAGTAGAAACATATTTCTTGAGGAACCTACATTCAGAAAATGAAAACAGTTTTTGAAACTCAATGCTAAAGCATGCTAACAAGTTGAAAGTCTAAATTGTAGTTATAGCTGCAGAGAACAGGTGTGGACGACTTATAGCAACCGTGAGAAACGCCAAATATTGTTTCTTGAGTCAATGTTTCATATAGACTGATAATCAAGGTACAATGATCCTAAAATACAAGAAAAACGAAATGTGCGTAAATACCTCTGAGAAGGGCAATTGCAACAAGTAGTACTAGGAGAAATGAGGCGTGTGAGGCGGTAACGACACTGTTAGGTTTCTCCATAACTGAGGTGAGGAGGGTGATGATGAATTGTGGTTAGTAACTATGACTGAAGAAGTAGTAATTGAAATCAGGGTTGATGCTTTTCTTTAGATGATGTAGTTCTTGATACTATAGGTTTAAGTGTAACGGAAGAAACTTCAATATACCCCAATTGTGTCTTTGATAAATATTACTTTTTAACTTTACCATGTTTTTTTTTCTCTTTCATTTGCTTTAGCGAGTCATGAATCTTCAATAACGTGATTTTCTGATACAACTAGTAGGACAGCACCCGTGCTTCGCATGAGTTCGTATCCTTTACTTTGTTTTTGATTTTAAATTTCTATTTGAAATTTTGGTTATGTCATCATAAATCATACTTACATTTTTTTTTAAGCATAAAATTACAAAAGGGCTATTACAAATTATTACAAAAGGGTAAATGATACCCAAAGATTTATCAATTACTATTGGATTACTATGCCAAGAATCAAAAGTAACATAATAATGAAACAGAATGTGAGCAGCAACCTCCGGATTAGAATTGCAATAGGTGTAGATGTTGGAATTGGTGAGGTGGATATGAATAAAGTTGCCAAGGGTACATAGGCCTTGACGAATGCTTTCCACAAGAAAAATTATACTTTTAATAAACACTGTTGTGTCCATAAAAACTTGGTTGTTGGTAGTGGGTGTTGATGCAATTGACCCGAGATGCTAGTCAAGCCTTCAAACTGCGGGAACAAAATCTATCTACCTTCTTGTTTTATAGCTTGATCCATAACTTCAACCTTAGTCTTCAGCTTTGATTATGGTTCAACATAGTATCCAATCTCTGCCCTCGAAGGATTTAATGCTAATAATGTTAATAAAGCTATCACAAAGGTTACTAAAACTGAAATAAAGATACAAGTGGAATTACAGACACCAATTAAACTAAACTAAAGAATTAACAAAGAAAAGAAAACAAATGTGCTTGAAAGTAAAATACAACGAAACTGAAGAAAACTGTCAACCAAGTTAAAAGCAAAATAAATGAGATGGCTGAGAATAAAGGCTAAAGTAAACAGAGTTTGAGAGCAGTCTGCCGACCCCAAAAAACACATCAATTAAGCTTCTTCTAGTAGATATTGCTGAAGTAAGTTCTAATCCATGGGATATAAAGATGTTGTTATTGCTGAGTGTGTTGTTGAGAGTCTTGATGTGGTTGTTGCGATTCTTGCTGACGTTCATGTTTTCAAGTTCTATTCCTAAGCGCAGTGAGAAAACAAACATAAGTCCTAGTTGAAGAAAAAGTTGCTGAGGTTGAAGCATGCTGTAAGAGCAGTCATTATTACTGCTTGCAAATAGTCCACATAGTTCACCCTTTCCTGCCCTAGTCAAATAAGATGAAGAAGAAAGAGCGGGCAGCCATGTAGCCCAATGAAATCTAATGCAGTTTTTCTTTCCATTGTCTGTATGCGTACCGAAGATGTAAAGGTCGAAGAAAACCCATAATAATACTAATTCTCATAAATACCGATCCTTTAGACGCTTGGATGGAGTATCAAATGATGAGCTGCCTGAGCCAAAACTTAGGGTGATATCAAATTGAACTAGCTGCATTATGTCTAAATCCCGAATATTAAGATCATGACCATTGTGTTAAGCGCTGCTTCACCAAAAATTTGTCCTGGTTCCATAACTTTATCAAGAAAGTCTCTTCAAACATAATTCTAGATTCGCGGCGAAGAACACAGGCTAAATAATAATACAGCCTAAACCAAATTGAGAAGAAAACGTCTGACGTCAAGGCACTTCGACAAGAAATTCTAGTGAGAAATCATCATAAATCGACCGCCTTTCATAACTCAACTTCATGGAACATATAATGTTTAGGATAAGGAAATAACAACACCATTCCTAAAAGAGGACATGGTATACAAGTAGGAATAACATATCAATAAACCGAACACAGAGACTTCAAAATCGCAGGAAGCAATCTCAAAAACTATAAACACATTGGAAGAAACTTGGCAAAATATGGGTTTATGTTTATGAGTTTGAGAAGCATCAGATTTATCTGAGATGGTATCATAATCAAAGTATGTGGAATTAGCAACACAACACAGAAGCAGATACAAATCGACACCATATAAAGTAAAGGATATGAAATGGAAAGGGTTGAGGTGTGAAGGCATCAAATCATGGTAGTGGTAATAGTAAATCCTCAGGTAATACATAACAGTTCCGGCAATGTAAAGAACAGTAATGGTAACATGATTTCTGGACCAGCAATAAGTAAATCAACAAGGTTGTAATCAATCCAACATCAAGATTACCTTATTGTAATGGGGAATTAATCAAGAAATAGCAGCAGTAAACAGGTAGAGGAGACAACAGCCGAAGAAGAAAGCCGCCATGTTTCTGGTCTTTCATACCCCTCTCCATACCACAACACAACATCGAAGTTAATGAAGAAATCCCATGATAGAATGATAGAGTGGAGTAGATCTATCATTCAAAGCATTATCAAGTGTAAATAGGCCGACAAACCAGGAGTTTTAGCCGAGAATTGATGGATTAGGCATGATGAGATTTAGGGTTTGAGATGAAATTGGGGAGAAACTTTAATACACCTAATCTAATCTACTATAATTAATTAAAACTGATAAAGCTTTAAGATTTAGACTAATACTGCTCAGATCTATTTAGATCCTTAAAGATCCAAGCAGATCTGAGGAGTTTCGAGCTCGTCGAAAAAAAATCCCCAAATATCTGGTTTACAATGGGGAAGCGTTTGTGGTTTCTTATTTTGGTAATATCCTTCTACAAACCATACTTATCATGAACCACTAAGTTATAGTACATACTTCAAATTAATTAATAACATTAGACCAAATATCTTTAGAACAACTTAAAATATTATAATAATTATCTAATCTTTTATTTATTTTTTTGAAAAAAATTCATACTCCGTTTCTTCTATTTTAGAAGAGGTTTTTGATGTTTTCACGTAGATTGAAAAAATAAAAGATAATAATTTTTTTCAGATATATTCTTAATAATTCTATCTAAAATAGTTAGGCCTCCTAGTTTTTAGATGTAAAGATATTCTTTTTGAAAGTTAATATATTGAAAGCCATACCAAAAAAGATTATAAGAGGTTGTTAACCCTGTTGGCTGCCTTTATTTCAGTGTCAGAAACTGAGATATGAGAAACTTCCAACAAGATATTATCTCCAGATTGTGAATGAAAAACATTTGAAAGTAAGAACACCATTCAGAAAGTTAAGCCCATATAATTTTTTATATTTGTGTATGATTTCGAAGCGGGATTAAATCAAGAAGATTTTGGGGAAAATATAAAAACCCTAATCTATTATAGAATATGAGAAAAAGTCAATATCCTCATCTAAAGTGGAACGGGAGGAGTATTAATATTTTGTAGCACGGAAAATTTCTATTTTAGGGTCATGTCCGTATCAGACAAATTAGTATCATCACATGCATATGTCATACGCAATTTTAGTGTAAATTTGTACGCTTGGTATATAGGTTATTATACTAGTGGATGTGCTTATTTATCTAGTGCAATAATAAATGTAAAAACTACAACCATAAAAATTTTAAATGTTCTAAAATAATTATTTCATTGATGTTTCCTTTGCGGATTTTCTTGTGTTAATTTTATATGCATGGCTAGCTGATAAATTATTTCTTTTTTTCCTCCACTAGGACACTAAATTTAGAAATGATTAGTATTTGAATTGCGATATATGGTACTTGTAACAAAAAAGAAATCTCACATAATTTTGCTCCCATAATCATTATTATTTACAATAACTCGACTGGTTCCTAGTCTATGTAACGATGGAAATACCTAAAAAGTATTGATGCAAAATTATGTTAACAATGTTGGAATATGTGAAGGTCATACCAAGAAATATCTATATCAATTCGGTGATATTTGCATATGTATTGAAGGGTTCAGTATTGTGTATATCCTATATAAATTACCACAATTTGGGCTTAAACTGCTATTTGGGCCGCCCCTCTAGTCAGCCAGTAATGTTTATCCAACCTATTTCTGAAACCCTAGAAGAAAGTTCTAGAAGTTTCCGGATTAGTTGATGACTAAGTCACTACAGGTAAAAGTTATCTCAAAATTTGTGTTTATCCCAAAAACAAAATTCTGTAAATACATGGGACCTAAACCATAAAATATATGCCTTTTAACCCTAGATACTTATGTAAAAAATGCTATGCTAACTTGAGCTTATGAGATTTTTTTGTAGGTACCCCCTGTCTATTCACCAGGATGAAGAAGACCATCAATCGGATCATCAACATCATCACAGTCATTATCATCGAGATTGTTTAAGGTGAAGATCAATATTTTTCCCAAACATTTTTGACATCGACTAAGGAGAAACGAGTAAAAGAATCGTATTTTTCCAACGAGAAAAGTACAACAGAACGGTGACAAAAGATATTGTCACCCGCAAAAAGTCATTAAATGCATACACTAATATTAGAGATCCATTCGTTTTCGACTTTGAGAGATATGAAAATCATAAAAAAAAATTGAGATGACTATATTGGGGCGTGAGATTAAGCAATTCATATAATTGTTGGATCCCTCCACATTGTGTGGTTTTTTCTACGTTTTCAATTAATTATAATCAATGAACTGTTGAGAATGATTACCCTTGGATTGTTCAATTCATCATGGGGATAAATCTTACAGTGTTAATTATAATTTCCTATACTCGCATTCTTGATGATGTCATCACTAGAATGGATCCGATTCTCAAAATCTAAATCGTTGCAGCAAGACGAACGAGAAGAATAAATCCCCAACAACCTCTATTCGAAATTGGAAAAAAATGTCCAGCTTAGAGTGCAGAAAGCGTCGCAAAAGTACAACAAAAAGCATTGCAAAAGGTGGTGTCGGAAGCGTCGCAAAAGATGTCGCCTAGTCTAGTCATCCCGGTTTGACCCGACCTGACACAACCCATAATCTTGCTCCGTTGATATCTTCCTCATTTCTCATCCGAATTAAGTGATTCTTGGTTTGTTAAAATCGATTTTCGATTCTCTGCAATATGGAGGTAAAAAATCATGTGACATACTTTTATAAGAATTTGGGTTAGCAACATGATCAAGTTCAAATTAAGTACATTTTATAACATATACTAACTATTATATGGGGAAAGTCACTTACCACTTTAACTGCAACAACTTTGCTTGAGGGCAAGATATGTGGCACCTAAGATTACACAACACGTACATATGACATTGCTCAAACCCTTTATAGTTTAGCCTTGCATGATCGCAAGTACCTAAAGCCTCACCTTGCACGTGAGAACTTAAGTTTTGTATCCATCGCATGCAATAAATCTCGCTTAGCACGTGAGTATAAAGCCTTGCAACAAAGCAAGCACAAAGTCTTGTCTTAATTGTGAGCCTAACACCTATTGTTGCTTCAAAGAATCGTATTCAAAACCAGTGACATACCATCCTTCCCTAGCAGCAAGTGTTATAACCATGTTACGTTACGAGCAAAACCTTGCTATAACTGAAAAAGGGAGGGTACCAAGTATACCACAAACTATTTCGTCTGTGAACCTATATGATTTTTTTTTTGACGTTCTCAAAAATCAATATCCAAGAACAACCTATAATGATCTCTTTCAAGATCCGAATTCCAATAAGTGTGAGTCTTGTTTGTTCTATTTTTCAAGGACCGCAAATTTTAAAAGGTTGATTATAATACTTATTTGCTTTCACTTTAATTATAAAAGAATTTATAATACATAAACAAAGTAAAGATAACACACCAAGATTTTGTTAACGAGAAAACTACAATCTTGTAGAAAAACCTCGGGACCTAGTCCAGACTATACACACAATCATTCAAGTTGTTCCACCTCTTACTTATTATCATACTTTAGACTAGATGTAATAGAGACAAATTATACCCTCAAAGTTGATCTACTTTAGTTGTATTCAAGCACCTATAAAACTTCTAGCATGACATTGATTCTCTTTAGGAGTTGTTCTTGTAAATCTTCTAGCAGAACACCAATTCTCTTTAGAAGATGTTCCACAACAATTAGGGTTTATATGTTTCGTAACCTAAATGATTTTACCTCACAAGATAAACTAGAAATTTTCTAGTGATATCTTGTAAAACTTCTTAAGGCTTTTGTGGAACACTTTAGATGAAATTCTCTTTCTAATTTATATTTTGACTATACGATCTTAAATTGAAATATGTCAAATATAAGGTTTATGAAAAATAATCCTTGAATGGTCTTATATCAGAATTAGAATAGAAAAGGATTATTATAATCACCTACAGGTTTCGTAGCTATCAAACAAGATAGCCCACATGTGTTTTACGATCCGCAAGTAAAGTCTTTAAGGTCTCACTCTTGTTCGTGAAGAACATAAGAAGTTGAAAACAACCTTATGCAACACATATACAATTTTCCAAGGGATAGTTTGTGTAGCTACATGAGTCCTCTTTTTGTAGTGAATGACCAAGGCTAGATTGTTTGATATTGAAGCAACTATTACTTGCATTCAAGGTAAGTTCGTGAACTAGTTTCCATATATAAAAATTACTTTGATCCCAAGTAATCTCAATGTTTCCTAGAACAAATACATCACGTGATTAAGAAACTAGCCAAATATGGCAATAAATTGTGTGTGGAAGAGTAACCACCTTGTCTAGAAAAGGAAACATCAAAAACTTGACTAAAATAGACTTCAGCTACGTTTCTGATATTTAGTTCGCAAACCGTGGATTTTGAGTTCGCAAACTGTGGCAAACAGAAAAGTTCAGGAACCTTTATCTCTCATAAACCAACTTTTAGCCACGCTTTTTAACTTTAATATTTCACTCATAACTTCTTTGATATACATCCGAATTGAGCGATTCTTTGATCATTGCATTCATCTTTTCGTTCTCTACAAGATGGGAATATTGTCAAAGGCAATGATCATTCTCACTAAAGTCTTAGACTCGATTCTCCTTAGGTGTATACACAAATCTATATTTACTGTCATAGGCATTGTTCCAAAGAGTGAGCATTATGTTTCGATAGATAGAAATGAAGAATAAACAATAGTCCAAAGGAAATCAGTATTCACTTATTTCTATTGATGAAGTTCTCGTTGATGTATTTGTGATCTTCATCCTTCAATCTTCAATGGTATTCGGTGATTTCTGTTACTCAACTACCTAATCTAATCCTAGTCCGAGACTGATTGTAGTAGACAATAAATAAAAAAATAGTTTTGGTCATATAAAATCTACAAAAAGATTTATATACCAACACTTGTGGGTTCAACCAAGCATTTCTATAACAACAAACGCAAGTACATTACATTCAACTCAAGTCTCGACTAGCTCACGAGCATTACAAGTCCAATACTTGGCACAAAGTATCGTCTAGCGCGCGAGGAAACTCAACATAATGCCGTAGTTGGGGCGTATTTATAATATATCTACAAACAATAGGGGAGGGATGCATAACACTACAAACAACACGCATGGGAACGAGTTACGAAGCACCTCAACAAAAACATCTAAAGAGGAATCCGAATTTCTTATCCCCATAACAAGTTGGAGGTTAAGATGGGGCGATGTGTGTACCCTATATAAAATTGCCACAATTTGGGCTTAGACTGCTATTTGGGCCACATTCCAGTCAGCCAACAATTTTTGCCCGACTCATTTTTGTCGGCCTACTTCTGAAACCCTAAAAGAAAGTTCTGGAAGTTTATGGATTACTTGATGTCTAAGTCACTATATGTGAAAGTTATCTCAAAAATTGGTGTTTATCCTAGAAACTGTACAAATACATGGGACCTAAACCCTAAAAGGTATGACTTCTTAGATAAATTTTTGATGTGGAACAATTTTGATATGGGCATATGGGACAAATAGGGTATTGACACTTGTATTAGCTTTAACCGTTTTCAACAAAAATAAATATTTGATTTTGTGAACCAAAAATGTCTATCTCTTAAATCTTAAATTTAGTTAATCTTACAAATTAATCAGAGTAACTAGTTTCCTAAACTAACGATAATTTTCTAAACAAATGGAATTAAAATTTTGCTTACATAAAAAAAAATTAAGTGACGATATTGATTCCAAAACTGACAAGAGTATACAGGTACTTGATGTGATTATAGACAATGGTAAATAAAGATTTAAACTCTAAGACTTGTGAAGATTTGATTTTAGATTTAAACGCTAACACTAAACTAAAAAATAAACAAAAAATGAATCCAAACTAGAAAATAAACAAAAGATGATAATAATATTTAGAAAAACTGGGACATAGGACTCCACCATGAACATAATCAAATGATGCATTATTGACTCTATTTATTTGCAATAGGTAGATTTTTAAAATATTAATTGCAAGTTATAAGCATGATGTATCAAAAGATCTTAGTCTAAGCATACACCATCACACAAAATAGCAACTAATTAATGAAAATCATAATTTCAATTCAAATCAATTGCAAAAGTCATTAATTTAATTACAGTTACCACTTGATTGTGAAATATGGCTTTCTTCATTGTCCTAGTGATGGAGTTTATCTCATCACGCTTAAAACACCCTCAAAAGATTAATACATGACTCAAAAAGTGTTTGTAAGATGAAAAGAAGAGAAAATAATAAAAGAAGTGAGTTTGCAACGGTGTATTGGCGTTACAGACCCGTTGTTACAAGGTAAGTGTCGCAAACTGAAGATAAATGTTGTAAAGATTAAAAGTTTTAGCAACGGAATCTTCAACCTTTTGGCCATGGAATCTTCAACCTTTTAGCAACGATTTCTTCATCATCTTCATCACGATCATGATTTTTTTCTGACTTTGATTTATTTATTTTCTCTTGCAGAGCCACCCCCCTTGATCCTTCCCTTGATACCCCTATTTATATTACTACCCCCAGTAACTCCCATATCTTCGAAAATCATCACAATAACTTCTCTTTTAAACAAAAGATATTCTCGGCATATGATCATATCTCGTGATCTGATTTTCTTTCTTGGTTGTTTTATTTGTTACCTGAGTTAACCATAATCATATTTATTATTATTGGAACAGAATCAAGTGAATAAGGAAATAGAATCACATATTTTTACGTGATTAAGTTATTTCCTTGTGAACAACGAGAATTAGATTTTCAAAGAGATTATGTTTGGTTTTCACCTCTTCCAATAGTGTACTTCTCTTCTCTTAAATAGGCAAGAATATTATTGTCTATAAAGCCTTAAAAATAGGGTTAATTAGACTTTGGTACTCAGGTTTTGACCCGATTTAGTGTTTGGTCTAACATATCTCCAACGTTAGTGTTTGGTACCTGGATAACGCTAAACCGTAGTTGACTAGGTTAAGTCTAATTTTAACTATTAATTTTATATTATTTCATTTGAATCGTTGATCTTAATGACACGTGGACGGCCATATGAAATAAGATCAACGGTCCACATGTCATTAAGATCAACGGTCCAAATGATTTTGCTAAATTAAAATTAGACTTAACCTAGTCGACTACGGTTTACCGTTAGTCCAGGTACCAAACACTAACATTGGACAAATGTTAGACCAAACACTAAATCGGGTCAAAACCTGAGTACCAAAGTCTAATTATCCCTTAAAAATATCTTCAAAACATCTCCAAAATCTTCACAGATCGGGTAGTTAGAGTTCCCGCAAAATTTGCATTTGAAGAAATGGGTGTCCTTATCCAATCCTGGGGTGTCCTTAACAATTTCTTCGGGTGCCTTTAGTAATTTTTCCTGGGGGTGCAAACATCACTTTTCGAGCCAATTTTTCCATAAAAGTTTATTTCTCCAAAATTACCTACACACACATAAAACACCATAATAAGTACAAAAATGAGCACCACCAATATATAGAATTGAGACAAATCAAACACAAAAATGTGTCTATCAAATAACCCTAAACTTATTATTTTTTAGTCTTCGAGCAAATCTAATCTAGAAAATAAAAAATTCTAACTCACTTTTGCAGGCATCGCGATTGTACTTAGCGTGTGCAACAAGCCTTTGAACCCATAGGTGCCCCTATTGGACGAGTTGTAGTCTCGTGAGGGTTTACAAGAGGTGTACCCAAAAAACCTTTTACTCCAAACCCCACCTACTTGTGAACGATTGAGGGTAGACACTAAACATTTTGTTTAGTTGGCTACTAAATTCTTCGGCTATGGGAATCATTACTCTGTTTTGAGTCCAATTGTGGTACACGAGTTTGCACTCAAACGTACTAAAATTCATATATAAGAAGCCAAAGTTCTACTCAGATAGTCGTACAATGGACCACAATACTCGGAATAATAAACCACAATCACATGAATAAATTAAGAAGATTGATATGGATTTAGAAGTGTGCGGGTATTGACTAAGGTGAACGGTGTTTCCCAGAATATCTTTATGAATCATCATGCCAAGATGAACCCTAATAGATTGAGATACACACCTACTGGTATGAATCCTAATTCTAGTATCAACTCCGCTGGTATATATAAGGGCCCCACCAGTCGACTTATTGAACATATACAATTATTTTTTTATTTTATTTTATTTTCTGACAACATGATTAGATCTTTTGAATCTAAGCACATGCTCCTTGTCATTAGATTACATGATAGATCCTATGGATCCTTCGTTCCACGCTTGCTTAGGCGACGAAGACAGAGAGAACACACACATATTGTTATCCAAGTGTCATTTTTTTTGTCAAGTTCAATTAAAATAATGGGGCTTGATCTCAATCACTCACTCTACTTCAACCTGGCGACAACAAGGTGATACTAGTTCCCCACCAAATCACTTAGAGAAACACAAAAGGTTACAAAAATAAAAACAGAACGTGATATGGTGACAACTTCGAGATCTGGTGACGACTATCATATTATTTCTAACACCTGAGCTTTGTCCTTTTATGAATAGACCATTTAGTTGGGTCCCTCAACTCCTATAACCAAGAGGTTGGTTTCCATGTACTTAGATTGGTTAGTGTCATCCTGAATTGTTCACAAGTTTCTAGATTTTGGAGTTTTTGGTATAATTTTTAAAATATTCTCCCTTACCCCCAAACTTAAATTGAACATAGTCCTCGATGTTCAAAATATAAATGAATGAAAACATGAACAAAGATTAATAATGATCATAGTAAATAGATAGGGAAAGATATTACCAGCACCGTGTACCAAAAGCAGATGGGTTGCCTCCCATAGAGCGCTAAGTATAAAGTCTTCATCCAGATTAAAAAAGGATTAGTCACAGTTTAAGAATCATATAATAATAATCGAAATAAATGTAGATCCTTGAAATCAGTCGAGTTTGACTCACAAAGTTGCCAAAATGAAGTATACGAAATTGGTGCTCATTCTTAGAAAAATGTGCCGATTCTAATTTCCTAAAATATTCGGGTTTAGTTCCAAAATTTAAGAGTTGAGACATTTGAAGTTGAAACATTCCCATGTTTGGTAAACAAAATATTGGTGGGACAACAAAATCAATCATTGTATCATGGACGCGGTAAACCACATCAACCAGAGAATGGGTTTCTAACAACTGAATTTGTTCTTAGACATGATTAGGTTTAGGAAACAGTTCTTGAAGATAATCTCTTAATATGTTAAAGGCACAAACATCAAGTCCCAAGTGAGATATCTTTACAAGAGTTAAAGGTAAAGCACAAGGAGAATGATAATCACCCCCAAATTTAGAATTTTGGTTGTCTCTAGAAAGACTAGTCACAACATCCCTAATTTTAGGTCATCAGATTTCTGAAAATGGTCAATTTCTTCTTCTAAGTTATAAGCAGTAGGTGCATCCTCACTCATATTTAAAATCTCTACAAGTCTATCATTTTTGTCAAGGACTATGGTCTTTGAATCGTTAGACTCTAAAATACTAGTCTCGGGATAAACTCGTTCCTCTAAGCCAGCATCGTCTTCATAATAACAAGGAAATATTTCACTATTTATGACAATGGTATCTCTAGTTAAATCATTTTCCTCTTGAATAGGAAAATAATCATCAACATTATTGGGATTGGAACTAGAAACATCATTATTATCGTGAAGCTCAATTGTTGTAAAAATTTCCTCATCATTATGACTACAAATTTCAAATTCCTTATCATCATAATAATATGAATGATTGAACCTTATCTAAATAAGTAGTGTCTTCTATTCCAACCTCGTTCTATGAATTAGGTAAATATTCATTATTATTATCAAGGGTAAAATTGGGAACATTATTTTGGAAATTAAATTCATTTTGAGTAATTTTCCTCGCTGCAATTCTTTCTTCTGTCTCTAATTCAAACCTATTTGTAATCTCAATTAACTGCTTGAGGGACTCTTTTAGAGGAATAATAGGTTCATAAGGAGTACTAGGTCGCAACATCTTGAGTGATCTTTCTAGGATGGTATTTGGGTCATTATAAGGAGTAGAATATCCAGTCCGCTTCATGGAATTTTCAAAAGAAATAGTACTCAATTGCAACTTCTCGAGGGAATCCTTCAAAGAAAAAGAACTCGAATTTTGCTCGTTTTCCCGTTCATATGACTAGTGTGCGTATGAATAGTAATTGGGATCACTATGGTATGAACCATAACCTACGGAAGGTTGGTAGTGGTCCAAAAAGATGAATCTAAACTAGAAAATATACAAAAGATGATAATAACATTTAGAAATACTGGGACATAGGACTCCACCATAAACATAATCAAATGATGCGTACATTAATTCCTAACAATTTTATCTCTTAATATTGATTTTATTTCTTCACCATAGGTAGATTTTCAAAATATTAATTGCAAGTTATAAGCATGATGTATTAAAAGATCTTAGTCTAAGCATACACCATCAAACAAAATAGCAACTAATTAATGAAAATCATATTTTCAATTAAAATCAATTGCAAAAAGTCATTAAATTAACTATAGTTACCACTTTGTTGTAAAATATGGCTTTCTTCATTGTCCTAGTGATGGGGTTTAGATCATCACGCTCAAAACACCCTCAAAAGATTGATACATGGCTCAAAAAGTGTTTGAAAAATAAAAAGAAGAGAAAATAATAAAAGCAGCGAATTTGCAACTCGTTGTTACAAGGTAAGTGTTGCAAACTGAAGATAAATGTTGTAAAGATTAAAAGTTTTAGCAACAGAATCTTCAACCTTTTAGCCACGAAATCTTTAACCTTAGCAACGATTTCTTCATCTTCTTCATCGCGATCATGATTTTTTTTTCTGATTTTGATTTCTTTTTTTTCTTTGGAAGAGCCAGCCCCCTGATTCTTCCCTTGATCTCCCTATTTATACTACTACCCCCAATAACTCCCATATATTCGAAAATCCTCACAATAACTTCTCTTTAAACAAAAGATATTCTCGGCATATGATCATATCTCGTGATCTGATTTTCTTTCTTGGTTGTTTTATTTGTTACCCGAGTTAACCCTAATCAGATTTATTATTATTGGAACGGAATCAAGTGAATCGGGAAAAAGAATCACATATTTTTACGTGATTAAGTTCTTTTCCTGTGAACAGCGAGAATTAGATTTTCAACGAGATTCTGTTTGGTTTTCACCTCTTCCAATCGTGTACTTCTCTTCTCTTAAATAGGAAAGAATATTCTTGCCTTTAAAGCCTTAAAAATATCTTCAAAACATCTCCAAAATCTTCACAGATCGGGTAGAGACTGTTCTCGCCAAAATGACATTTGAAGAAGTTGGTGCCCTTATCTAATCATGGGGTATCTTTAACAATTTCTTCGAGTGCCTTTAGTAATTTTCGCGGGGGATGCAGACATCACTTTTCGAGCCAATTTTTCCATAAAAGTTTATTTCTCCAAAAATATCTACATACACATAAAACACCATAATAAGTACAAAAATGAGCACTAACAATGTATAGAATTGAGGCAAATCAGACACAAAAATGTGTCTATCAGTACTGTCGTCATATAATATCAATCAGATTATTAGAGACGTGAACAAATTAAATAACGATATAAAAAAAGCCTAAACCTAAGCTGAAATATATATAAACGTTATTTCACGATTACTAGTGTTTAATCGCGAGATGAAATTCCTTTTAAAGTGTTTTGTTTTTATTTTATTTGACACACAATATAATTTTACATATCATAATCAAAATAAAAAATCTTAAATTGAATTATAAAAAAACCGTTATGAAATTATATCCTTTTTTGCTTACTAAATTACCGCTAATTTTGGAAAATGATTATTTTGGTAGTTAATACGATTAACCATATTTAAGGAAGGTTGTTTTTGGTGTATAAAATCAAATATTTATTTTGGTTAAAAACGATTAAAGCCAATGATACGTGTCAATACCTATTTATCCCACATGTACACATCCAAAATTGCTCCACATCAAAAATTTATCCCGCCTTCTGACCCTAAAAACTTATGTGAAAAACTCTATGCTAACTTGATCGTTGGAGGGTTTCTGCAGGTACCCCCATTATCTTCACCAGGAGGAGAAGATCATGGATCAAATCATCAACATCATCACAGTCATTATCATCGAGATTGTTTGAGGTGTGGATAATTTTTTTCCCAAACAGGTGATTCGCATTGCCATTACTAACTAATTCAGGATCATCTTTTTTATCTTGGAACATGAAAGGTCTACACCATAACTTCATCATGAAAATCTACCAAACATATTAGCGTTTGATTATATCATGTAAGTAAATCACTTGGTTGGTTACCAATAATTTGATAAATCTTAATTATCTTGTATTTCTAGAAATCGTATAACTAATAAACTCAATTCGCATAAATATACACACAATTGGGTTTTACATGGTATCATCATGTATAATTTATCTGCAGTCATGGTAGAAAGTCTATGGTATGGAAAGTTTAATAATCCATTAAGAAATTATATCTTACATGTGTTATACCTTCTATTAATTGGTGACTGAGAGGCTCTAAATATCCCTTCATTATAAACCTATTTATTTATATGCCTTACTCCCCGGTAGCAGCACCAAAAACTTGATGTTTCGGAAAATCGACTTTTGTTTTATCGCAAGTGCACAATGTCGAGAATGGACACAATAGAAAGTAAGGTTCGTTCCCTCGAAGAGTCTCAAAAGTACTACTAATTAATATTAAGAATCAACTAACCAAATTCAATATTTTAGAGAATTATGGATTGTTCACTAAGATTACAGAACTATGAAAACAAAATTATAAAAGATTTAACCAAGGATGTAAAAGTGTTAGGGCTACAAAATCAATTATAAGTTAAGGCTTCACTTATGTTCTATCATAAGGGTCTCAATTTAAATCATGTAAAATATCAAACCTAGCTAGTACATGGAAGATATGACGTTTAAGATTTGTAGAAAGGATCGTCGAAAGATGTTTCACCCATTGCGTGCCCATTAAAGGGTTTTAGGTTAAGAAAGCATGTACCGAGACTCATGCCAAGTTCAAGACATGTTTGAGGCCTCCATCCACCCTATACACACGCATGAGATATGCTAGGGTTTGCATGGGGTTAAAATAGTGTGTAACTTCCAGACATGTATCACACTTTAACCTGCTAACTTGAAAAATCGGGAGCAATGGGTAGAGAATCTTCTATGTCTCTAATATAACATGTCAAAAGGTCTTGATGTTTCGAGACAAGTCTAAGAAATATGTTCGTCGCACTGGAATATATTACAGCTTAAAAATCTTTGGATTTCTTATATGTTTGATTTTGCACATAGTTTTCACCGACGAAACAATCCACAAATCCATATTTTTCTATACAATATAAAAGGTGGGTCTTTTACGTTCAAGAACTTGGGCTTCCCACTGAAATCGGACATGAGATGAAGTTTCTACAGCTTTCGGAGTGAAGGTCGCACAAGACATTATTTTCCACTACGAATTCAACTAAAGGTCTTTGCCTATCCATGCACGCAATAGAGCAAGCTATGCTTTGATTGAAGTACCAATCTATTCTGGTTTCCCTCCTCTACTAGACGCATACAAACAAGGTCTAATGCACACCAAAACCACTTCAGGGTTTTCCTTCTGCATAGGGACGTTCACGAAGTCACCCCTCAACTAAGATTTTCTTAGATGTATTGTAAAACCATACTTTTTATCATTATGATGCCACTCTCATGTGGACACAACCAAGGCTGAGAAAAACACTCAACTATACCTGGGACGTTCAAAAACGTAGGTTTGCTGAGGGTGTACAGTTTTTTCTACATGGGTTAACAAAATAGAAGAACTAATCACCATCCTTTCCAACCAACAAAGTACTCCAATGGAAGGATTCTCAACTAATACATCAGGTTTTATTCCTCAATTGAACAAAATCTCAGCGTGCAAGCCACCTTCACCTAGGGACTTCTCTAGGATCAAGCTATTGTCAGAGCTCAAGCCTATATCAATTTATCTCCCTTGGGTTGAGATCATACTCACGGTGTGGATCTAAAAGTGAAAGACACGGATTAGTAAGTTAGACAGAGGAATTTGAGGCATACAAGGAAATCTAAATCATATAAGGGTAAAATGGTTATTTCAACAATGAACGTCTAGGAAAGGCTTGTCAACCTTTGGTGAATAAGATAAAACACATCATAAAATTTTCGCCTAGGTCAAGGATTAAGCTTGGGTGTCAAAGCAAGCTTAACCTCGACAAGGCATGCCAAAGGAAGGCAAGCCTCAAAGCATGATTAACCTCGGCAAGGCATGCCAAAGGAAAATAAGCCGCGAATCAAGCCAAGCCTCAAAAAGGACACGATTCATTTTGGGGGATCCATACTCATCAATTTTCCTCTCTACCTCATCCTAATACATGATAACAAGTGCAAACCCTAATTAGGGTTTCTTTCTCTTTAGGCGTGTCAAATAAAGAAATTAGGGTTTTATGCTTACCCAAGGGCTCAAGATTTACAAGCAAGAAAAGATATGATATCTACATGGAGGAAAGATATGCCCATGGAACCTCCCACCTCGGAATCACATATTGGGGAAGCTAGGGTTTGGCTAGAGTTCAAACAAGCTAAGGATTCCTCCACTCAACAAACAAGTTATGCACTGCATCCTATAAACATGACAACTGGCAGCAATATTGAAGAATTAGACGATGCACTCTGTACAAAATTTATTTATCTAAGTCTCTACTATAATATTCTAAAATGGTGCATCAATTAGATAAGTGAACTAGGAGATGTGGCTCTTTAACTAAAGTTCGCAAAGTCTGAAAAGTTTCTGAAATTTGTATGAGATTCTTGATGATAAATATGCACGCATGTTTGACCGACCTCATAGAATCCAAATCGAGTGATTCTTTTTGCATATGATTGGTCTTTTGGCAACAAAAGATAGGGTCAAACACTCAAATCAGAGTTTTTATGAAAATTTTATAATGAATCTCCTACAATGATCTATAGCTGGACTTTACTAACACGAATTTTACTAAGATTTTTTTTCTATTCGCTTATACTTCTAATTATCATACAAGAGGTGAAGGAGCACAAGGATGAAATAAAACCGAAGAAAATACTTTAAAATGGATTGTTAACAACCAAAGAATTATTGGTTTTCACGGTGGCAAGTTGAAGATCTTTATTAGCTCTGACAACTCTTTTCTTTTCAGTTTGAAGACCGTTGTCACTCCGAAGGAGAAATTATTGCTCCACCTAAAAGAAGAATGGATTATTACTCTGAAATATTTATGAAATAATCAAGTTCATAGTATCATTAACACTTATTGGGTTCACGACAGGGGACTTGCTTGAATTCTTCAAGTCTCGGTCAAAAGGAAAAACGTCATATTTTGAAAGTTCCTGAATTGGTACGAAATTATCTACAACATGAGACGGACCTAGCAGGTGCATACCTAAGCCAAGCCTTGTACACGACCTTGTCTTTCCTAATCAATCTATGATAGCTTCTCTATCTCAAATAGAAAAGTCACGCAAATGAAGTCAAACCAGATAAGGATATATTTAACAAAAGAAGAATTTTAATGCAACATGTATTTGTATTCACAAGAGAGATGATCGTCCTCGGCATGCTCACGCCTAAACCAAGCCTCCTACATGGGTTTATTTCATAATCAAGCTATGGTAATTCTTTTATCTCAAACAGAAAAGTTACACAAAAAGAGTTTGAATTAAATAAGGAAAGTATTTAATTTAAACAAGGAAAATTCCATAAGAGGATTTTAATTAAATAAAAAAACATTTAATTAAATTTATAAATATTTGATAAGGAAATAGGTTTAAAAAGAAATTTATGGGAATTTCAAGCAAAAATGGAATCTGACTCAAATAAGGAAAGCTAGTTTGGAAGTTGTATACAAGAGTTTTATTAAGGAATTAAAACATTAGCATGCACGCCACCTTTTAGACATGCCCTAGAGACATCAAACCTTCTACCTAGGTGATTTCTAGCCTCTTCCCATGCCCACGCTCACGTCTTTACATGCCCAGCTGCGATTTTGGTACAAGTAATACACTAGGGTTTTGGTATAACAAACTCTCAAAAGGGTTTTAACCTATTTCTCAGCAAAATCTCGTCCATTACTAGCTCACTGTGAAACATTACCTCCACAATCTCAAATCATCTAGGCACCAGTCATGTCAGAGGACAATCATACAGACAAGGTCCTCCAGGTTCAAGTTCAAGTCAAAGAAAACTTATAAATCTAGACATATTTACACTAGGGAATTGCATAGGACTATTCCTAGATACATCCTAGCTCACGTCCAGTAAGCCAAGTCCAGGAATCTTCACACAATGCAAGCTTCTTTCAAGTGTGATTCACAATCAACAACAATACATGGCTCATCAAAACCCCGATTCTAACTAAGAGCTTCTTTAACAAGAAAATATAAAGGATTTCGTAGATAAATCTGCACCATTTATATACTCAGCATGAAATACATATGGTTCTGCACTGCATAGGAGACTTAATATAGATGGTGGTTTTTTAATCAAAGACAAAATGGTCATTTTACGATCAAGGGTGAAATAGTCATTTTATAACTAGAACCAAAATGATCGTTTTGCAAATGGCTAGCCTAGATCAAGTATGACACTTAGTTAAAACACATTCAAACCCCATGGCACCGTTCAACCTCCAAGTTCTATGAAGATCATAAACGCGAAACGAAGCTCAACCTTCAAGGAAGATGAAGCTCAGTCTTATATTAATACAGAAGTTGAGCCTCGACCAAGATGGAGGTTGATCCTCGACCAAAACGTAGTTTGAGCCTCATCCAAGACGAATATTGATCCTCGACGAGAATGGAGGTTGAGCCTCAGCAAAGGAAAAACCTAACCTCGTACAATAGATGTGTCAACGCATTGTGCTCTCTTATGGTAGTAACTATAACCAGGCTTCCCAAGCAAGATCCAGACTCTACAGTCTCGAGTACATCCAAAGCCAAAATGTTAAATTAATGACATTTGAGATTCATTCGAACTTTGCAAGCGTATTTATGGATATTCCACCCTTACAAAGCTCATAAACTCGATCATAGGTCCCTCACACATAATCAGGGTTTATGCTCTCCTCATAGTAAGATACCCAGATTTCATCCAGATACAAACGAACAGCCTTATCTACGCTCTTGCTTAATGGGAGAACATGATAGGTTGATGGTCAAACTTAGACTTCGCCTTACTCCTATTAGTGTACAAGATCTCACCTTGAATCGATGATTGGATAACATCCCGTCTTGCTCCTATGACTGGACAAGCGATGTCAGACCTAAGCCTTTCTATATAGCCGGCTATGCCTCTGCTCATCTAATTGACAGATGGTCATAACTAGGTCATGTTCGACCTCATCCAATCTTGTGTTATTCTCATAACATACACGACTAAAGCAAGCCTCCTTGAGCTATCCACACGACTCAGGCTTGCATCCACATGCAAACGTGAGTATTCCTCCGTCAAATTTACGAGAAATTTGGAGAATCTACCACATCATATAATACATCACACAGAAATGATGATTACATCACAAATAGGGGAGGGGGGGGGGGGGAGGTAAAATTAGGGTTTTGGTATGACGGTCTATGACACGTGTGAGTATCAGCCTATTCACACAAGAAGAGGATATTTGGTCACAAGGAGTCAGTTGTGGAGGATAGACTCAAACCTTGATCTATTATTAGATATTCCTAAGATTAAGGAAGATCTATTTATCATACTCCTCATATTTATCTCACCGACTAGATATTATATTTTTGTATAGCTATAAATAGACAACCTATCGTCCATCCTAAACACAACAAGAACAACAACAAGTTCATAGTACCATAACTTTCTGCAAATCTCTCTCTTGGAGCTTTTTCGTCTGGAACTTCATTTTTCAGTGATTTCAACTTTTTGTTTACCTTTTCAGTTTATCTGGCGATTTTTGGATCAACAACAGCTTTATGTTTCTTACTTGTTGTTTCTGATGACTCATTTTTGAGAAGATTATACAACGATAATTTTGAAAGTAATAATGGAATATGGAGGAGGGGATAAGAGAAATGGTTTTGATTTTGATTTTTAAATTTAGGTTAAAATGATTTTTTATGAAATAAGGGTTATTTTTAATTAGAATTAAGGATGGGATAATGAGGTAACTTTACATCGTTTAGACACCCCTTACCATGCTATCTTGGTTGGGTTACAATTTTATATCCCCCAATCAATCCAAGATATACCCCAATGTAGGGAGTGATAAAAAAAAATTACACAATTGGAAAAGAAGAAAAAAATACACGGGTTATATCCCCACAAACCCTAACCTAATACTAGAAAAACCCAACAAATAAAAACACAAACAAAAACCCATTTACCAATAACTATCTAAACTACTTTAGGTTAATTCATCCCAATAAAAATAAATAACAACCCCACCCCACCCCAACCCCAATCTTTATTCTGTACTGAACCCCAACATTACCAGCACCAACTCACACCCACCAACTAGCAACACCACCAACCAACACCAACCACCATCCAGCAACACCACTACCACCACCATCGGCGCTACCACCACCTTCATCGCCAACCACCACCTCTACCACCTCCGCCACAACCATCAACACCATCGCCACCACCAACCAGCACCACAACCACCATTTTCCACCACCAACCATCACCACTAGCAACCAACACCACA
>JAJJMC010006585.1:11012135-11025777 GCA_023531435.1 Papaver californicum | reverse complement strand
CCACCATTTTCCACCACCAACCATCACCACTAGCAACCAACACCACAGCTACCACCAACACCATCGCCACTACCGATACAAGCATTACCCCATCACCACCAACCACCAACAACGACTACCATCGCTATCAACAACATCGACACCACCACCAAAAACTTACCATCTCCCCAACATTGGTTTCAACGACAAAAATAAGGCAAAATAAGTTGAAACCAAATTTAGTTTCAACCTTACCCAGTCACCAACAATATTGGTTTTCAACGAAAAAAACTAGGCGAAAATCAGTTTAAAACAAATTTAGTTTCAACATAAGCTTACTGTTTCACCATCAAAATATTGGTTTTATGATGGGATTTTAATATGATACCGCAAGTGCACAGCTATCGATTGGATAATATATAAGTACGGGTCATCCACAGAGACTAATTAATTGCTACTTTTAATTTACAATTAGATTATGCTAAAAGGATAAAATAAATAAATGGATTTCGAAAATATTAAACTAATAAGATAAACAAATAACCAAATTAAAGGAAACTAGGATTTTCGGATTCCACCAATTTAATTATATAAAACACCCATTCATCTCTAAAAATTATTCATATTATCAGTTAAGACAATATCGAAACCAATCTCATGTTTCGGAATATATTACAGTTAAAATAATAATTACAACTTTTGTCGCACTAAAATAATATAATCTCCTTCTCTTATAAAAGATCAATAGCGGAAGACTATTCAAAAACGATTAAAGCATGAAGCTATTATTGAAGAGAAATTAATAAAATATTTAAATCCAAAAGAACAATTTATTAGAGCTTACCGGAGTTTCTCATAAAATATAATTGGCTTCATCTTCAACCCAGTGGAGAGACTACTCCATTACAAAGAGAAGAAAATAAAAAGAAAGAGAAATAAAAATCTTAAACTAAACTACTGCTCTTGTGAACTAGAAAAATGAACTCCCCTCTTCATCTGCTTCCACATCTATTTATATATTCTTCAATACCACATCATTAATTTCTCAATATCTTCATATCATTAATGTAGTATATTACATGTATGCATATATATAAGAAAATATCCCTCACATGGCAAGTATATGGATTTCTTAGCTAGCACTTTTATGTTCTTCCTTATTTTGTTTATTTTCTTCCCTCTTTTGTTTATTTTCTTTATTTAAAAAAATATCTTCAAACCTCCTTTTATTTTAATTAATATCTTGCAAATGATTTTGTTGGCTAGGATCCGATGCATCACGTTGCAATGTACTATGCCGCATTTCATAGATTACCAATGAAAGGTATCCATACATTCATGCTACAATAGGAAGGAGCACTTCAACATATTTATTGTCATTTTCTCCATTTTACGTTCAAATTTCCATATTTTAGTCCGTCGAGCTTTTATTTAATAAAATCTGCAAAACATAAAAATTGATGATATTAGCACAAAAATAAGTTCCAGCAAATATAAATAAAGTGGTAAAAATTTATAAATTATGCGCTTATCATCTCACGATAAAAAACAGGTAAAAATTAGTTGGAACCAAATTTAGTTTCAACATAAACTTATTGTTTCACCAACAAAAATATTGGTTTCAACGTTGTTTAATTTTGTCAAAATTTGTTGAAACCAAAACCTGTCATTTCACCAACACAACTTTGATTTCGATGATGATGATGTATCATCATTATATGGTGATGATACATCATAGAGAGGTGTTGGTAATGATGCTAGAAGATATAAGGAGGAGGAGGAGGAGGTGTTTTTGAGGACGGATCTGTAAGAGGTGCTGGTAGTGGTTGTAGAGGATAGAAGCAGGAGAAGAGGTGATGTTAGTGACGGATTTGAGGTGCTGATGGTTGTTGTAGAGGATAAAAGGAGAAGGTAGAGGTGTTGTTGGTGGCGGATTTGGTGGTAGTGTGGGAAAATAGATAAGAAGATGTTGGTGGTGTTGGTGGGAAAGGCAGAGGTGTTGTTGATGGCGGATCTAGATATAGTAGTGGGTTTGGTGGTGGCGTGGTGTTAGGAGGAGGTGCTGGTTTGGTGGGGGGTGGGGGTGGGGGAAGAAGGAGGAGGTAGAAGAAAGAAGAGAAAAAAAACAGAAGAAATAAAAAATATTTTTTATATGGGGAGAGTTTTTTTTTTGAAGTATATATATATATGGGAAGAGTGACTGTGACATTATTAGAAAATAAAAGTGACCTAATTAAACTTTTTTAAACTTTGGGTTTTTTGTATCAATTTTGTTCAATATGGAGTTTTTATGGATCTTAATTTATGGGTGAGTTCCCCCCCCCCCCCCCCCCCCCCGTCACCTTAGTGTTTTACACCTTAGTTATAGTTTTGATTTTTAGATTTAGATTAATGATTTTTATAAATTACGGGCTACATTTAATTAGAATTAGGCTAGGATAGTGAGGTAACTTTACATCGTTTAAACACCCATTTGCATATTATCCTGGTTGGGTTTGAATTTTGTAGCCCTCAATTAATCCCAGATATATCCTAATGTAGGGAGTGATAAAAAAAGATGTTAGGGGGAAAGCCATTTTTACTAGGGGGAAAGCCGATTTCGGGGTGAATTTAAAAAAAGTTGCCCCCTTTCAATAATCATTTTTTATTTTGACTTTTCTAATTTGTGATTAGGTACATTAACATCCATATTTTTTTGTTAATACTTGTACAAGTTTTAAAGATTGACCCATTCATGTATACTACTTTCCACCAGTTACTTGAGAGGAAACTTATGAAACTGTTGAAGTTACTTTCACGTGTAATAAAGAAAAAGCATATAAAAGAAATGCTTACGTAATAATGGTGACAATTAAAATAAAAATAATTATTGATAGGGGAAATTTATTTATTTTTTAAATTCATTCTAAAATCGACTTTCCCTTTAGTAAAAGTGGCTTTCTCCCTAACTATTATCTAAAGAAATTTACATAATTGAAAAAGAAAAAAAAAAAGAGAATATAGGAAAAACGAGACAAAACTAGAAAATGCTAACCTTAAAAAGATTAAAGTTGGTGATGCATAAGCTCATTTCTGATAATCAAAGTGCCTTCATAAAAGACAAGTAAATACTATATGGGGTACTAGTTACAAGTGAATGCGTGGACGTAAGATTAAAGCAAAAAGTACCGGGTCTACTATGCAAAATAGACATGGAAAAAGCCTTTGAGAATGTTAGATGGGTGTCCCGCTTAAATTTTGGAAAAGCATGGGTTCAGCAGAAAATGGAGAATATGGATACAGTGGTGTATATCTTCGTCCAACCTGGCAGTTTTGGTGAACGGAAGCTCTTCAGAAAAGTTTGCTCCAACTAAAGGGTTAAGGCAAGGGGATCCACTCTCTTCATTTCTCTTTCTGCTGGTAACCAAAATTTTGACTAAATTGTTACAGGAAGCCAGGAGAAGAGGGAAAATTCATGGTTTTACGGTGGCTCCTAACAGGAAAATGGTTACGCACCTGCAATTTGCGGATGACACAATAATATTCTTGAATGCAGACATCCAAGAGGTAAGATATCTAACAGTGATTATGATGATTTTCGAAGCGCTTACAGGGCTAAAACTCAACCTAGAAAAAAGCACAATGACAAGTGTGGGTGCGGATGAAAACATAAGCTTACTCGCAGAAGAGATAGGATGCAAAATAGAGGCATTTCCGATAAAATACCTAGGCCTTCCTCTGGGATCTACATTGAGAGCAACTAATGTGTGGGAACCTGTACTAGAGAGAATGGAGCAGAAATTGGACGTGTGGAAGACTAAATTTCTAAATAAGGAAGGTAGGATCACTTTCATTAAAAGTACCCTTTCTGCTCTACCTACTTATTATATGTCGCTACTAACCCTGCCCTCTAAAGTGGAGAAAAAATGGTTAACACTATGAAAAGATTCTATTGGGGAACGAAAGGCAATAAACTAAAAATGTGTTATATTGCTTGGGAGAAGATGTGCAAACCAAAGGAAAATGGAGGCTTGGAACAGTTACTGACTGCCAACAGAACACTTTTATCCAAATGGATATGGAGATACTCGAAGGAAAAAGGAAAGTTATGGAGAAGAATTGTGCAACAAAGAACAAGCAGCAAGGAAGACGATCTTATTTTATTGGATATGAATATTTCACAAGGAAGGGGTCTTTTGAAAGGAATTCTCAAAGCAAAGAATTGGTTAAAGAATAATATGACTATATCAATGGGGAATGGGAAAAGCTTATACTTCTGGCATGACAATTGGTTAGGTGAGGGAGCTTTAAAATACTTATTTCCTTCTATCTACAAAAAAGCAGGTTCACAATGGAGAAGCATTATGGAATGTGTCGATGACAAGGAAACTGGGAACTCAGAATTGGTTCAATTGCATCGGCGGGAACTAGAGATGACTATATTTGTCTAATGAGGAAGATATGTACACCACCAACATTCACTGAGGAGGAGGACGCAGTAAAATACTTCGATGACTCTTCGGGTAAGTTCCCTATCAAGAAGTCTTACGAGTCTCTTATTAATAATGAAACATATTCTGTTCCGTTTTCAATTTTCTTATGGCATAAAGACATTCCCCCAAAAACCTCTACTCTACTATGGTCGGCGTTCCATAATTCATTACCCACTTTATCAAATTTACAGCATAGGAATATAACATTTTCTGATGTGACTTGTAAGCTTTGCGGAAAGGATACGGGGGAAAGTGATCATCTATTGATCCACTGTTGTTTTACAAGACAAGTGTGGTTCTACTTCGTTAAGGCATTTAAAATTTCTTGGTGTATGAATGAAAATCTTATTCAAAACTTCGAAGCATGGGAACTAAACGTACTCCCAGGCAGAAATAAAAAGATTTGGGATTGGACTCCTTATGCCATCATTCAGAGTACTTGGAAAGAAAGAAATGCAAGAACTTTCGAAGGAAAGCAGAAGACGGTTGATGACATAATTTTGGAGGTGAAATCTTCTTTGATTTTATGGGCTTCATATTCTAACCTATTTAGTGGTACCCTGATTAGCAGCATCCTTTTCAATTGGAATGTTGTACTGTCATAGTTGTACTTTATAGATTTTATTTTCACATGTGACAGCCTGTAAACCTTTTATTTTATTTTTTTATATGAATTTAATCTTTTTCGTCAAAAAAAAAGCTAAAACGGGCTTGTGATTACCCATATTTGAGAAGGATTAGAATTGGTTTAAATCCCTTGCTTTTAATAAGGATGACAATTAGGTAAATTGGATGCGGTAAATAGGCGGAAAAAAATATTAAACTACCAAAACGAAGAAGGAAAAAAAGAAAGAAACAAAATTTTCAGCATTTTAGTTCCAATTTAACGAGAAGAACCAGACGACAACCATTCCGGTTCTTATATTCTTATAATTACGTTACTCAACAGTTTAACTGTAACTGATTTTTACATACACAACGCACATCCAATTCTAGAAAATTGAAAACCTATAATACTCTAATTTCAGAATTCAGATCCGAAATGTGCATTCTCATTTTGGGTTGTCATATTTGGAGCCTATTTCAAACACAACTAAAAGTTCACTAACTTTTCATGTAAATCATCTTCGTTATAAAGGAACAAATAAGCTTAGAAGTTAGTAGAACAGAATTGAAAACCTATGATCTATTCAAAAAACACTATATATATGGATGTACACATTGCTGGTTTAAAAAAAAACGACGTAGATAATAGAATATAAGACGATTTATTAATGTTAATCTACATCAAAAATGTTCCTCAAAATAAATAATCCGTTCGAGTCCAAAGGGACTCTACAAATCAGGCCCAGTGAGCTAACTGGTTGTCTGAAAGAAAAGTAGAAAAATGACCTCCAAGTTAACATTACTTACTCAAATGAGCATCTCAACAGCACCAAGTAGTACATGTATATCTTGCAGTTGGAATACTCATTTGAGCAAGAAACATTAATTAATGGAAGGAGGAGATTATCATCTTTAAACACGCAGACTTTTCCCTCTGTTTCCTCAACTCCCTCTGTCTCACTAGAGAAAATGGCGATGAGGGAGTTTAACGAGTAAAAGAATTAGGTACAAGTGTACAATGACGGAATGGCAGCTAACATCAAACTGCTCGGGTGATTCTTTTCATGTCAAACCCAACAGCCTAACCAACGGCTCTCCTCTTCCATATTACTACTCTCTCTCTCACCCTCCTACTACACCTACTTATTTCTCTTGAAACGTTATTTATTTATCCACATCTAATTTTGGTTTTGTTTTTTCTTTTAAACTAACATTCAATCATTCAAGTATCAAGTCTACATTAGCGGTATAACATCCAAATTTGACTACTACAAAAGTTGGAATTGTAATTACTTACTTTTGTTAGTTTATTTGGGATCTCTCTAGTTTATATATCGTTGCGAAAAATCCAACTGACGAAGATGAAAACCAAAAGAATGAGGTAGAGTTTCAAATTTTGAGTTAGAAACAAAAAAACGTCACGCATCCAGGGAATCGGAAAACCAAAAGAATGATGTGGGTTTGCGAATCCAGGGAATGGAACCTTGGTTAGTACTGTGGGAGTAGGGCTGCACAACGGACGGTCGGTTCGGTTTTGGACCAAAATCAACTACCAACCCGTCTATAGGCGGTTTTTAAAAATCAAAACCAACTACCATCCTGTCCATAGGCGGGTCGGTTTGAAATCGACCCGGGTTCGGGGTATTTTGCGGGTTAAACCGCATAGACTGTCACAGAATTTTTTCTCTGGTTTCCTGATAGTTAAAACTTAAAATTCTGAGTCCTGGACTCCTGATAGATCATTCAAGGATGTTTAGCCTGTTTTAGTACAGATAAAATGAAATAAAAATCATGAAATATAGTCTACCACATCACATACAGATTGTAATCCAAAATAAACACAAAAGTGACAAAATAAACATCATGATTCCATGAAACAAGTGAAACAAAATAACTGCACAGACTACAGTCCTACTATCCAAGTTGCAAGGCTACAAGAAGACCAACTCCAAGTGAAACAGGTGTAGCTGCAGGTGTACTTGACATTTGGCTGGAAACAGATAAAGATTGAGTTGATGAATCACCCATTAAGATCCCTAAGAAACAACAAAAAACACCAAACATCATCAGACTCTTGTAGTATTCCATCTTAATTTTTATCTTATGATTCTTTTCCTAAAAGCTAAATCATGTGACTGCAAAATAATTAATAATCATGTGAAAGCTAAATCATGTGACTGAAAATGTTGACAAGATGATTAAAAAGAGACATAAACACAAATAATTTTGTTGTTTGAATTCAGAACTCATTGGTTCTGCTTGGTATCCTGCACAAACCCACAAATAATTTGCACCTGCTTTTAAATAGAATTGGCATCACTATAAATATACAAATACAAATGAACTCAGATGAACACCCAAAAGCCAAAATCAATGAAATTAGATGAACACCCAAAAGCCAAAATCAGTGAAATCAGATGAACCCCCAAAATATGACATACCTTGTTTGTCTGTACTCTGTTGTAACTTGTATGTTGATTGTCGATGGTGACTAGTGAGGATTGATTAATTGAAGAAGAAGTATAAGTTGTTGGTGATGATCGATTAGGTAGTGGATCAACGAATAATCAATGAGGATTGAAGTCTGAAAAAGAAGAAGAAATTGTTGGTGAATGATGATGAGTCTGATGAGTGATGAGTGATGACTGATAAGGAATAAGGTTGTTGATGATGGCGAAATCAAATCATGGACATGATTCACAATACACGAATCGCAGTGAGAGGCTGAGAGTGGCGAAGAAGATGTGAAACTAAAGACTGAAGAACATAAACGAAATTAGGTTAGTTTTTTAGGGTATCTTCTTTTAAATGGAGGGCTAGGATGAATCCAAATGTTATCAATCAATGGTTAAGAAAGTTCGGTTTATACGGGGGGTTCGGTCGGCTCTTATACTAAACTCGTAAACCGAACAATGATGATCGGGTTTTTAATTTTCAAAACCGTATATCAACCCGAAGCGGACAGGTTTGATTTAAAAACCCACGATCGTATCGGGTTCGAACAGGTACGGTTTTTCGGGGCGGTTCTTATACAGCCCTACGTGGGAGGGTACTATGATACCACTACACCAGATGTGCTTTTTGTGACAATTCATTAAATTATAGTAAGAAATTAGGAAATGGATTATGCCTAGCCCAACTTTATAGAACAGCTTGTGATGTTTAGAAACGGCTTATTATGAAAAACGTTATTTCCGAGAAAACTAAAAACTATTGCGAAATTTTATTTCCGAGAAAAATTAAAAACTAATGCGGAAAACGTTATTTCCGAGAAAACAAAAAACTAATGTGGAAAACAGGCAGGCTAGTAGTGTTTTGGCTATAGCACGGCCGTGTTACTCGTCATCATACCGTGTAATGCAAGACTGATATAATGTGTGTGATACGGTCATGGCCGTTTTTAAAACTTTGAGAAATGGAACCAACCAAAAATCTCACTCACATTTGAACAAATTGTATTTCTCTTTACAACCTCTTAGAGTATTTATTTCAACAAAATTTAATTACAATATAAGATGCAAGATCACATAAGGCCCGTTAGAAAAATGAAAAGAAATAAAATAGACTTTACCGGCATCCTAACTCGACTCTTGAATCGGGATTGATGGTCGTGTTAACACACAACTTCTGAAGATCGATGTATCCCATTATGGTGTCCTCAAATACGACATCTTCAAGCTCAGCTCCTTCAAAAGTAGAACCTGATAATACGGTGTTCATAAATATGGCACCTTTAAGATTAGCTTTTCCAAAATTAACCCGGTCTATAACGGCATTGGTGAAATCTGTGCCTGCAAAACAATCCATAATTATTGTTATTATCTCATACTACAGAACTAGTACTAGAAAGTTTTATTGGTATTTAATTTCATGATTTCAGTTTTAGCGGATTTCCAAATTCATCTTGGTTTCTTTTCTTCCTTATATTTTTCCCAACTTGTGGGTATACTATAAGGTAATTCTGGTCTAATACATCCGTGTCCAAGGAATATCTCTGAAACTGTAACCATATGTTCTTCAAAATGTTAAACTGGTCGCTTTCACTTGTGGATGCAGTCTCTACTGAAGCCATGTAAGTCCTAGAGTCATGCATATGTGTCATGTGTGCCTATTTCTCTATTTTGCTAGAAATATGCCAAATGAGAAGCAAAACCAGATTCACAGAAAACGAGCTCCAGGGTATTCATGAGCCAGTATTAGCTTCAAGTGAATTTTTGACGTTTGTTAGACTTCAAACAACTATCATGATTAATGGGTGTTGAATATATTCAATCCATATATGCTACTGAATAAATTATCTCATTCCACGGGGGGAAATGAAGGAGTTACCTATGAAGCTTGCTCCCACAGCATAAGCCTTGGACATAACCACTTCAGTCATATCTGCACCATCAAACTTTGCCTCTGACATTAGAGTAGCCGTAAGTGACTTTCCTTGCAGGTTTAATTTCTCATTTGTGAAATCACAGAACCTTAGATCAATTGGTGTATCATAAACACCGTTTGCTTGACCAATTGTATTCCCAACAAATGCACGTTGGCATCGGTCTGGATCTGTTGATAAGGGAGGCAACCTCTGCCAGCCAGGGTCCACAATAGTGTTACTAAAACCCACATAGTACTTCAAAACTACGATAAATGTTGTTAGGATTATAACAAAAGTACTATCTTAAGGTTAAAAGAGTTAGTTTGTTCTATATGTTTGATGTTTGAAGGTCCCACATAAAGATGATGTAAGGCTTGATTCCCAACGTTAAAAATCATGTACTTCTTTCTTGTCGTGGAGAAGTAACTTCCATCCTGACAGTAAGGGTCATAGGCCACTAGAAGTAGTTGCGCCCATCAGTGTGCTTTCGCAGTTTTTAGTTGGACTGATTCCAATGCTTCCAATGAAGGAAGAGTGAGACGATAAGGAAGTGCTTTACGAGTGGTGGAACTACAATAGTGGTCAGCGGTGAGTGAACAGGCCAGGTCGAGCGAGAGGAGATAGAGGGTTGTTTGCAAATCAGTAAGGTTAATTCAACCTCCCTAGAAGTCTTCATATACACTGGCCTTTACAAGTCCGTCTGGCTTTTCCCATTCAAACGGACACGGGGTCTCATTTTGCGCTAATGCAGTAAGCTGATCACATCTTCAATCGGAAAGGAGTCAAACTTGACTTGATATTACTCTCTTTCTCTTCTTTCTTTTCTATCTAAACCGGTAACATCTAGAGAGTTAGCTCGGGGCAAAGAGTGATTGATGGCAATGCTTGATCACAAAGAAGCTGTAGCTCTTTAACTCACGTTGATTTCCAGTCGCATCTCAGAAAGAGTGGTCCAGGTCCTTAAAGGCGTTCTAGCTAAGAAAAGCCCTCCTTCTGTAGTCCACTCTCTTGCTTTAGCTGGCTTCACGGACGGTCTCATTGATGTACTTATACCCCGTCCCCCGGATTACAGGATGAGACAAACCCAAGATAGTAAAAGACTACTTCCCGTCTCTAATTTAAGAGGCTTGCTTGCTGGATCCTGGTAACTTAGGAAATGTCTGCTGACATGGTTGCACAAGTGCCGCAGTCTTTTCTTTTCCTGAAACTGGTAACTAGGAAACGGGAGATTTTTTTATTAGAGAAGTCTGGGAAGATTAATAAAATAAATTGGTTCGCTCGCCTAAGAAGGAAGGAGCTGTGGTACTTTTTGGACTAATTGCTGAGGAGCAGACGATCTTGGCTTAGAGAGATGCGCCTTTTAGCTTGTTATCGCTTTTTAGGTTCTTGCTCTGGTTTCAGTTCCATATGGGGATGAATCCAATCCTAGGATAGGGCATTAACCTTTCTGGGAAGCCGGTCCGCCATAATAATAAGTTTTTTCGAAGTAGCTGCAATTGAATCGGCTGGTCTTGAATCAGCCGCTAGAATTTCCTTTTGGTTCTCCTCGAAGACGACCTTCTTTTTTAAAACCCGTTTTTAAAGAACTAGAAAACAAAATAAGAAAAAAAAAACACAAAGTTTTCAAGGTTTAAGAGTTTTACAAAGAAAAAACAAAAGGGTTTCTAAAGGACTCAAAAGAAAAAGAAAGCTGGACTCATAAAAAGGATTTCTTTCGAAAAAAAAGAACGGTCCCTAAGGAAAACCCGAAGGGGCTTAGTCCGATGGGTACACGAAAGTGACGAAGTTCCTTTGACTACTGAACCGTGCCTGTCTCTTGGAGCGTCGGATCGGGCAGTAAGATAGGGGCGAAGAGACTCATATGTTCTACATGTTAGGGGCTCAGCCAGAGGCTTCACACCGACCTAATCTTTCTTCCACAAGGGCTACATCTCAGGTTGATTAATGCTTTTCGAGCGAAAACCCTCGTAATATGAAGGTTCCAGAGTACTGAAAGATATGGATTTCCTGACGCTATTGAAGAAATCCAGCAACTGAAGGAGCATCAACTCTTTCCTCAACTTCAGAAGTTTCGGTCTCACTAACGATGATCTACAAAGTGAAAGGTGAAATTCTCACCAGAAATGATCCTTAGGGCGTTCACAATGGTAAGACCAATCCAAGGAGTAAAATTTTTACTTTTTGATCCGGCCCAAAAACAACGGGTTCACCACTAAAAATGAGCGGGCGGCGGTCTAGGATAACGTCTGTTGTTAGACGGGTGTCTGACTATACGTTTGTTGAGACAGGCGGTTGTCTAGTATAACGCTTGCGTGAGGCCGACATCTGATCGAACGCTTGATGTGTGGGGAGGTAACAAAGATTACACCTGATGATAGACGGACTCCTAGACGCACGCCCTAGATACGGGCGCTTTACTAGATAAACGCTTGATGGAGCGGTTTCCTAGCATTACGCCTGATCGATTGTGTACATGTGCGAGGTAAGTGTGTGCGGTAAAACACGGGCGATGCCCTAGCGTCCCGCCCAGAAATTCAAGCAGGCTCCTAAAAAGCCGCTTGATTAAACTTTAATTAGTTTGATTAAACTTTAATTAGTTTGATTAAACTTTAATTAGTTTGATTATAGTTTAATTAGTTTAATTTAATTAGTTTTCATGTTTAATGGGCGGTATAGTATACCGTTTCATTTTCATTTTCATGTTCAGGACCAAGCGGATCTCTAGCATTACGCTTCAATGGGACGGTCATTTGGTTACCGCCTGTTAGTGGACATGATCCTAGACGCACGCTTCATCAGGCGTAGTCTTGGGTGAATGCTTCATCAAGCGTAGTCTTGGTTAACGCCCGTATTTTCAAGCATTACGTTAGACGAACGCCTGACATCAGACGGTTAACTACACGCCCGCCTAACATCAAACGGTTCACTACACGACCGTTCGACTATAACTCATTTGGTCCGGTTTTGAGACCATTATTGGTCCTGAACAGTAAAAAAACCGGACTAAATACCATTTCTATTCATGCCGAAGTGCTACGTTTTTGACGGACCAAAGACCATAAATGGGCTTGGTCCGTCTTTTACTCTAGCCATTGTGGACGCTCTTAAAAGACTAAAATTTATCATGTGGGTCTAAACTAAATGGGCAGTTAGAGTCCTGATAAATGATACATAGTTACTAAAATATGATAGGGACATTTTTCATGGTGTTTAGAAATTTGTGATCATCCACACATGGATATAATCTTGAGGAATCATTGGTTGCGGTCCTGAAAACCACTAGCGAAAATCGAGAGCAAAATGTATAGTTAGATCCTCTCGAGTAGTCTCTCCCATCTATCTGGATTCCTATTTCCATGGCATCTAAAGTGTATTTGTTATCATCCCAAGTTAATGCACAAAAAGATCTGGGAAATGACAAAAAACGAGAAAATTCAATTCTTTTGATTCTCGTGGTTATTTGGTAAGTAACCACAGGATATCCACAAGAAAGGTAGAAGTACTCAAGCTTATGGCTGGCCGCCTCTCTAACAAAGGATTAATGTAGGTAATTGTAAGCCTTAACATATTAAGGATTGTGTTAATATGTTGAGGATTAACAAAGTTTGCAAATTGATAATGAGAACATGGTTGATATAAAAAAAAAGTATTTCATTTGAATATTGATTTCACCGCATTAAGGCAAGAATGAAAAGACAACAAAGAATCTATGTTATTCACCTGATTAGCCGCAATCACAGGTGAAGCAGATGACACAGGCCCAAACAGCAAGCAACCCAACGCAGCATTCTTAAGTTCCTTAATTTGTAGCACACCTGGTTTGCTCTCAATAACTACACCCCAACAACAATAAAAACACCAAATAGAACCTACTGTATAAGTCTAATCTTTGTGAACTAGAATGCCTTTAACTGAACTACAACTGTCTTTGAATAGTCATTCTTCACTGATGTTCATAATTGGTGTCCATTTTTTATTTTTGCCCAAAATTTTTTCAAAAATAAACATAAGAGAGGTTTCATGAATCGGTTGTGTCATTTGTGGCAGTAAAAACTGTTGGAGAAGTATACTTCCTGTAACAGATAAAAACAAACACAGAGAACTTGAAGATGATTAAGGGAGGGTTAGAATTGAAATGCACACACACTCAAACACAAAGAGGTGAAGTCGCCTGTTCAACAGACTGCCCTTAACTCAATATTTGCCAGGTACACCTTCA
>JAJJMC010006585.1:10966834-11012125 GCA_023531435.1 Papaver californicum | reverse complement strand
CAAGGCTCGCACCAAGGCTCACACCAAGGCTCGCACCAAGGCTCGCAACAATGGTCGCACCAAGGCTCGCACCAAGGCTCGCACCAAGGGTCGCACCAAAGGTCGCACCAAGGGTCGCACCAAAGGTCGCACCAAAGGTCGCTGCAAGGGTCGCACCAAGGGTCGTTCCAAGGATCGCGCCAAGGCTCATGCCAAGGCTCACGCCAAAAACACACGCAAAAGCACACGCAAGCACCGCAAGCCCGCAAGCCCGCGGCCTGCGGTGCTTCGGTGCGAAGCACCGCACATGTATGCATTTTCCCACTAGTCCATTTCCCAAGTCCATGTCCAATCCACTAGTTCTTTTCCTTATATAGAACATATGTGGAAATATGCTTGCTCCTTGGTTTGCCCAATGTGGGACAACCAAAGGTTTCTCATTCACTAAGAAGTGAAAATGGATGGCTATAATTTCACCCAAGTTTGGACTAGTGATCCAAACACCCATCAATCTATTTTTAGTAACAAAAATTAATTTAAGTAGTAAAACATTAATTTTAGTAACATACATTTTTTATTTCCCAACAAAAACAAGTATTTTAAAAAAAACGCAGTACAAACAACAATATACTTGAGGAATAGAAGAGTTGCGCACAGACAAATAGATAACGGTGGAGAAATTTACATACCGGAAGAGGATGAGGAATTGAATTGAATTTGTGATGGTTTCTGAGATTTGGTATGATGTTTCGTTGAAGACGAAGGAGAGTGAAGAGAAGATAAAACTGTTCGCGCCAAAGCAACTGAAATGGATGCCATGATAGTTACAGATTGATCTCAACGAAAATGTATTTAAGGGTCTCTAATTTATGCTATCTTCTTTTTTCTTCTCTCTTTTCATTCGTTTTTTCTCGCTCTGATATTACGTGGTTTCACACGTGGATCAGCTTGCACCACCCCATCTGGATATTATTTTCGATGCAAATACTGAAAGAAAAGAGTCGTGGTGTAGTGTACCTACAAAACAAAGACCATAAGATATAGTTAAGAGAGAAATTCTAGACTTTTGCCGGGCCGTTTTGACAAAAAGACAAGGTGATTAGAGTTTTGAATTTTGTGTTCATTTTAGGGATCCTCCATCATGGATGAAGATGGAGGTTCTGCGAAGACTATTAGGGATGATTCTTTATTATTTTTTTCCTAAAAGGTAGAGGGATTTGTAATGTGTGGATTTTGATCTGGTGTTTATAGAGTTTTTAGATCAAAGATTGTTTGGTTTGATTTGTTTTTAAAAAAGAAGGAGTTGGTTCCAGATACTTCTTTCGAGTTTGAAAATCTTATACAAACTGATGGGAAAAGGGTTGTTGATATTGTTTTTGATGATGTCGAAGAGGATCTAGAACATTGTAAGGATCTGGTTATTGGGGTTGTTGCTGATATAAAGTTGCCTTATATGTTGGTGAAGAAAACTCTGCAACGAGCTTGGAGGATCAAGGGTTTGATGCATATGACCATTCATGGTGAGTCTTTGTATATGTTTGAATTTGATGATGAATCTGATCGTTTAGCTGTTATTGAATATGGGCATGTTTATATCTCTCAACAATTGTTCCTTGTGCATCCTTGTCATGCTTTGTTTGAGCAGGAAATTGTTGAGATAAAATCGGTACCTTCTTAGGTTAATCTTAGGAAGGTTCCTTTGCACATGTGGAATGCAAAAGCTCTTTCGAAGATTGCTAGTTTAATTGGGAAACCGATAATGATTGATAGACTTAATGCGTTTAGGGCGAGGATGAGTTTTGCTAAGGTGTTAATTGAGATTGAAGTTGATTGTGAGTGCCTTTCTTCGACTCATATCTATTATGAGGGGAAACATGTGGTTGATACGGAGGTGGAGTATTCTTGGAAGACTACTAAATATTCATAGTGTATTTTGTTTGGCTATGTTGTTGCTAAATATCCATGGGTTAAACCTAAAACTATCCTTGTGGAAATGAGTAAGAAGACTAATGCAGATGAGAATCAACTTTCATGGGTAGTGAAAGCTCAAGAAATGCTTATACTAGGCTTACTGTTGAGACAAATATGAAGACTGGTTTGAATTTGGACCAGGATCTCATGGAGGATGGTATTCTCTCTCCTGATAGGAATAAGGAAAATGTGTTCATGGAGGTTGAAGAAAGTGTTGATTTACCTATAGCTAACAAGTTTGATGTATTGGTTGGGAATGATAAAGAGTTTAAGACTATAGAAGGCGTCTCTGGTACTGTGGGGTTTTCGAATACATTTTCTAGGTTTGGAAGTAAAGCTGGTGTTGGCTCTGTATCTAAAAGTCACAAAGAACCTTCCTCTAGTCGTGCAAAAGGTGAATTCTTATTTAAAAGTGGTGTTTCTTCAAGTTTATCAAGTTTAGCTCCTAAAGGAGTAGAGCTTAAGAAAAATAGGCTTGCTAAGAGGCCTCTACTTGTTTTAAATGATGTTTAAGATTGATTGCTGGAATGTTAGAGGTTTTAATGATCCTCTAAAACAACATGAAGTTAGTAGGTTTATTAGTTTTAATAAGTTATCTGTGGTTGGTATTGTTGAGACACATGTACCGGCCCAAAATAAGGATTCTATTAGAATTTTAATCAATACGAATTGGAGTTTTCTTGATAACTATAACAATAATCTCTTTGTTAGGATATGGGTAGGTTGGAATCCTCTTGAAATAAAGGTTAATTTGTTATATTTTTATTCTCAAGTAATTTTTTTAGAAACTACCACTAGTAGGAATCTTAAATTTTTTGTTACTTTTGTATATGGACATAATAAAAATAATAGAGGAGTTTTTCTTTGGAATGATTTGGTTATTTTTTCTGGTAGTTATGAGTAACAGTGGGTGGTGTTAGGTAATTTTAATGAGATTATGAGTTGTAATGAAAGAGTGGGGGGTAATGGTAGTCATGGCTCTTCGATGAATGATTTTATTAACTGTACTAATGAAGATCACTTATTTGATCTTCCTTTATCGGGAGATTTCTTCACTTGGTCTAATAAACAAATTGGCCCTGGTAGAATTTTTTCGAAGATTGATTGGGTTTTGGTGAATATTGAATGGATTTACTCTTTTACTACTTCTAAAGTTGATTTTTTACCTTCGGGAATTTCAGATCATTCTTTCATGGTTGTGTATTTTTATGAGAAAAGGCAGCATGTCCCCCCCACCCCACCCCTAGGTTTTTTAGATTTTTCGACTAATGAGCCTGGTTTTTTTTTATATTATTAGAGAAATTTGGAGAGAAAAGGTTAAAGGTAACCCCATGTTTATTCTTGTATCTAAACTTAAGAAGGTGAATCAGAGGTTGATTGATTTGAGGAATGAGAGGTTTGTAACGTTTGTTAATATCTTTGAGTGTGTGATTAAGGATAAGAGAGTGATGGTTAATGCTCAAGCTGCAGTGCAAGAGCAACTATTGAATGGTGATGAGGCCTTTGATGAAAATAAACGCGTGATTCATTATGCTAGACTTGCTAGGCATGAGGAGTCTATGCTCAAACAACATTCCAGAATCCAATGGATGGATTTATGGGATTCTAATAATCATTTTTTTTATAGCTCTATAAAGGAAAGGATGTACAGAAATAATATTCTTTCGCTGAAGGATGCTAGTGGTAATATTTTGGAGGAAGATACGAAGATTGTTTTCGAATGTACTAAATACTTTTATAAGTTGTTCACAAGTATTGATTCTTCTGAGTTGAAGCTAATGAAAGTAATTTTATTAATTTTTCTAATGTTGTCAGTGAGGAGGATGCTACTAAACTTATTGCCCCTATCTCTAGAGAATAAATTGAGTACTCTCTTTCCTGTATTGGTTCTAATAAAGCCCCTGGTCCATATGGGTTTACTAGCCATTTTTTCAAGACTTGCTGGTCCATAATTGAAGATGATTTTATTAAAGTTATTCAGAATTTTTTTCACTAAATTCAAGCTTCTTGGAGAGGTAAGTAGGATTTCTTAATTTTGGTTCCGAAAATTGATAATCTTTCTAGTATTGCTGATTTTAGACTTATTTCGTGTTGTAATGTTATCTACAAATGCATAACTAAAATCTTGGTTGTTAGGATTAAATTTATTTTGAAATATTTAGTCAGTGCAAATCATCCTGCCTTTATTTCGGGTAGGTCTATCCAAGATATTATCATGTTATCCCATGAGATAGTTAACAACTATCATAGAGACAAGGGTCTTTATAGATGTTCTTTTAAGGTTGATATTAAGAAGGCTTATGATGTGGTGTGTTGGAATGCCATTATTTTGTGCCTGAAGAGGATGGGGTTTCCTGATCAATTTACTTAATGGATTT
The DNA here is from genome assembly GCA_023531435.1 of Papaver californicum. Taxonomy (NCBI): domain Eukaryota; kingdom Viridiplantae; phylum Streptophyta; class Magnoliopsida; order Ranunculales; family Papaveraceae; genus Papaver; species Papaver californicum. The sequence goes on along the minus strand of JAJJMC010006585.1, from coordinate 11,007,797 downwards.
ATCTTTGTCTTTCGTCGGTGAAATTTGACGTGCTTGGTCTTCGACAGGGTTGTCACTTGTTCCCCTATTTGTTTGTGATTTTTATGGAAATTCTGAGTATTTCTCTTAAAAACCAAGTGGAGTGTGGTAGTTAATAATTGTCTTCATCCTAGGTGTAAGTTAACTTAACTCACCCACTTATGCTTTGCTAATGATGTTTTGGTCTTCTTTAGAGGATCTGTTCATGCCGTCTTTTCTCTTAAGGTTGCCTTAGATTTGTTTAGTAAATTTTCATGGCTTGAAATGAATAAGACTAAGAATGCTTTATTTTCTTCTTTTGTGGATCCTTGTGTTCTTGCTCAAATCGTCTAATGTTTGGATTATAGTACTGGTGAGCTCCTAGTGAGATATCTTGGTGTTCCCTTTATTTCCTCTAGATTATCTTACCAAGATTGTCTTCCCTTAATCTCGAGAGTGTCAAAAAGGGTGAAATCTTGGAAGTTTAAAAGTTAACTTATGCTAGTAGGTTGTTATCGATTAATGTGGTTTTAAGTGGTATGCTTTTCTTTTTGTTATCCTGTTTCATTCTTCCTAAGAGGATTATTGAGGAACTGAATTCCATATGTAAAAGATTTCTTTCGGATGGTGCTGAAATAGTTAGGAAATATCATCAAATTAGTTGAGATATGGTGTACAAACCATATAATGAAGGGGGTTTGGGTGTCAAAAGTGTGGAGATTACTAATTATGCATCTAACTTAAGGTATGTTTGGGATTTGGTGAGCGAGAAAGACACTATTTGGAATCAGTTGATGCATAAGGCCATTATCAGGAATAAAGATTGGATCATGAAAATTCCTCAAGATGCATCTTGGTGTTTGAGAAGTCTGTTAGAGCAAAGAGAGGTGACTAAGGATCTGCTTATGCATATTATTGAAGATGGTGAGAATAGTTTCTTTCTTACTGATCTTTGGCACCCAAATAGAAGACTGATTGATTGGTTAGTAATTATATATTGTTGATGAATTAGTTTGCAGGTCTAACTGTAAAGTGGCTGATTTTTTAAATGGGGAAAAGTGGTAGTTTCCTGAAGCTACTGATGAGGACCTTAGTCAGACTATAGATAAGCTTAGGGAAGTTAATTATGATAAGTATGAGGATGATTTGGTTATATGATAACCTATTACTTCAGGGGTTTATACTATAAAGAATATTTATCAAATTCTATCCAGGGAAACTGATAAGTTGTTTTGGACTTAGATGATTTGGTTTAAATCTCATGTTCCAAGGAATTCTTTTATCACTTGGTTTAGTCTTCATGGGATACTTAAAACTAGAGAGAAAATGGTAAAGTGAGGATTAATGCAAGTTGTTACATGTGTTCTTTATGATGGGGGTCCTGAATATGAAGATCATGTTTTTCACTCTTGCTCTTTTTCAGCTGGTATTGGATGGGTTTACTTCTTAAAATAGGTTATTTCAAAAACCCTTGTAGTAGATGGAAGACTAAGATTACTTGGTGGGGCAATGCCTTCACCGGTCAGGGGATCATTTCCATAGAGAAGAAGCTAGTCCTTAACTGTTTTGTCTATATATTATGTTTGTAAGGGAAAAAATGCAAGAATTTTCTCAAGTAAATATTCTTCTGCATACCAAGTCGGTTATTCTATTATAAATGATGTGAGGATAAGTGTGCTCTCTATTTCATGCAAAGTGGAGGATAATTCATACTCTAGGAATTTTATGGATAGGCTTAGGCTTAGTTGTGAGTTTGTGTTCCCTTCATGTAAGTTTTGCTCTTGGTATTGGGTCCTGAGCCTGACTTTATTACGATTAATGTTAATGGATCTAGAAGGTCTATGTCTGGTGTGGGAAGATTTGCTAAGAACTAGCTCTGGTGAAATGATATTGCAGTTAAAGGTAGAGGACTTCCAATTTCTGTCAATGCTCATGAACTGCAGGGTGTAAGGCTGGTATTAAATCTAGTTGTTAGGGGTATTAAGAAGGCCCATGGTTATATACTTAAAGCTTGAGAAGAAGGGGAGCAAACCCTCTTGGAGTTTGATTCGTTTTTAGCGTAGACTGGAGAATATGCTTTCTTTTTTTGAAGTTTTAAAGTTTTCCCATCTATATAGGGAAACTAACAAAGATGCGGATTAACTTGCGAGTTATCATCCTCGTATCAAATGGGTGGTTGTGGCTATTGAGGAGTTACCCCTTTGAGTTATATGAAATTCTCAGAGAGGATAGAGAGGGGAAGATTGATGCATGTCGTGGGTGAAATCAAATTAGTGATCTTATTTCCACTCAATTAAAAAATAAAATAATGGAAGTCAAGGTTGTTCCCACGAAGAGCGAGGTGTTTTAGTTGTTCAAAGTGTCACAAAGGGGGTTTTGTTTTAGGTTTTAACGAAGGTAAACAAAGTGATTAAGTTGTAAGCTATGGAGAGAGATATGATTAAGGAATCCTTTTTCGTTACTAATCTATCATTGAATTAGTATATTCATTTATTCTCCATTCATCATAAATCATTACCCATAGGATAATATCTAGAGCAGTGCTATCCCCAAAAGTACTTTGGTCACTGGATATTGAAGCGCTCGAATATCAGATTCTATTTGTTTGAACCACCTAGAAGTAGCGCACTCTAAGTGTAATTCGGTCAAATGCTTTATATTTTATGACTTTATAGGTTGATCCTAGTAGTTAGACTCTTAGCGCAAGGTCCACTTTCTAGTGTTGTATCTACACGTGATTGCTCCACAAAATCCCTCTGTAAGGTCTCGCGTGTTCTACTTGTGTAGGAGTTATTCAACAATTACGGATATCCTAAGCCTTACTAGAAATAAATCAATCAAGAAATTGATTTAGTTGGCTACCTAAAATAATCAATTAATTTATCATAAACATTACTCATAGTAGAAACAAACAATAATCATGTGAAGAACTCAAAATAGATTCATGATAGACACATTTTTATGTCTAATTTGTTCCTAATTCTCTGTATTATTAGTGCTCGATTTTATATTTATCGAGTGATTTTATGTGGTTGTAGGTTTTTTTGGAAAATAAATATTTGTGGAAAAATCGGCCCGGAAAAGGTGATAAAAGCACCCAAGAAAACTTATTAAAGGCACCCAGGAGCAACTTCTAAAGGCAACTTAACCATGGATAAGGGGCAACTCCCTTTTATTTCAAATTTACGAAAAATGGCGGGAATCTTCTTCTTCGCATGAAACACACTTGTGATTTCCAAAACCAAATTTTCAAGGATTTTAAAGAGTTTAAATTATACCAAACTGATGCAACAATGACTAGAAATCAATACACGTAAAGAGAAAGTATTTCATGCCGAGAAAACAGTTGGAAAATCCTTGCTGCACCCTGTAGTAGTTTCTTAGATAAACACGGATTTGTGGGTTGTTTTAGTATCAAATCGAGTCTTTATCGATTAAGGAATAATTCCAGGGTTTACTAAACCTATTTAATCTAAAGAAAAGCAAGAAAAACGCATCGGGAGGCTCGGGAACAATTTCTCTCTGCTGCTGCAAGGAAGAAAACGAAGAATAGGGAACCGTCGTTCGTGACGGTTCCTTCAACTGGACATCAACGTTTATCTTCATTAGAAATGTTTATCTTCATCTGTAACACTAAGCAGCTGCAATAATTAATCTGTAACACCTATATAGCATTGCAGATTCCCTATTTTATTAATTTTAGCTTCTTTAAACTTCTTCTCGAGCTATTTTTAGCTATGTACCAATTTTTTGAGAGTGTTTTGAGCATGGTGAGCTAAACCCCATCACTGGGATAATGGAGGTAGCCATATTTCATGAATGAATGGTAATTATTTTCGATTCTTTATGACTTTTGCATTGGTTTTAATTTGATTTATGAATTTTTCTAATTAGTTGTGATTTTGTTTGATGGTGTATGCTGCGAATTAAGAGCTTTTGATGCATCATGCTTACGATTTACAATTAATGTTTTAAAAGTCTACTTTTGACAAAGAAACAGAGTCAATAAAAGAGCTATAATTGTTAAGAATCATTGTGTTCATCATTCAAAAGTGATTTTGGTGGAATCCTTAGTCTCAGTTTTCTCTATATTCTTGAATCAACTTTTAATTTAGTTTTCTATTTTAGTTTTTTAAATTAAGTCTGAAAAAAATCTTCACAAGTCCTAGCGAACGAACTATTTTCACCATTTTTCTGAAATAAACAATTCATAAATTAAATCAAATCATGTTTAGAACTTATAATTCATCCTCAATCAATTAGGTTTTTAGCTACTCATGGATGTAGAAGCATCCATGTTATACATAAGAGTAAAGAGAATTTGTTACGATGGTGAAACCACTCCAAACCCTAGATTTGCTCCTTGTGTTGTTTATCTCCTCCAAGACTTGCAAATTTATATAAAAGGTATCTTATTAATATCTTGGAAGTCTTCTTATATAATACTCATGATATCTAGGGCTTAGAATACTTCCAGTCACATGTTCTTTCCAAAATATAGTCAAAAACGTATCAAAAGTGTCCCAGGATGGTATCAGGCTCGGATGATTTTGGATGAGTAATTATCAGCCGAAATTTCTCTAGGACACCCTTTTCTTTTCGTCCAAAACTTTCTCCAAAGTTCGGCTAACTTCTCCAAACTCATTATTAGCCGAATATTCTACTGTATACTTTGTTCAAAACTCATCTTGGGGTTCGGCTATTATCATTGAATCATTCTTTAGCCAAAAATTCTCATGGATACTCCAAAAACTTGATTTCTCGGCTTCAGGTTTGGCTGATTCGTGTTAAGCAATCATCATCCAAACTTCTCTCTGTAGACTCAATTCTTCAAAGCTTGTTTCGTCCATATCTTCTTCATCCCGGAATGACCTCATTATTTTTGTGTTGGCTTCGTCTTCCAATTACCTTCGAGATAGAGGTGAACAATTTAGGGTTTGAACAAATTCCAAGTGATCTTCATTCTTAGACTCTATTTCTTAGCACTTTTGTAGCCATTTCTTTGATTTCGGATGATTCACCTAATATAAGACATAAGATAGAAAACAAACATAATAAAAAGTAATATGAAAGAATTATAGAAAATATTAGTATGTATTTGACACTAAAATCATATAAATTATGCCTTATCAAAGATGTATTCCCGTAGTTAGTTTGTTTATGTTGTTTTTTATATTGAGTTCTGTTTTTGGGGTGGGGTCCCCTTAACCCTAGATGTCTCATTAAAAAAAATTATGGTATCACGTGCACAACCATGTGACATATGAAATAAGGGCTTTTACTGATGTATCCCCACATTATTGATGATGTTACAATTCAATCTCCGTTTTTTTAAGCATTACAAAAATGTCACTATTTTAACTGATTTCATCCTGTTTTTTTAATTGCACTAATTTTAAACAAGTAACAACTTTCGCCAGATATAAGAAAACATAATCACCCTTTAACTTAATTGGATTCTACGGGTTTGTGTATATGCAATGCGATGATTACTACTAAGGAAAAGTTCAGAGCATGGATGATACTACAACGACTTCTACTCCCAACTTATAACGAATTTTTTGCAGCTATCATTATCAAAAAACTCACCACCAGTGCCTCCAACTATGCTACTAATCCACCATCATATTCCTAAAAACCAAAAATAAATAAATCAACATACGATCCATTTTATCAACCCTATCAACTGAGTGTAATTTCTTCTCTAAAATTACTATATAAAACCCTTTGTTGCACATGGACACAGATGTCCAAAACGGAGACGTCTCCATGTGTCCAATACGATAATTCTAAAAAAAATATAATAGTAGACACAATGTATACATAAAAATACCGTCAAATTTTTAAGATATGTAGAAATGTCAACTAGACAATCCACACATGAAGTATTTGTTTACACTCGTAAGTGTATTTGTTTGTTAACATACATGTGTCTTTGATTATAATCTCCCTTATTAAAGGTAGGCGACCTTTACTTTTTAATTGTTTACTAGTTTATAATAAAACATAAGTATATTAGGAGTGTCCATAAATGTGGTTGTTTCCATACATATAGACACGATATGGCGACCCCAGAAGTATCCGCATAACCCAGAAAAAACCCGATTTCCTTAACAACCTCGATTCACAATAGAACCAAACCCAAGTTCCTTAACAACCTCGATTCACAGATTGTACCATTAATGAAGCTTATTGATGTTTTATAATGACCCGATCCTCCACCGATATTATCCCCACTTAAACACTGCGGTCATCTGGAAGTATGGGGATTTCAACGGGCACCGTTGCAATCATCCAGCAACGCCTTTCCGGGAGGTTACACATCCCTGGATTACTCTTAATCAGAACACACTTAACTGCAGAGGTTTTTGCCAAATATGGAGCTAATTCTGCTGAAAATGCCTTAGTATTAGGAAAGAAAAACCCTTTACTTATATTCCATTCGACAAACCCTAACTACCGAATCGAGGTATTACTATACCACCACCTTAAATTGGAGTCATACTCGGCTCCGAAATGTATATCCCAGATATCTGACGTTACCTGCCACTCATGAGACCAGTACCTGGCCCAACCCGTCTATCATACTCTCTCACCCTCGATAAGTGACATGTCGTAGGCTCTAATACCATTTGCAATAACGCGACCCTCTATGGATACTATCTCCACTTAGCCACTGCGGTCATCTATTAGTGTGGGATTTTTTACGGGAACCGCTTCGGTCATCCAATAACACCTTCCCAGAAGGTCACCATCCATGGATTACTCCTTCCCGAGAACACTTAACTTCAAAGTTCTTTTTCAACCATGAAACCAATCGTGCTGAAAAGGACTCGGTATAATTTTAGGGTACATCATTATTTATATTTAATTCGGCCAACCACTGTCGAATATTGGGTGTTACAATACCACCCCCTTATATTGTAGCCATCTTCGGCTCCGGGATATACAAGTCCAAATCTCCGACGTTCCCTGCCACTCATGAGATCGATACCTGACACAACTCGTCCAGTGATGTGATAGTTGCATTATTTGCACTAGTTTGGTACTCCAATTCATTGTTTTCTTGTTAGTTTTCATATCATTGATTTTGTTTGTTTTTTATTTTATTAGGAGTTTTGAAGTGTATTTAACCAAAGAATGAGAAAGGAGTTCATTTTGACATAACTTGAACAAGGAAGTCAAGTACTACAATTGGAGCTAGAGAAAGGACCAAATGGAACTCATTTAAATCCAAAATTTCTTCATTCTGTCTTGAAGTAAATTAAAATACGAATACAACGCAAAAAGAGTGAGGTAATTCCGACATCGGACGAAGAAGTTATGGGAAAAATAAGATTGAAATATTTGAGTCTACAGAGAGATGTTCGACTGAAGTTTTTGAAAGATTTTACAGAGATTTGTTTGGTTAAGAGATGATTCAATGGTCCTAGCCGAACTAAAAGATGAGTTTTGGAAAAAATTTATAGTGAAAGGTTCGGTTAGGAGAAATCCCAATAAAGCCAACCAAACTTTAGAACTAATTTCGGCGAGAAACGAAGATTCCAGAGAGATATTCGACTAGGAAAAGAATACTACATGATAAGGTTCGGTTAGTAACTTCCCCACCACGACCTAGCTGAACTTTTGAATGAGTTTAGGCAATTTTAACTAACCAGGTTCGATTGGGAAGGTCACCATGGTTGCCAACCGAACCCTGGACGTATTGGGACGCGATTTGACTTCTAAAACGAGTAAAACCCGGTCTTAGTAGGATTATAATCCATAGATTGTATGAGAACTATATAATAAGACTTCCTAATCTCTTAGAAGAGACACAAGATACTTTACAAAAAGGAGAACAAGGAGATAGGGCTTGAGGTTGCGATTGATCATCACGATTTCTAGGGTTTGCTTATTTGCTTTCTTCTATATTTTCCATGGATGGATATTGATAAATCCATGAGTAACTAAACCTTTCTTATTGGTTAGAGATGTAATCCTAAGTCTAAAAACATGTTTATTAATTGAAGTATTTATTCTCATATGTTCATAATCTATTCAATATCGCTTATGTTCTACCATTAATAACGCCATGTATGATTGATTTCTTGTTTATTCAATTCGCAAATTAGATGGGCATGCATTGATATTTTTAGCTAAACTAGGGTTTGAGATCTGGAATTGTCGAAAGATCCTTGTTACAAGTATCATAACATAGTTGTTATTGACGGGATGTCACCATGCAATTATATGTATAAGTATAACCTAGATTAAATCCGTGTCACTCCTACGGCGGATTACTTAGAATAACCTCAACTCACAAAGACCATTTCTTTCATTGGTTTAAGCTTGAGTGGATCTTGCGGCAAGTTATTCATTGAAAAAGATTCAAAGAGTGGCTCTTGCGCCTTTGATGATAATATGAGTTTTTTTCGGAGTAGGCCTGCGGAAGGAAGCTTTAGGGTTATTGATATTGAGAGAAAATAAATGTTAAGAATGATTCAGTTGATAACATGTTGGAAGATGGAAGATCAAACCTCTAACCAATATTATTTACCTTTGATATTCGTTTTAATATATTTGTTTTATTATAATTTAGTTATAATCAAAAAACCCCTGTTTACATAAGTAATCGGAAGTAATTGACAATCACTTGCCTCTCTGTGGGAACGAAGTTGTTCTTATTAATATACTCTAATCTATATTTGTGAAGTAAGAACTTGAATTAATTTTGCTTGGATGACAACCGACCATGATGCGTGTCGTAGGTGCACAAATTAATTTACTTCTTATACTCTAATAATAAACAATATAGCAACAAAATAAGATTCGTTCCCACGCAAAGAGCAAGGAGTTCTAGTTGTCAAAAATGTCACAAAAGGGTTTTTGTTTGGGTTTTAACCAAAACTAATAACAAAACAACTAAAACTAATTAAGATGCAAACAATGGGAAAAAATATGATCGAGAAATTCTTCATCGTTACTAAATAATCATTGAATTAGTTTACTCATATATTCTTCATTCATCACAGATTATCACCAACCGTAGGATAATAAGTACGCTTAGTTATCCCTAAAATTCCTTATATCACTAGAAACAGGTATGCTTAGTCTCCATATTAAATCCGGATGAACCACCCTAAAGTACGCTCTCAAGGTATAATTCAATCGAATGCTTTAGGTTTTGTGAATTTAGGTTTAATATTAGTAGTTAAACTCATTACCCTCGGTCCACTTTCTAGTGTTGTTTTTACACTTGATTTCTCAATAGAATCCCTCTGCAAGGTCTCACGTTCTTTACTTATGTAAGACGTTATGATACAATTACGGATATCCCAATTGTTACTTGCTTTAGATCAATTAGTAAAATTAATTTAGTTCTCCATAAGCAATCTATCAATCAAGCATGAACATTCATATTAGTAAAAACAAATGATAATCACGTGAAAAACTTAAAAATAGTTTCATATAATAACTCAAATCATGTCTAAAAATTAGAATTCATCCTCTATCAATTAAGTGTTTAGATACTCATGGATGTAGAAGCACCCATGTAATACATAAGGGTAAAGAGAATTCGTTACGATGATAGAACCGCTCCAAACCCAAGCTTTTGCTTCTTGTGTTGTTGATCTCCTCCAATACTTGCAAAGTTGTGTAAAAGGTATCTTCTTAATGTCTTGGGAGTCTCCTTATATAGTGCTCATGGTATCCAAGACTTAGAATCCTTTTGTGCCCGTGTTCTTTCCAAAATAGAGTCAAAAACGTGTCAAAAGTGTCCCAGAATGATGTCAGGTTCGGCTCACTTGCATATGAACCTTACCAGCCTAACCTAACAAGTTATTTTTGATCCAAGTGAGTGTCAGGTTCGGCTGATTTTTGATGATGAATTACCATCCGAACTTCCTCCTGGACACTCTTGTTTTTCGTCGAAAACGTACTCCAAAGTTTGGCTTACTTCCTTGTTTCACTAATCAGCCGAACATTCTCCTGGATACTTTGTTCAAAACTCATTTTTTGGTTCGGCTTGGTCCATTGGACCAAATTCTAGATGAATAAATTTATGTATACTTGTGTAAAAACTGATTTTTAAGCTCCAGGTTTGGCTGATTCGAGCTGAATGATTATTAGCTGAACTTCTCTCTGTAGACTCAGGTCTTTCAAAACTCGTTTTGCCCATAACTTCTTCATTCGATGTCGGAATGATCTCATTCTTTTCGAGCTGGCTTCGTCTTTCAATTTTCTTCAAGATAAAGGTGAAGAATTTTGGGTTTGAACAAATTCCAAGTGGTCTTCGTTTGTAGTCTCCGTTTAATTAACACTTTTGTAGCCATTTCTTTAATTTCAGATGATTCACCTAATATAAGACATAAGATAGAAAACAAACGTAATAAAAAGTAATATGAAAGAATTATAGAAAATATTAGTATGGATTTGATATTAAAATCATATGAATTATGCACTAATCATCAATGTTTTGAAAATGTGAATCGCGAAGTGACTCGGTTTTTATATTTGAGAATTGAATCGTATTTTAACTCGTGAATCGAAGATTCATGGTAAAAAAAACAAGTACTAGAAAATTATTTACTTATATATGTATATACATAAGAGTAAATAATACCAAAAATTATAAGCTTTATTAATTAGTGGTGAAATATCACAGACCTCGCAAGACATGATGTAGTAATGTAGGTTGGATTTGTAAGGATTCCAAGGATGATGCTGCCATCCTTATTTCTTGATCACCAAAACACCACCAACTTGATCATGATGGTTCAATAATACTCCACCATACATATCATCGTCAGTCACGGTACCACCATTTATACCAGATCGATTCTCAAGTACATGAATATTAACATTAGCAGTAATAGAATTAATATAAAATTAATAGGGATAACAGTAGTATTAATATCGCTACCATTGGGTGTAGTTTGTACTATCGGTGTTGGAGATTTCTTGAGTTGTGCCAATTTGGGTTGAGCTTCTTTCTGTTTTTCTTCAAGCAACCAAGCAAATCAAATAAAGGTATATCAAGTATAGAACACTCACCAACCATAGCATGATTATAAATCCAATTGATTTCCATATAACGATTTTCTCGGTGGTGTTTCTTGCAGTGTTCGTTAATCTTCTCAATTCAGTTTCGCGTGAAACTTTCTTGATTCAATTGTTTTTTGACATTTTTTAACTTACAGTACACAAATCAAGTTGTTCCCAATTTCTTTAATAAACTCCAATCTCACCCACCACCTTGATTATTTAATGGGTTTGGGTATTTTGTTACAAAAGTGAAATCAGAAAAAAAAAAATTGAGAGAAAAGTGAGGATTAAGGAAGTTTTAACTTATCTAGTTTTCAGGGATTTCATATCTCCCACCACGAGGAATGGAAATGAAAAATGTTTAGAATTTTTAGGGATTTGATGGGTTTAATACTAGTAAAAAGATGGAAAAAACAACAACGTAACTCGTGATTTGAAACGAATATGCGATTCATAATTTATATTTCACGAGTCTTAAGTAAAACGAGTCAAAAACATAATTCGAATCGATTTTATTTTTTTTGAAGTGACTCGTAGGAGTCGACTCGTGACTCGTACGAGTCTAAAACATTGTTTATCATCCAGCATACCCTCTCACCATTGACGGGTAACTCGTCGTCGGCTCTGATACTATTTGTAATGATTCGATCCTCCACTGATATTGTCCTCACTTAACCACTGCGGTCATCCGGCAGTGTGGGGTTTTCAACGGGCACCGCTACGGTCATTCATGCATAGATTGCTCCCAGCCCGAGCACGCTCAACTGCTGAGCTTTTTGCCAACTCTAGAGACAATTGTGCTGAAAAGGCCTCGGTGTAAGAAAACGAAAAACCATTAACCTATATTTCATTCGGCTAACCTTACCTACCGAATCAGGGTCTTAACACACCACCACCTTAAATTGGAACTGACTCCGGGATATATATCCTAGATCTTCGACGTTCCTTGTCACTCATGAGACCAGTACATTGCACAACCCGTCCAACGTACTCTCTCACACTCGGTAGGTGACCCGTAGTCTGCTGTGATACCATTTCTAATATCCTGACTCTCCACCAATATTGTTCTCAGTTATCCACTACTACGGTCATCCAACACTGTGGGGTTTTCAACAGGCACCGTTGCGGTCATCCAACAACAGGTTCCCAGGAGGTCACTTATTCCTGGATTACTCCTGCCCGAGCACGCTTAACTGCAGAGTTTTTTTGCTAACTCTGTACCCAATTATGTTGAACATACCTCGGTTAAACATGCTCGGGCATGAATAATCCATGGATGGGTGACCTCCTGGGAAGCAATTGTTGGATGACCGTAGTGGTGTCGTTGAAAACCCCACATTGCTGGATAACCGTAGTAGTGGATAACTGAGAACAATATTGGTGGAAGGTCGGATCATTACATGTCCCTTCCCAAATTGCTGTTATAAACCCTAATTAAACATATCCAATATACACCCTAATAATCCTCAAAAGAAAGCTTATAAAAACTGAATTGAACCCTAAAAATAGAGATTGTTGTTTATGATAGTAGTGGTGATGACGATGGGTTAAAAATTAGAAAAACAAAACCTTAAAAACCAATCATAGAAACATCTAACTGAAACATAACTCTAATTCAAGCCCATGAACCCATTATTAAACTTGAAAAAAAAATTGTAGCAAAAAAATTGAAATGGAAAGAAATTAGGGATCTGATGATAAAAGACGCAGAAAAATATGAAAAAATAGAGGATATTTTGAGATATTTTCAAAAAGGACAAAAGACTCAGGCTAACAAACTAAACTCTTCTGTTTTGAATATCAGACCAGTCAATAAGATGGCGGCCTAGCGAACAGTTGGGGCTTAAATTTAAATACACAGACCAGCCGATTATAAACGGTGGGCTTGTTTTAGCTGGCTAAACAAGAACGATTTTTTGGGGACCAACCCATTTTTGACCGGACCTTTATCTACTTATGCCATATACCCTACAGATCTTAGGGGTGTCCTAATATGATAAAATGACTAAGTTTCCCTTAATATTAAACCTTAACCCTAATGATATATAAACCTAAACCTAATTCTAAATTTAATTCTATCTCTACCAAATTTAGAACTTTTCATCTCCTTTTTTCCCCTCTTCTTCTCATCTTTAACCTAATTTAGTAATCACTAAACAATGGCTAAACCGATTGATGAAGTGATTCAACCAAATCCGGTTGTTGATGGTGGAGGAAAAATTAAGACCCAAAAGAAAGAAGCAAATGCTGAATCTTCCAGTTCTAGTATTAGAAGGTAATTCTCGACAAACCCATTCATTTCTATCAGTTTTTTTATTCTTATTTCGACTTGAAATCATGTTCTAGAACGTAGTATTAGTGAAAAGTTCGGTTAGGATTAACGGTCGAACTTTCTATTAGGAAGAAGACCAAGAACAGTTCGGTTGAGAATAACATTTAGGGGCTAGCCGAACTTTGGTTTTGTCATTGATTTTTCAACCGAAATTTTTTTTTTAGTGAAAAAAATAGTAGGAGTTCGGTTAAATCGATAATACATCTTATCAACCGAAAATTTTCATCCTAAATTGGGAACAAAATGTTCAGTCAGAAATATTTTTTTTCCATCTGCCGAACATTACTCTGTTTTTGGTAATTTTGATATCAAACCTAGCAAAAATTTGTGATTGTTGACCGAAATTTTTGTTCGGTTAATTGGATAAAAATCATTCATAGCCGAACATTTACATTGGTTTATCCATATTAGGCTCTGAAAGAAGGTAAAGGCAAAGGAAAAGGAAAAAGATGCGATGGATGAAATGGGTGAAACTCTTTCTCCGGCTCGAAAGGATGAAATTCTTTCTCGTCCTCTTTTCAATTTACGAAAAGGAGTTACTCCTGAAGAAATATATCAAATGATGCTGGATGATCCATATTTTTCACAAATGATGAATGATCCTGATTGCGAATGGAACAATCCTGACAATCTCCTCAACTACATTGAAGTTCCATCTGATGAAAGGTCAGAGGCAGAAATGATTCGAAGGATGAAGGCCGATCCGACCTTTGATCCTCGACTCTTTTTTAGGGAGAAGACTTTTCAGGCACCATACTACAACGAAACTGGTGAGTACATAAGTCCAGTTGAGGAAGATGAAGCTGTTGATGAGCCTAAGGAGAAGGAGAAGAAGAAGAAGCGAGTAAAAGTTGATGATACTGGGACCAAGTCGAGAGTGACAAGGAACGGAAGAATTTAATGAGATCAATGAGATTGATCACTTTGAATATCTATGCTTTTTTTTTTTCGTTTTTCTCGGATGTTTTAAGTTATTTTGAACAATTTCTCTGAACAATATGTAGCAAGTGATGGACATGGTATGTTATTTTGTTGTTGGGTTTTAATTTATGTTGAAACCGTATTATGAAGTTAGATGTTCAGTGAATTTTCGGTCAACATCGTTTAAAATTTTGCAAAAAAAGAGAAACAAACTTTTATTTTTCATTTGAATTATAAAGTTCGTCTAGTCATAGCAAATTTCGATCTAGCCGAAAAATTAGTTCGGTTTAGAAACCAAGTCTTCGGTTGCCATCATTTAAATTTTTATAAAAACAGAAAAATGTTCGGTTTCTAAAGGGAATTGAATTGTTTGACGAACAATAAGTTAAAGAGTTCGGCTAGATATAACAAATCTTGTTCTAGCCGAACTTATAGGTTGGAGAGAATTTATCTCGTTTTTTTTTTGAAAAATAGATCCGTTGGGGCCTCTCTGTATATAAATGTTGCACTCTCTAACTCATTTTGCACAAACTTTTCTCGTCTGAACTTCTAATTTTGACACCAGTACTATATCTTCTTCTATTTTTTTGGATTTTTAGTGACAGATGGAACCATTCACAGTTGAGGACGATGTAATGCTTGTTAAAGTTTTCATTCCGGCTTACCATGAAAGGCCTCATGAACGTTATTTAATTTTTTGGAAGAGAGTGAAAGAATTTCATTTCGAATTAGATGGGAATCCTAAAAACCGTAAATGGTTAGAATTAGACGAAAGATTTGAAATGCTACAATATACGTTGCGAGAATACATTAGAATACTCCGTTGGGTAAAACGATATCATCGCAGAGCTACTCCTGAAGAGAAAGTGAGTATTTAAACACGATCATTTATCTTGTGAATGGAGTATTATTGGTTTTTAATACTAACTTATCAATTCTTTAATTTTTAGAGTGCTAGAGTTCAATATCTTTGGGGAATACGCCATAGTGGAACAACGTTCGAGCACGAGCTATGCTATACGTATTTGAAGACATATGCCCTGAGATCTTTTAGACAACTAGAACGTGAATGGAGGTAAAAATAGTCGAACTTTAATGGTTTCAGCCGAACATTTTTAGTTTCCACACTTTTCAAAAAATATAGCCGTTAGGAACAAGTACTATGTATATACCCAGCTACTAGTTCACGTTTAAAATCACATATTCACTTAAAATGGCAGTCACTAATGCTAGCTTTACTCTAGATGAAGATTTATCTCTTTGCACAAACTATATGTTTTTTTATCCAAAGAAGGGTGAAAAACGACATCAAAATGGTTTAGTTAGTATGATTTATTGGGGTAGAATTCTTGAAACCTTCTGCACAGAAATAGGTAATCCTAATAACAGGGATTGTCCGACGTTATTTTGTAGATTTCAAACTATAAGAAAACAAGTCGAAGAGTTTATAGTTTTAATTCGGGTTGTCAATCGATATCGACTTAGGGGTGAAACCAATGATGATGTTGTCGTGCGATCTCGAGAGGAATGGAGAAGATGGAAAGGAAAGAATTTTGAATACGAAGCTCATTATGACATCCTTCGTAGGTTTCTCGTAACACGTATGGGGTGTTGAAGATGCTAAAAATGTAATTGATTTCTATATTTGTAATTGTGCGTTAGTAGAAATATTGGTTTATAGGTTTCTTATTGTGTGTTATTAGAAATATTGGTTTCTAGCCTTGTAATTCAGTGTTAGTAGCATATTTAACAAAAAAAAATTGAAACTCTTGTGTAATGTTTGGCTAGGTGTAAAAAGTTCGGCTAAGAATTGCACAATCCAGAGTAATGTTCGGCTAAGGGGTTTCAAATCAAACCTAGCCAGACTTATGACACCAAAAATCCCTAGTGAAATCATAAATGTTCGGCTGCCTGCAATAAATAATTCCTAGCCGAACTTCCGACACCAAAAAACTCTGGTAAATTGTGTAAAGTTCGGCTACCTGCAATATTCTCTATATAACCGAACTTCTAACACAAATTGAGACTGGATTTTTAAAAGTTCAGCTAGATTTTAAATTAATATTACTAGCCGAACATTACTCTGGATTGTGCAATTCCTAGCCGAACTTCTACTCTCTAGCCGAACATTTTGTTCGATAAGGTCGACAGTGTCACTGCTGCTAGCCGAACTTTTTACCGAACTTCTTTCATTCAAAATATATGATCTTCAAAGCACATTTAGTTCAATTGCATTTCTCATTCACTCAATTACAATTGGTTGTTATCTTTTTCCTGAGACATTTTCAAAGCTATGGACATATCCATATTTTCCTCATACAAATTACACCAACTCTTCGTATTCGTCGGTATTAAATCCTTCCCAATGGAAAGTTTAGCACAACGGAGAAATTGGTCATTAGGGTTTCAAACGGAGACTGATAAAGTGGTTGCCTCCAACCAATGTAATGAACACTCTTCGATGCAGTTGGACACCTTTCTTTGATTTTGGAGTGAATGTAGCACTATAACCTATTGAGAAATAATGAACCACACAATTGAATGCGTCGGCGAGCAAGTGCCCACAAATCGGCATAGTCATCCAATGATCCCTTGCAATAGGATTTCCCCCGTGTATACGACTTTGATAATTTATAAACTCAAAGTTCACCCCACCATCCAACCCTCTCATCATTATCTTGTAAAATGCGGGTTTCTTCCGTAGTTTCTTCAAAAAAAATTCCTTATACAAGTGATTTCACAACCATTATATTCCTTGACACGGTACTGAAACAACCCTAGTTGTCCGACCGCAACGTGAAAACCACAATTTCCATCACCAGGGACGTCGTCGGTGGATATGAAATACTCATGAATGATTTGAGGTAGTTCTTTCAAGTACGCCATATCAACAAATGTTTGCTTTAGATTCACATCTCCAATAGGTGGTTCGCTTGACGGTGATGGAAACATTAGACATTTTTTCTTCATATCACATTCACTTGGTTCAGCTTTTTCCTCACTACTCCCCCGTTTATTTGATTCTTCGGCGTACATTGCTACAGTGTACTCGTGATCCAAAGAATCTCTATGATTAGTGTGTATGTCACCATGCTTCTTAGCCAAAATCTTGGCAAACTTCCTCTCTTGTTTCCTTGTTTCTTTGGTGTTTGGCCTACCTTTGGGCTTGCACTTTCCCGGTTCGTAAATATTCTCCATAGTGTTTGGATAAATGATCGTCCTCATGTCATCCCAAAATATTTGTCGTTGTATTTTTTTCATCTTGTGGTACATCTTGAGTACTGTTTTTCCACATTCGGTATCCCCAAACTCTTCTCCGGGATATCCCGTGGGAGGGTTAAAAGTTAATTGTTTCCAAAATGGATCTGTCGTATAAAGGAATGCCACCATGTTCATACTTCACTATAATATGGCGACAAGGTAATCCCATCGACTTTTTCATGTTACAAATACACACCTCGTCTGGCTTGATGTCCCAATCCTTAATCAAGTCGACTTCTACCATCAACTTCTTAATACACGCATGGGACACGTTATAATGGATTCCCTTGAGCAACGGAAGATCATCCCATTTCTTAGCCTTGAAGATAAGGCTCTTTTGTAACTTCTCTTTGATCCTATCCATGTCGCGAGTGAAGTAATTTTCCATAGCATCAAACACCGATACAAAATTATCAACACGTCCAAAAAGATTCTTCTTCAACCGGTGGTGAGCCGATTCTGCCAAACTCGTCGCTTGATTGCCCAAGTATTTGTATTGGTTGGTAAACGCATAAACAAACCTATCTTTGTACGGTTCCAACTATTACTTTAAAAAATACGGTATCATATCCGGGTACTCGGGGCTAGTCCAATGCTCGATGAACGTCGTAAGATTTAGATTATAATCATCCTCGGTAAGATACCAAGTCAATGAGTCCATTCATTGGAGAAACAAGCCATTTAGCTTCATTTGATTCATATTGTTTATCAAATTCCTCTTTCGCATTGGCTTGTTCATCTTCTGGTAGCTTCTTTATTTCATCATAACCTCTATTCTTTGGTGGTAGAATTTGAGGCTTGCACATATGCATCATATTACACCATATGTGGAACATACATAGAATATTATATGCTAACGGTAAGACTACCTTTATTGCATTCATTAATGCGACTTCGATATCGGTGACTATAACTCCAGGAATATCATCACCATGGAAGATTGACCTCACTTGTTGCAGCGCCCAAGTGTAACTAGGCTCCTGCTCATCCTTTAAGAAACAAAAAAAGCCACGCTAAATGGTGACTTTGTCGACGTGCTCCCAAAAACATTCAACAATGACATATCATACTTATTAGTCTTGTAAGTGCAATCCATTATAAGAACTTGGTAAAAGCATTACGCCAACTGAACACACATCAGATGCTTAATAAAGAGATGTGTTATTTTTCCATCCGGACCTACTTGCTTTTGAACGATGTAGTTTTTCTGTTGTGCAATATAAAACAATTGTTGCATTACCTTCCTATCTCTCCATTCCTTCTTTTTCAACGTATCGTTTGCATTGTAAATGGTGGAAAAAGAGGAGAGGTTATCCTTATTATCTTGTTTAATGATGCGAAGCATAGTAATTGGTGGAATACACATTTTCCTAATCTTATCTAGTTTATCCATTTCAAAAGGGGAGAGCCTTGCTGCGACTGAATGTCCTTCAAGATATTCAGGACGTTTGTGGTTATGTCTACCTTCAACAACTTTAAATAGAACCATTTTCTCAATTCTTTGTTGAAATTAAACATAAGCTTGAACATGCAATTGGTTTTCTTTGAGATAGTTACATTCTTCCTCCCTGTCTTTCCGATATACACATGACCCTTCTTCTTGTGGCTTTCGGGCTTACGACTTCTCTCACAAACCATTTCAAAGCGGGTTTTGCTAGATTTTCCATGCAAAACCAATAGACACATATCCCGTTTTGCATGTTATCTAGTCCAACTTTTTGCTTCATCGGGATTATCCCATGTCTACATTGACCAAAACACAAAGTTACAAAACTTGACAATTTTCTTTGAAATACCAAAGTACACATAAATTGGTAACCTACCAAGTCATTTGCATAATAATGCGATGTATCATCGTACATAATATCAACATGAGTAGGTTGATCATCCATAGGTATAAGCTTCAATTGGACCTACAAAATATATGACAATATTAGTTCGAACAAAAAAATACTACAAAGTTCGGCTAAGCATAGATCTACATATTCACTCAAACATACAAGTTCGGAAAGATCGATAAATCCCATATGAACCGAACATTTAAGTTCGGCTAGGTTCTTTACTATCATACACTGCCGAACTTGTACTTAAAAGTTCCTGCTACTTCTATAACTAAGAGTTCGACTAAGAAAATGTTGGGCTCGGAGTAGCCGAACATAAATCTGTTTCAGCTCGAACTAGCCGAACATAGTCCAAGCCTCCATTAACACAGAGTTCAGCTACTTGTGTTCTTCAATATTCTAGCCGAACTTATATCGAGCTAGCCGAATCTAAGCAATAAAATTTGATATTTTCACCAAGTTTAAGGTAACCCAAGCAACAAAAACACATTAACAAGTATACCTGACCCTCAAAAGCATTATAATCTTCATGTTCTTCATTTTGATCCTCGTTTATCTCGTAGAAACCCGCATTTTGAGATTGAGATTGGGTTTGGGTAATAAAGCATTCACCATCTAACAAATCATCCATCTCCGGATCGTTGTGAAGATTAACGAACAGTTTGTTTAATCTACGATTTGAAGGTTCCGATTCCTCCGAGCTTGCACTAGAATCACTCATTTTGAATTTAAGAATCACCAAATCTAGGTTTCAAGATTATTTTCCCAAAACTTTTCTTCTCCTTCTACTTCCCTCTTTCAATAATTTTAATTCTCTAACGCAAATATTTCATATCATCTAATACTAACAATTAACTAATTTAACTAACAATAATTATTAATTCTAATTAAATAAGAGTATTTTAATTATATCTAAAATTATATGAATAGAAGGGACCAAAAATTATTTCGTAATGACCTTAGTAAAATTAAAGATGGTCCCCTCAGATTACGAGGGGTGTAAAGAAAATCGTTCCTAAACAAAATACACTTGGTTCGTTTATTCGTCTTTTCTACGTTTGAATCCCAAACAAGTTCTCCTTCTGGCTATTGCTTCAAAAGAGTAAAGAAAAAGAAAAAACTTCCACTCTCTTCCACTTTCCTTCCCCTTCAATATTTGGTTCTTTCTCTCTCCTAGGGTTTCCAAATCATAAGCAATTACTTGAGCGATCTTGAAATTACGTTTTCAAAGATGGAGAATGTTTCATGTGAAAAGCTGGAATGGATGGCTACTTGGGTTGGTACAAGTGTTGCATCAGCTTTTTTTGCCTCATTAGAAAGATGTTCTTGTATTAATCTAAGCACTACTGATTTAGAAGATGATGAAGAAGAAGAAGCTAAAGATCGTCCTTTGATATTGACGAAGTCCTTCGTTCATGATGCTTCTGTTGAAATCAATGGCGTTGAAAAACTTCCAGTTTGAAATCCAAGATCGTAATCGTGGATGTTGTTTGGCGTTAGTATATCTTTCTTTTCTTACATTTTATATACCATCTCCTTTTGTGTTCTTTGTGAATTTGTTTTGATTTTCTGTGGGTGTTGAACATCAAAATTTACCGTTTTGTGTTTGTAAGAAGTTTATGATGTAGTTGGGATTTGTAGTCAATCTTGTGTTGAACTTTTCAGTTCACGGTTGGTTACTAAGTTTATTTCCGTCTACTGGGTGTCACTTATTTTACTAATTTTATTTTCTTGTTAAATGGGGAAGTGTTATTGGTGTAGCATATGAATGTCTTTTCTTTTTTGACACATCACACATCCATATGAATGTCTATCAGAATTCAGATGTGAGGTGTTGATGTAGAGAGGAAAACAAGTCCAATGAAAATTAGGTTATCTGTATATAGTTACACACTATCATTGAAAGTGAGGCACATGAAATTGCTTCTACACAGATCGAAATAGAAAAAAAGTGAAACTCTTTTACTCAGTAGACATTGCATCATTACTCACTGATTCCTTTCATTCTGGTCTTGTATTTTGCCTGTTTGGATTCTCATAAATTGTTAGTATGCAGTTGTTACTGTATTTGATGTGTTGATTTTATGAAAGAGCCTCACATCAGAATCTTTTATGATAGTAGATTGTGGTTTTGAATGATGTTAATGTATACTTTGCTTAATGTGGCATTTCGCTGGAAGGTTAGGGTAGTGTAAGAGGAATTAGGAAATGCTAGGCCATGGTGCTTTATTACGTCTGATCTACTCCTGTTTTGCCAACAGCCTAACATTGAAACCTTACATGGTGGCATAACACAATAATCATTGAGCTTTTGGGAGCTGTTTACACTGAACTAATTGGTTATTCTACACATCCTCAAACTTGGTTGTTTTAAAATAGTTTTACTAGAATTAGATAAGTGACATTTTCGTTTTTTGCAAGTACGGGTTTTTCTTTTCCTTAGCCATTCAATAGAAGTTTAACAATCTTGCTTTAAGTTAGTAATCTGGATGCACATGAATCAGTCTTCCAAAACAAAGCTAGTTAGGATGGGAAAGGGAAGTTTAGTTTGATGATCAGTCTGGGTCAGGTAATGCAGCATGGTACATGTAGTCAAGCTCGGTAACGTAAGAATTTGCCTGTGATTGTACTGTTACGACTTGACCATAGGTTCAAGATTTCAGGTTATATAGACCTAAAAAGGCTCCATAATTGATTTATAACCCATAAACAAGTATTTCAAAGAGAGGTCAGGGAACAAATAGTAATGGGGCGGTCTTAAAGACTTTTCAGAGAGGAGACCTAAACAACATTCAGTGAAAAACTGTTGTTAATCCTCATCCACTTCAGAACTAAACCATGATGATGATATGGGCTTATGGAGGACATGTAAGACAAGTTTCTGAGTCTAAGTAATTTTTATGAGAAAAGTAAGTTGACACATGTAGAAACATACTTTTTGAAAGACGAACGTACGGTTATGGGAGAAGTGACGTTATGTGCTCCAACATTTTGAGTCTATTGGCAAAACCATGCGTGTAACTGGAAGTCTAAGATATGCAGAAGGTAGGATGGTCTTTAAGGGAAATAACACTACATAATTACTGTGAGAACTCAATTACAACTGTGGCTGCAGTATGAGAGAAACCATGTTAATGCTTGAGGTAACTGATTCTTGCAAGTGTACAGAGAACTTTTTGGATAAGTCCTTGAACTTGTTTGATGAGTTTAAAATTCTAAATTAACTGCAACGAAACGTTGCAACTCTTTGTGTATATCAAAGTTCATTTAAATTAGGTGCTTCATAATGATGTTTTTGAGTTATCTATGCTGATAGAGGATGAATTACTTGAGTTTGTTATGCTTTGCTTTGCTTTTCGACATATCTGATCTTTAATATTTCAGTGGTCCAATCTTTTTTCTATGTTGCGTTGAAACGGCTAATTTTATGCTTTTGATTTAGCTATACGTCTATCAGATGAATATTGAAAATTTAAAACTATATCAGAAGTCACTATATAGATTTCTAACACTAAGATGTTTGCTTTCTTAGGCTGGTTAGCTACAAGCGTGAAACAGAGAAATAGCTAATATTTCGCCACGGTATGCTAATCAAAACCATGAACTGATCTTTTGTTACTACTGTAGTGGAAGGCATTATCTGTCACGATAACGGTTTAATCTCCATGATCTCTCCAACAAGCCAGCATGAATACACACCTTCTGATGATATACAATCTTGCTCTCTGCTCCTGCAGAATTCTAGCCTTAAAAACTCATACTCTAGCACGCTTTATCACTGAAGAAGCAGAGAACTCCATTTTTTGTTGAAGCTCTTTGTTTCTGCACTCTTCCTTCTCTCTTCTCTTACTCTGTTCTTTCTAATTCTTGTGTCTGTTGCTCATTAAAACAGAGTTTGTTTCTTATATTGGAGTTCAAAAAGAAGGTTGGTGTTGGAGTTACAAATTTCTCTTTGTCTTTCTCTTATTAGTCTGCTAAAGCTGTTACTAATAATAGCAGACAGTGGGTTTAGAATTTGGACTGAATAGGGGCTTGCATTGAACCAGGAACAGGTTCTCTGCCTCCAAGTGTTCTCTTCTGTTGGCTTGTTAGCCGTTTTTTCAGGTTATGTACAACACAATGATTCCCAAAAACCACCCATATGGGAAATTAAAAGATTGGAATCAACCCTTTGAGGTAACCAAATATATCAACCGAAAGGTGCTGATACAACATTTACATTTAGAATTGAAGTCTCAATAGATATAGTCATATGTGTTTTCGCCAAGATATTAAGAAAATGAGATTATGCCTAGCAACAATAAACACGACAGATAAACCTGTTAGGGATGCCAAAGAGGAAGAGTAGCTACGGGCGGAGTGCTACAATCCCAATGAGTACAATAAAAGAGAGTGAAATTCAATATGTTCAGGTACAAAGAGGAGGTGGTGACAAATAAATCTAATGCCACCGGCTACGGAACAATGAGACTTCGTTATACAAGCTACAAAGTGATAAAATCAAAAGAAGTACCAACACTGCAACATACCAAACAGTTTAAAGTATCAAGTGATACCGTCATTATTCACTAGTAGCAACTGCGCTCCTTCCCATAATCACCAATGAACTTTACAGGCTTAACCGACAGGATGCCAAATTAAGTGGTGATAAGTCACTAATCAACCAACACTGTATTCCATTAACTAACCATCATGTCACACATATATTTCAAGAATTATGAATGTATGAATACCAACATAAACCAAGTTTATTCAATACACGTTTTTCAACAGTCAACTTCTCGTATTAGAAGGAATGTCTCTCATTATCATTTTTACAAAGTGAATCATGGGAAAGCAGAAAGGAATTACACCATGAGAGAAAGATTTACATGACAAGTTCATGTGAAAATCCAACTGTACGTATATAGCTAGAACTCTACACACATATTTTCAAGATGTAACGGAAAACTAACCTACCCTTGTCTTGATAACCAGGCCTTAATAAGTATTTTTAAAGAAATCAATTCAACATACCAGTTGGAGGATTCAGAAGTAGCAAATTATAAAATTCCACTTTACCACCTTAATTCACATAAAATTTAATATCCAAATGGACGATACAATCTGATCTTATACTAAAGTAAACATGATTCCATAGACACACCAATTTCAGGCCATCGGTACTCACAAGCGCGATAGCTATTGTGGACCTGACCTCTCAACAAATAGTTTAACACGGAATAGCTTCGACGAATAGCAAGTTATCAAATAAGAATTCAGCTCTTAAATAAGCTCCAACACGTTCAATTTAGCTCTACATGCTGCAATATATAATATCAACTATATAAAACATTCAAATTGCTCAATACATTCAAACATAACACAAGACTTCAACCATATACATGAAAATTCAGGAATATGTCCTGGGAACATAGTCTGCTGTCCCTGTCAAAAAAATGTCTTATACTTGTAGGAACATGATGAAATTTTAACCATACATTCACAACTACATCAGGGACGTGCTATAAAAATTTGAACTGAAAGTGACGGTTAGATATCAAGTAATGACAGATTCTATATGCACAGTTCAGGCTGCAATCCTACAGTCGAATCTGAAGAACATTGCCTGTTAGGGGTAGTTCCCAAGATCAAATTGCTTTGAAATTTCTACAGTAGTATCATCATGTAAATGGGTTTATCATATCCAAAAATAAACTAATTTTGTTGAACCTAACTTCAAAACTAGAGGTATCAAACCTATCCATGTTCTAACCAAATTCTATACCTAGAGACTCTGTAACACAGCTGTTTCGGGTACCTACAGAGATCAGAACTTCATGAAAATTTTACAGTAATTCACCTACATGGATATAAACATCATATTAAAATTTCAGCTTTATCTGATAAGCGGATGATGAGAAACATTACAAACAGTTGAGTGTCCGGAGTCTGAATTCAGCACACATCGTTTTCAGTTTATTCAATCTTTGCAGTAGTAAATATGACCTGATCTTCTTGAAATTTTGATCGTATCATTATGACTTAATTAAGAAAAACATACTAAAATTTCATCATGTTCCAACGGCTGGATCTAAGGATATCAATAAAACAAGAACAGAGATTTTTAGTGTTACAAGAAAAAGAGGAAGTGAGCAAATCTCCATTACAACCTGAATCTGGGTCAAACTACACAAACCCATTCAACCATTTACCATGAATATAACATTACCAACAAATTTGATGAAAACCCCAAATCTACATATAAAACCCTAATATTGAAATTAGGTGCTCTAGCATACCAATTTACACAAAATTAAGCTTGATATTTCTGAAATTACTATAATGAGAAGCTATTTCATGCTTTCATACAACAAAAACTCTATGAAAATCCAAACTGGCAAGAACCCTAATTTCTCTGTTTTTCACAATTTCAATTCAAGGATTTAATTGTAACAAAAATACCTGATTAAGACATGCATCAAGTGCAACATCATAAACCCACCGATTGATGATAATCACATCGATCAATTTAGTGAAAACCATTTGCTTCCAACCAACTTCTTCAAACAGGAAGAAAAAATGGAAAGGAAGAAAGAAGAAGAAGTTTTCAAAAATAAGAGAAGTTTCTGTTTTTATCTTCAACATCCAAAATCAAATTTACTCTACTACCCATGATGGGTCTTATTGAAACATCAAACATGTGTCCAACATGCTCCAAAACATTTGGTGACTACTAGTCATGCATATTAATACTGCTAAGGGATAACCTAAGAGTGTTAAAGGTCCTTGAGTATTGAAATTCAGGCACTCTAAGGGTTTGTCTAAGGCAGACTCTCAATTTAGGCACCAAGACTTATTATAGAGGCAACCTAGAAATACTTGAATATTATAGTTGTATGCACTCTAAGTACAAAATTTAGATAAGGGGTTTAATTAAACCCGAGAAAAATGTTTGGGGTCTCACAATAACAGTGAGTGGTTAGCTAACAGTTTGGTTCCTTGTTGTTTGTTAGACGTCATATAGGAATTGGGTTGCAGAGGTCTTCACAGCGGTGAAACAACTCTTGATAGTGAACTATGTTAAGGGATTCACGTGTGTAAGCCAGATTGGTTGGAGTCATATGCCGGATACTGAGAATACTGAGTAATTTGGGGTAGTTTATTCGGTCTCAACTACACAAGGTTGATGTAGGCATTTTTGTAACGGCTAAAAATTATGAGAGTATTAAAAAATGGAGTAGGTCCCGAAGGTTATCTGACTAGCAGTTTTCCTTGTTAACAAAATCTTATGTGTTGTGCCATTACTTTACTTTCCGTATTATAGTTGTATATATTATAATTAAAGTGATTGTACTAGTATATTAATCAATATTTTGGATCGATCCTTTAATCTATTTCTTGGTTGGAACAAAGATTAAATCCAAGATAGCATTGTCTAGTTAATCTTTAATGTTTATAAGATCGAAAATATTTTTAAGGTTTGTATTATTAGGTTAAAAGCAAAAGAATTACTGGTGTACTCGGTACCCTTATATATTCAAATATGTATTCAATTAGTCAAATTTTCTTTTTATTGTATAATTATTTTGGTGTCTTTTTGTTTATTTTTTTCTTTTTAGATTAATTTCCTTGCTTCCATCCGTATTAATTGTTTTCATGATTATGAGTCTGCTTCTGGTGAATATGAAAGGGTGTAGATGCCAGACAAGATTGTCAAGTTTTAGGTCAAGTCTATTTCTGAAAAGATGTGAAACTACCATGCTAAATTTGAGGGTACTGAACTGTTAAGGAAAAAAAAAAAGTTCATCCAACTCTTGTTGGTCAGTGTTATGCAGTTTAAGATAAACTGATTGATACTGGCATTCTTATGGTTTTTAAATATTATATTTGCAAGAAAAAGCATGATACTCTCAGCCAAATTTTCCGGAACTGTGAAAGTTGCTAGGCATTGTTGGGATTAGATAATAGTTGTATTTAAACACAAACATTATAGGGAGTTGTTGAATTCCTATAAAGAAGTGCAGGTATGTCAGGATATATGTATAAAAACATATTTTTGTATTATTATGTCAAGGTTAGAAAGTTGATGTGGTGGTATACTTTTGGGCCTCCACGGAACTGACAGGAGTTGAAATCCTACCCCATACAGTTCACTAGGGTATATGTATAAAACCATATGTATATATTAAAAGTCCGAAAGAGCAGGGCCTTGTGGTCTTGGGAGCTTTAGGAAGTGTGGTGATTTAGAAAAATTAATTTTTGCAGATTTGACTTTAAATTTCAAAACATTTTTTCAATTAAGCATTCTCTAATTAATACCATTAATTTTGGTAATTATATTATGTCCGTTTTATGACTATTGAAGGATTTTTAATAGACAATTAATAGAAATATATTTTCATTAATTTCGTATTATGGCCTTGGGAGCCTTAGGAAGTCTGGTGATTTAGAAAAATTAATTTTTACAGATTTGACTTTACATTTTCAAAACGTTTTTTTTAAGTTAAACATTCTCTAATTAATACCATTAATTTTGGTAATTATATTGTGTCCGACTGTTGAAGGATTTTTAATAGGAAATTAATAGAAATATATTTTTATTAATTGCGTATTAATTTCCTTACATAATAAAAAGGTGTTTTTGGAAGAGTTGGAAATAACAAATTTTCTGAACAGAGTTTTGAGCGATTTTGAGCAAGAGTAGAAAGATTAGTTGTTGGTTCAATTTCTCATAGTACAGAAAAATCAAATAAGAGAGTGATCAGTTATTTTATCCCATAGAGTTTTCGACAAAAATAGACTGCTAGCACATTCAAGAAGTAGAGTCGCGAAACACCTTAAAGATAACGACCTAGTCCGAAACTCAGTTGTTTGAGGTTTGTTCTTTGTAATTGGTTTTTTTTTTTATGCAATTGTTTCCAACAAGGTAGAAGAAGGATGGTGATAGATCCTCGATTGGTTGCTAACCTTATTCTGCCATATGATTGTGGATGTGAAGGAATGAAGTAATGTTTGACGATGCTAAGATGAATCTGTGAGGTATTAAATTCAAATTTCATAATGGTTCAATAAAATAGAAGTGTTGTATACAAAATATTTGTGAAGACTTGGCAATTTCATAATACTTTAAAATGGCCACAAGAAAAGTGAGATAATCAGATAATTGTTTCCAATTGAATGCAGATGGGATCCACATGATGAATGTCAAATTATGTCGTGTTATGATGGTGCAGCAAGGGGAAATCTAGGTACAAATGGGTCGGATAATGTTCTTAGAGATACCAACTGTGATTATCTTGTCCACATGCCATTGGCTTGGGTGTTCAGAGTAATTACATGGCAGGATTTATGGAAATAGTGTTGGGCGCAATAATCAAAATGAAGAAATTTCAAATAAACAAAAGTTATTGATATTAGCTATTTTGTATTGGAAGTGATCGATTTGACAAAACGGATAAGCTCCCCATATCTCCGCAACAACAACATGGAAAAACTTTGGAAAACAGAGTGAGTCACGTGTTCAACACGCTGTCCTTAAGACATTAGCGCCCGGCTACACTCAAGAGTGATGCTATAGCCTCCACAGGACGGATGCCTCCAGGATAAAACACCCTACTACACCTACTACTAGCACTCGTAGTAGATGCACAACTTGAGCTTGGCAACTCCGTAAAAACCCTTAAGGAAAATCGCGAAAGCTTAAGAAAAATAATAAAAAAATATTTTTTCTTTTGGTCTCTCCAAAAATATGGAGAAACCCTTTTTCCTTGGATTGATACTATAGGTTGAGAAAAGAGCTTGTTTATATAATAACCTAGTACTACTTAAAAAGAGTGATCTCCCCGATGTGGGACTAATAATTTTATATAGTCTCTTAAAACAGCTTAAGATTGGAAACTCTCCAATGTGGGACTAATGAGTTTTTCATTCATAAAAAAAACAAAAATCTATTTATTTTCTTAAAACCTTAAAATTCATATTTTATATATATATTTTTTTCCAACAATCCCCCACATGAATGAAAAACCTAAGTAAAACATGAAAAACATAAATAGATCTTGGTAAATTATTACCCCAATTCCACGACCCGATCGAACTGACTGAACAATCAGCCAAACCGTGTGTATTGAAATCATACTAGCCATTCCAACGTCCTCTCCCTCACACAAAAGTTTGTTGACCCCAGGGTCATACTATTGATTGCATAAATCATAATAGTATAGAGAGTTTTCATCTTTAGTTTCCCATAGTGGGACTAAAGGTTCTGTTCACCAAAGTGAAAATGAGCTAGTGATCCCTTAGTGACCCTTAGGTCCTAAGTATCAGTAATACCAAGACCATAAAAACAACATAAAACTCATTTTCTCAAAATGAATTAAATCTCGATAAAAAAACGAAAATCACATAAAACGTAGGAAATACCATTTTAGGCAGAGGTGTCCATGAGGTCTTGAACCTTTGCTTAGTGAGAGATTACCGGAACTACTTGCTAGAGACAGTGAATGCGATGTCTTGAACTGCTAGCGTTTGGTGTAATTCGCGATAACCACCACGCATGATATCTCCAAGGTTGCTGCCAAGCTCGTGCCGTTGTGCTCATTTTGGCCCTGAGAAAATATCCCGTTTCTCATAATGCTCTAGAGAATCAACTCATATTCTCATAGGAAGCGACCCACTTCTTCATTCAGATAGGTGAGTTCTATCAAGAGTGTTACCACTACACCCCACTTCAATCTTAAATTGAAACTATAGAACTCATTAAGACTTCTTAAAAGTCATCCTTCACATGCAGTCACACTATCACAACAATGCACCATAGGGAGAGACGGAGAATGTAATTCTCTTGATAGTGCATACCTTTAATTACCACAAATTAGTTGTCTCATTGAACCTTGATCTTGGGATCTCCAGTCACTAAGGTTGAGTGTCCTTCATGGTAATTTTATTTCTTGAGCTTAAGTCCCATCCCCCTCGATGCAATAACAAACTATCTCTCTAGATTATCCTTCCGTCAAAAGATCCACTGATTTTTCTCTTGACTTCACTAAGTCTACAAAAATCACTTCATTAGAGAGAAGTTGTCTTACCGAATTAGTCTTCTCTGAGTTTGTCTAGACTTTTCCATTGCTCATTTACTTTAGACTCACATAGTCAATTGAGCTTCAGCAGTGGTGGCCACAGGCTTCAGTCACAGAGGAATACCCAACAAAAGGGTTTTAGTAATTCATCTTCCTCTTATGCTTTAATTTAAGCAAACGAACTCTGATTTCATCTCAGTCGAGTTCTTCATGTCTGTTGGAGGATTTCCAACTAATTATACATCTTAAGAAAGTACACACATAGGCTAAGATTCTCCAAAGCCTGAAATCACAACATCTCTTAAGGTCAGTGTAATATGTATCATGCACATACACAATTTAAAATGTACCTCAGGTACTTCAAATTTCTGATTAGATCATCCCATTAATTCTTCTGGGATCACAAGTATATTTGTACACCTAATTCACTGAACATTTACAACTCACATTAAATGCATCGAGTTTGACAAAGACCATTCCCGTCAGAATTTCTTCTGGTTCCAATGAACTTTTGGATCATGCTTGTCTACAACAACTTAGTCTTTCAATCAAATCACAAACATCACATGTTTTCTAGTGGTTGTAAAGCATATAAAGGCATACACAAGATACATGTACTAATTGCTAGTACGGTCATTACATCTTCCTCCAAAGGTTGGTGCAATATATATCACATATTTGAAATTAAATATGTACCTCAAGCATCCCAATTTTCTGGTCCTGTGATCAGAGCAACCCTTTAATTATCCAGGATAAAATAGGAAACATGCAGACCTATTTTACAACACACATTTGACAGAAACTATATCATCAAAATTTGATTTTGGTTCTTTCTGATCCTTTAGACCACTTCAACAACATATTAGTTTTCTGTCAAACTTTAAACAACAAAAATTGTTAGTGGTTGTAAAACACGTAACAAAGGCATGCTAAACATATGCACCTTCAATTGATTTAGTGTAAATACACTATCAAATTCATTAGTGTATATCACTAGTATTCATCATCATCACATAATAATATTTATAAGTCATTGACTTACATCTTGGTTCAGGTCAAGTATATGTAGGTGTAATCAGTTTGTACCCCTAGCGCTAACCAAACCCTTAAGGTTTGTCCACCTTTGACTAATCATTTATGTATAATGTCTCAACATCCATCTAATGTAGCATACTGACAATAATGGCAAACAATGCCTGATGTAGTAATTTTAGTGTCATGTGAGTATGTGCCAAAAGATCACTATTTTATTCTCTAACAACAATTTCACAAAATCAAGTCTCTGTCTGACTTATTCAATCTCGTGTGAGAACCCGACCTCAGAAAACTACTGTCGAGAACTCAACATCCTCAACAATAAAATTTACTTTAGTTAAATGTTGTTAGCTTCAAAACTTTCAAATTATCATACTACAGTTTTGGTGATCATATGCAATGATTTGCTAAAGAAGTCGACTCTTCATTCTCACCTTAGACCCCCACAATTGAGGTCTATAGGGTAGGGCACATATAAGTCTAGGGTGTTCTATGAATCTACTTGAGAAATCAAACAAACACTTGTTTCCATCTTATACCCCACAGTTGAAACATAAGGCCCCCCACAATTATCAGGATTTCTCAACATAAGAAACTACAATTATGTGTCCTTTAGGTTGCATCTACCTAAGACACACCATATAATGGTACTCTATACCAACATTGTGATTAAACATGCTCATGTATTCATTCTCAATTCATTGACGATTTTCCTTTTTATCTACTGTTGTCTTGTTCTATTAAGTTAACACTCAAAGCATCACAAGACCATATTTCCAAGTATAACATTTCATAGTAACTTAGGTAGATAGCATTTGGTACTAGTTTTAATTCGCAATGCAAATATTGAGAATGATATCATAATCTGATTAATTTCCATACCTGACAGGCCTTGCACATCATTTACCTATTTCTTCAACTATTTTGATAGTTGAATTGTTCATGAAAATGCTTTTAATCTTTTCCATTCCTGGTAGAAGACAAAACATGCCTTTTCTGGAGCGCACGTTCCAGCACTTCTGGCGTTTACCAACCAATTCTTTTTATCATCTCCACTGAAAAGTAAAATTACTTAACACAGTAAGAATGTCAATTGATCCATTCAAATTTGAATATACAATTCTCTATTCCGAGGAGATAAGCACATAACTAAAAAAATATAAGTTATCAGAGATTAACACTAAATTTATCATTCAACTTAAGATGATAAAACTTCTGACCAACTAGGATTCAAAAAATTGGTTGATACTTTCATTCATCATAGGTAATATAGAATTATCAAGACATTATAAGTGATCATCTTATCAAAATATTTATTGCGAACACATAGTTATCAAGTTACTTAAGTCTCTCTTCATATTAGACTATCACTATCATAAGTAAGTAACAAAACTTGGTAATAAAAACCCTAAACAATTTTTGTGTACATATGTATCAATTCAAACACATTTGATCGCTTAACCTTCTTGTTGCACTAGTTACTAAAAGATACTTTATACCTCACTATCCATATGACTATGGTATACTAGTGTATTATGATTCTCACATTTTCAACGAAAGGTAACATATTCGAAATGATTTAGAAATCACCATAGAAATTGCTAATACACAATTATTAACCAATCATGTGATTCACGCCAATTGATACTACACAAAGCACATATAATCAAAGTGATTTATAACACAATGGATAACTCATACACAACTGATTTAACATCTTATTCATTAGCAATGTGATACTAATCTAACAAATATAAGAGATTATCACTTTAAGTCACAAAAATCAATTCGTTACTTGCTCTAAGTTGTTTATGATAAATATTTCAACTAAATTGAAATCTCAAGTCTATCATGGATAAAAGCACTCACTAGTACCGGTTTTTCATGTTATACCCAAGGTGAAAAGTACCACTGTAAATGGTTGCAAGATCTCATACTAATCTAGAGCTTAGATACAATTATTGATATTCTGTACAAACATACGCAACGTTTTGCAAACACCATATCTCACAAACCACAATTCAGAATAGGAAAACAAAAAATGAGTTTTGAAGATAACATCTAGATCTACAAACTTCGTTCGAATCACAATTTCAAAAAACACATGGTTTCTCCAGAAAAACTAATTTAGTCAACAATATTTTTCTGCCCGTCAGAATTTTTCAGGAACGTTTCTCAGTTTTGTAAAATACCTAAAAAATACTTTTACAACTCCAAAAATTCTGAAATTTGGTGTGGGTAACTATCAGTATATCTGCTATATTCTGTTAAAAGGATTTGTCGAAATTCCTTCTAAGTTAAGAGATATACTCGAAACTCTACAGTTGACCAAAAAACTCAATTTTGTTTTTCACTTCACAATTAATATCCTTTGTTTTCCAATATAATATCAACGTCAACGATTCACAAATCGAGCATTCATTTTTGATTACTACTAAAGTTAATGTCTTAAGATTGTTGGGCGTAATAATCAAAATGAAGAAATTTCAAATAAACAAAAGTTATTGATACTTAGTTCTTTTGTATTGGAAGTGATCGATTTGACGAAACGGATAAGCTCCCCAGATCTCCCAACAGCAACATGGCAAAACTTTGGAAAACAGAGTGAGTCACGTGTTCAACACGCTGTCCTTAAGACATTAACGTCCGGTTACACTCAAGAGTGATGCTATAGCCTCCACAGGGCGGATTCCTCCAGGATAAAACACCCTACTACACCTACTACTAGCACTCGTAGTAGATGCACAACTTGAGCTTGGCAACTCCGAAAAAACCCCAAGGAAAATCGCGAAAGCTTAAGAAAAACTATTGAAAAATATTTTTTCTTTTGGTCTCTCAAAAAATATGAAGAAACCCTTTTTCCTTGGATAGATACTATAGGTTGAGAAAAGAGCTTGTTTATATAATAACCTAGTACTACTTAAAAAGAGTGATCTCCCCGATGTGAGACTAATAATTTTATATAGTCTCTTAAAACAGCTTAAGATTGAAAACTCTCCAATATGGAATTAATGAGTTTTTCATTCATAAAAAAAACAAAAATCTATTTATTTTCTTAAAACCTTAAAATTCATATTTTTTATATATATTATTTTCCAACAAATAGTGGTTCGTCTTGAATAAGGAATCACTTGGATCGTGACCAGGACTAAAGTGGTGTTTGATTCTGCAAGTGCAATTCAAGCATTTCAAAGTAAGAATATTCTCGCTAGATGGAGAAAAATGAAGAAACAATATAAGAAAAATTCTTTCACGATGCATTTTGAGACGTTATTTTTGCTATACATGTTATGTAAAAGAGAGAAGTTCATCCCCGACCTTGAGAGATTAAGACATTTGGTGGTAAATTACACTTAACTTGTACAGAAGGTTAGAGTTTGAGATATTTTAGATTTATTAACTGTGTTTATGAGTGGCTAATCATACCACTAGCCTTATAAATACTTTTACTATTAATATATCTTTGATCATCGAATAAATAAACCTACATACATAGGGACATAAATATAACTCATATCCCTTAAGAATATCAAATAATTATTATGATTTTTCTTCTGACATTTTAGTTTATGATATAATGTAATTCAGGGATTACATACCCTGGGAAAAGATGTTAGATAAAAACTTCTCGAGGTATTTCCATCCGTCGACAGTTCGGAGAAGAAAACTAACATTGAGATTGTGGCTAATTTTGGGCAAACACCATATCTATTTGGGATGAAGTATTCTTATTTTTCCTAGCTTTTCCATTCTGAGAAACTCTTTCAATGTCCAATGGAAAAGGATCATGTTTTCTTCCTGGATGGCAGTATTGCTGCCAAAAAAAAAGTATTGCTGCCAAATTTGGTGCTCCTAGTTCTGAGAGATCATATTCGATTACTAGATTGCACTGCATGATTGAAGATGGTAAGTGAAAAATCCCCGAAGAGGTGAAGAGAGTTATGAAAAGGGTTTGCATTGATCATCAAGTCATTAGTAAGCCTGGAAGTAGTGAAGATGAAAGGGTGTGGAGAAAGATGGTACGTGAAAATTCTGAGAGATCACATTTGATTACTAAATTGCACTGCATGATTGAAGATGGTAAGTAAAATTCCCTTAAAAGGTGAAGAGTAATCTGAGTTTGCGTTGATCATCAAGTCATTAGTAAGCCTGCAGGTAGTGAAGATGAAAGGGTGTTAAACAAAATTGGCAAATTCTGAGTCAAGTTAGCTTTTGAGCAGGTGCGAAACCACCTTGCTAAAATGTTATGGAGATTTTTTTTTCATATAACTATATCTACTCAGTGTTGTGCAACACTGGATAAACCGATTGATATTGGCATTCATATAGTTCTTAGGTGTTATCATTGTAAGAACGAGTGCAAGACTCTCAGTCAAAATCTTTGAAAATATAAAGTTGCTAAAAGTGTTGGGATTGAGTAACAACTGTATTTAAACTTAAATTTGATAAGGAGTTGTTGGATTTCTATAAGGCAGTGCAAGGTAGAAGCAAGATGGTGATAGATCCCTGGTTGGTTGTTAACCTAGTTCTACGAGCTGAAATCCTAGATGTTAAGGAATGCAATAATGATTGACAATGCTAAGACGAATCTGTGAGGTATTAAAATTAAATTGCATTTCATGATTCATGATATTTCAATAAGATTGAAAAGATGCACGCATAACACTTGAGAAGACTTAGCGACTCTAGAATACTTCAAAATTACGACAAGAAAAGTGAGGTTAACTGTTGCCAATTGAATGCAAATGGGATCCATCTGATAAGGGTCAAATTATAGAGTGTTGCGATGGTGCAACAATAGTAAGTCCAGGTATAACTGGTTCGACTAGTGTTTTTATATATGCCAACTGTTATTATCTTTGTACGGAGGATATTGGCCTGAGTGTTCAGAGTAATTACATGAAAAAGATTATGGAAATAATTAACGGATTTGAATGGACGGTCATTTGGAATATGGCCAGGATTAAAGTGATGTATAACTGTGGAAGTGCAATTCAAACATTTCAAAGTGTGAATATTCTTTGGATTAAAGTGATGTCTAACTGTGGAAGTGCAATTCAAACATTTCAAGGTGTGAATATTCTTTGGTATGGATACTATATTCCATATGTCTACCTAATCCCTAAGAGCTAGTATTATACAAAAGCGTCAAGTCCAAGTACAAATCTAGGAATACTCTAGAATATATATAACTTAGCTAATGTACTATTTGAGACGCTCTGGATCATTGGGGAGGTGCTTCCTCAATCCTATAAATATGTAATCTCAGCCTCAAAGTTGGATCTCATCTTGGCCTCACCAAGACTCCAACTTGAAAATTCTATTAACAAAATGCAAGTTCTCTCTCTGGTGTTTTTTTACTTATGTTCATAGATCAGTAGTGAGTTTATCTTTATTTGGGTGTAGTGGTTAGATTTTAAGCAACTATATTTTGGCGTTGACTAAAGGAATGTTTTAACTCAACCTTATGCAATCGGGAAAAACTTAGTTAGTTGTGTTTTAGTTTGATTTCTTTTTACTGTTCTTTAAGTTCATACTTCGTTTATTACTTTACAACTTTATCTCTATTTTCAGTACTTTATTCGAGTTGTTTTACGTAGCTTAATCACCTTTACATGCATTTTACTTACGGAAAGAGCAGTTATTTTGTGAGTTCTCTATTTGAGGAACATATACATGAAAACTTACATAAAGATCGTTGTTAAAATCCTTGTAGATAAACTAGTTAAGATTTCCAACAAAAAACTACCAACTATTTTGTTACTATTTAGTTCATGCAAAAAAAATGTGTTTTCTAAAATACCTGCATATTGTGTTCGAAAATATTATAAATACTCCAAAAAAGCGTAAGCACGTCCGTATAGCTTCTCCAATACGGATATTAGCTTGAAGTAACCTTGAAAATCAAAAGTTAGCACGCACAGTCTGTATACCGGAGGTAGTTAGTGTCAGTCCTTACGAATTCAATATGTATTACAGTTTTGTAAAGTTATCTTGAGCTATCGGTGTGCGGACCAGCTAACTGATAGCTACGTCAGAATCAGAAGTGCTTTGAGTCCCTCAGGAAAAGTAACTATAGTGTTCAGACCCGGTCGATAATAGCTAAGACGGGACACTAAAAAACCTCAAACAGAGTCGTCAATGCCCATCCAGTGAAGCACTTTAAGGCGTCCGAAAGTATGCAATCACAAAGCGCCAACAGGAACAGAGCAACGAGATAAGTCACATTTATATTTACAAGTCACTTTTACATTTATAAGTCAAATTTACATCTATGAATCAAGTTTACATTCATAATGTCATGTTTATATTAAAAAAAAGTTGCATTAGTACTTCAGAAAATGCATAACTCGTAAGGAATGCCCATCCTGGTTGCAATTCGTTCTTAGGAACAGTTTTTCGCATGAAATTCGTAGCGTGACCCGATTGCAAAAAGTATTTACAAAGGCTTTTTCGGAAAATAAAAAGAGGCACCCCACCACCGATTTCCTAATAAAATTTCAGATTGGACAAAGTAGGTCGAGCAACATTCCGTAATAGAAATAACAAAATACGACAAATCTAGAATACTAAAAGTAATAAGGATTTTTGTCATCGGTTAATCCGCCGTATTGCCTCAGTAGGATTATGATCCCTGAATCAGTTGTCCACTGAACTCTGATAGACAACGTTAATTCGAAATACCTAGAGACGGTCGTTTAAAAATACTTCGGTCACTAAAAAAACCTGACGAATTTGAGGGCTAATAAAAATCATTTAGGGGCTATTTTTTTAAAGTCATCCAATGGGAGAAGCTAAGGGGTAACCTAGGGTATGTAAAAATACTAAAATATCATTTTACTTATCAAATAATTACCACAAAACCGTCCACTAATAAAAGTTTGAAACCCTAAACCTAAAATCTAAGATGTTGTAATCGGTAGTTTCGGGTTTGTGTTAACTACCGATTATTGTACTGTTCTTCATTGTACATGAACTTCAATCTCAATCGGTAGTTATGTTTAGTCATAAACTACCGATTAATTAACTGGACAAAAATTTAGTGGTAATCGCTAGTTTCGTATACGGTTAAACTTCCGACTATGCTAGTTAGTTATACTCAAAAACATCAAACACAATCTGTAGTTATTTGTACACCTAAAACTACCGATTATTCTACTGGATCCAAAATGACACATAATCGGTAGTTAATCTTTTATGTAACTACCGATTGTAGTGTGTCCACATGCTCAATCGGTTGATATGTAGAGCCCGTGCTACCATTATGCATAATCGGTAGTTTAGTTGATTTTTTAACTACCGATTATAAACAATTGGGTGAGTTTAACGTACTTTGTGAACAATATGATTAGATCAATTGATTGCTTTTGTAAAACAGTTGGACGTAAAATCATTTCATTGAATGGAAAAGGCATACATGTAACATTACAGGAAATGAAATACAATAGATCAATTAGCATATAGGTGGAAATCGAACAAGGTACTTTCTTCCATTATCCGATAGCAATCCTCATGCATAAAATTCTCCCCATGCTTAACGAAATATTGGTGGAGAGCTATCACCCACTGGAAAAAACAAATCAATTATAAGTTTCAATGCTTGAAAACTCTTTTTAATGAACGACTTATTAACGTAAAACACTTACTCTTGCCACAGGCGATTCAGTGGGATGAGCTCGGCATCTCACTCTCATTTCCTCTTTCAAGTTGTCCAACCGTTCAGACAACACCTCATACCTTGTCCTTATGCCTCCGGGAGTCCTTTGATTTTCATTTCCGTTTAATGCCACATAAATCTGAAACACACGCTGCCACCAAGGATATGTGTTATGATCCGCCATCCAATTTTCATTAGTGGCTCGGTTATTGTTGTTCCAATACGCAGTTTCGTACTCGTGCTCCATGATCGTTACCCACGATCTAATGATGGCCACATCTTCATCATTAGTGTATTGAAGAGCCATTCAAAACCAAATGTGAGAATGAGAATGAGACTGAAAGGGATAGGAAAGATTGAGATTGAAAGGGATAGGTGAGAATGTGAATCACCTTGAAAGGGTTAGTTTCCTTTTATATTGTTTTATTACCAACGACTATTTTTTTTTAAAAAAACCGTTGGGTTGGGTATTCCAAGCACAATCGGTAGTTTAAGAATTTCATAAACTACCGATTGTGTACATTCAGCAACAATCGTTAGTTTAAGAATTACTTAAACTACCGATTGTTAGTGTCCATGAGTTTTGAAAAAATTACGATTTCCAATTTGGGGCAACTTACATAATCGGTAGTTTGTACAGAAATTAACCTTCCGATTGTTAGTGTCCAGGAGTTTTGAAAACATTCCAATTTCCAATTTGGGGCAACTTACATAATCGGTAGTTTAGGGTATCTATTATCTACCGATTGTTGTTTTCTTTTATGACTAATGATATTTGAGCAATTATTTAGGAGGTTATTTAGAATTGAAGTACAATCAACGGCTAGTTTTTGAAATTATCCTACAAATACACCTCTCTTTTCTCAACCAAATACCACACACACCTAGTTTCATACACTCTACAAATTTCATGTAAGCATCTCCTCTTTGTAACTCACTCCATAACTCTACTTACAAGAATGGCAACATTTGACTCCGCTGAAGATTTGGCTATAATTAAAACATGGTATACGAAACCCTACGTGAAGATGTCATAGCTGGAAGGGTTACACCCGAAACCTTTTTTTTGGACACCCGGCACCCGGGGGGGGGATCTACATCAAATATGTGCGAGATTATGGAAATCCAAAGCAAAGATCTGTTGAACAAATTCACGATAGGTACCAACTTATTCGAATAACGATAGCTGATTATTTAGTTAAACAACAACGGATCTTTAACCGCACCCATTTAGGCTTGTCGATCCAACAATTTGTAATCATCTTTTACATAAGCTAAGTTCTAAGATCTTCCAATAATAATAACATAGTAAACTTGATGAATTATGTTCTATCCCTGTGTAGGGGGATGTCGCAAAAACACACTACTATCAGGAAAAAGGAGAAGAATTCATATTTGTTGAAAGCTATGAGTTCATGAAGTCCAGAGTGTAATCACTAGTAAATGTTTAACTTTATGTACCGATTCTGGAAAATTTACAAATATTTTGTCAGAGTTTGGTTGTAATCGGAAGTAATTGCTTAACTTGAACTACCGATTGTGAGAAATTTTCAATTATATTCTCATAGTTTGGTTGTAATGGAAGTAAATGGTTATGTTAATATACCGATTCTGGGAATGTTACTTGTTTTTGTCAGAATACTTATCATAATCGGTAGTTTAAGAATTTCTGAAACTACCGATTGTGCTTGTACAAATTGTTGAAATTTTACAAAAAAATTCGATTTCCAATTTGGGGCTACTTATCATAATCGTTAGTTTAAGAAATTCTTAAGCTACCGATGGTGATTGTACAAAATGTTAAAATTTTACAAAAAAATTCGATTTCCAA
>JAJJMC010006585.1:10940255-10966824 GCA_023531435.1 Papaver californicum | reverse complement strand
TTCGATTTCCAATTTGGGGCTACTTATTATAATCGGTAGTTTAAGAAATTCTTAAACTACCTATTGTGATTGTACAAAATGTTAAAATTTTACAAAAAATTTAGATTTCCAATTTGGGGCTACTTATTATAATCGGATGTTCGTACAAAATTTAAACTACTGATTGTTAGTATCCAGGAGTTTTGCAAAAAAATCGAATTCCAATTTGGGGCAACTTACATAATCGGTAGTTTGCACAAAATTTAAACTACCGATTGTTAGTATCCAGGAGTTTTGAAAAAAATTCGAATTCCAATTTGGGGAAACTTACATAATCGGTAGTTTGCACAAATATAAACTACCGAATGTGGTGGAAACGGTAGATATATTACTCCTTTATCAACCGATTATTATTTGTTCATGGAATTAAATGCATGCAAAAAATGAATTAGTCGTTGTAAACAAAACATTGTATTAATATTTTTTTGTATACATTCATATGTTCAAAAAATATATTCAAAATTAACTATTCATCATCCTGGATACGTTCAATTACGTTTTGTAACATCCAAAAAAACGATCCCAACGTTTCATGTTCTGATCGTATTGCTTCAACCACTCCCTACAATGGTTAGTTGTGAAGTAATCCGACCACCTGGCTAATGTAGGTAATGGACAATCTTCTTTTAAAGTTAAACCGATAAAATGATTGTCATTAACAAAATCCATAATGATTCGTCTATCCTTCACCGAATCATCACACACCGTCCTTGTGGATGTAAATGTGAGATTAACTCCTGTTCTTGGAGGACAGAAAAAATGTACCACGCAGTTCAATACATCCGTTAAAAGATACCTACATACCGGCATTACCATCCAATACCTGGATCCGACCACCTCCAATCCCTTTTCGCCTTTTACACGAGTATATAACTCGTTGAACCCTTCTTCTCCGCCATGTTATCTCATTTTTTCATCATTTCAATATAAAAATCTTTATCCTCCAATAAATGCGCGGCCATCTTATTTCTTAAATATTCCCATTGGGTCATATTCTCGGTAGCTGCCTCACTAAAGTTTTCCATTTGTTTCAAAGCAACGTGGAAACCACAATTGTCATCCCCATCTACATCGTGGGTGGACAAAACAAATGGTATAATGAGTAGAGGGAGTTGGTCCAAATACCTATCGTGTATATCTTGGGTTTGACTTTGTTGGGAAGGAATCGTAGACACCTTAGCTTTGACTTGTCGTGAGCTTGGTCCACCTTGATCCTTCCTTGGACGACTTCTTTTCGTAGAAGCCGGGAAATCTTCATACTCAGCTTCAGTATGTTCATGCCTAGAAAGGTCATGACGACTAGATAACAATTCCTTCAACTCTTTCCTTTGAAATGACCTCGGATTTTCGGTATTCGGCCTACCAATCGGCTTTCCTTTTATTAGTTCATGAAAAACCTGTTGATAGGGGTGAAGGGATTCCTCTAAATAGTGCACCAAAATTTGCTTTTGTGCCCCATTTGACCTAGAGTAACACTCGCGTAGTCGTGCAAATATTTTCGTCTCCACCAACGACACACCATCCACCTCCGGGGTTGTTGGAGTGAAATTTAATTGCTTCCAAAAGGGATGAATATTATTAATGTAAATCACTTCTTTGTACCTTCCATGCATGTGACGACACGGGAGTCCAATACCTATCATCGTCTTGCAGTTGCAAACCGTAGTCTCATCATCGTGATCTTTGTACAACTCCAATTGTTTCATCATGAAATTTATTGCCCACCAAGAAACTTTGTAAACTATACCCATTAGAAGATCTTTATGTTTTAAATGTGCCAACGGGAATCTATTCCGATTTTTTTCCATTGAACCATGAATCTTAGTGAGGTCACGTTCGGAGAACTCATGGATTGCTTCTTGGACCAACACGACCCCATTTTGGCTTCCGACTAGTATCTTCTTTAATCGGCCATGGGACCCCTCTGCAATGCTTGTTGCCTCATTTTTGAAGTGTTGATATTCATATTTCCATGCATACACAAACTTATCCTTATGCGGTCCCAACCATTGTGATTTACAATACTTAACTGCTTTGGGGTAGTCCTTGGCCCATTCAT
Source organism: Papaver californicum (assembly GCA_023531435.1). Classification (NCBI taxonomy): domain Eukaryota; kingdom Viridiplantae; phylum Streptophyta; class Magnoliopsida; order Ranunculales; family Papaveraceae; genus Papaver; species Papaver californicum. Next base: position 10,964,726 of record JAJJMC010006585.1, on the reverse strand, counting down.
CCTCAAACTCCTTCAAGTTGTATTCATAATCTTCCTCCGTCATCAACCAAACTATCTTATCCCATGCTTTTTGAAATAAAGACCACTTCATTCCATCCTCGGCCCACTTTTCTTCGGCCAACCTTTTCTCTTCTTTTTGTTCTTCGACGGTTAGTTTACTAATACGTTCATCCTCTTCCTTTGGTACCTATGTTTCGTTTTTTAGCTTGGATATGATGTCTGAATTGACTTTAATGTTGCATTCAATGTGCCACGTACAAAGCAAATTCTGGGCTTCCGGAAACACTACCTTTATTGCATTCATCAAGCCTGTATCGTTATCCGTTACAATAACCCTTGGAAAATTATCGCATTATAGATCGACCTCAACGTTTGCAACATCCAAATGAAACTCACATCGTTCTCAGCATCCATTAAACCCCAAGCCACAGTAAATGTGCATTTGTCCGAAGTGTGGCAAGCGATGTTCAACAACGGCATATTGTACCTGTTTGTCTTGTAAGTAGCATCTATCAACAAAATTTGATGAAAGCATTGAGCCAATTGGATCATCTCCGGATGTGCCAAGAAAATACGAATCACCCTACCATCCCTTTCTTCTTTCCTCAACGTGTAATTGTATTTCTCGGCTAACCACTCAGATTGTTGCATAACCATTCGACTGTCCCATTCCATCCTTTTAATCTGTTCTAGCGTCGAATAAATTATAGACAACGAGGACAAGTTGTTGGGGTCGTCCGCCTTTATCTTAGAAAGGATTGAACTCGCTTTCATTACGGCCCTCATAGACTTCACCGTCTCTATTTCTTGTGGTTTTAACTTGGAAACCAGTACGTGCCCAACAAGATTTTCCGGATCTTCGTGGTTATGACGACCATTAGCAAATCTATACATTTTCCATACTTTTCCTTTCTTACCTTCGGGCTTATGGAAGGTAATCTTAAATGGGCATTTAATCTTCTTTGAATTACCTCGGTATATCCTATCCGTATTCTTTACGTATTTATAATTCTTTCCCATATGACTCTTTCGCTCGCCACCTCTCTCACAAATCATTTTAAATCGATCAACTTTCACGGAATTTTTCTGAACTTCAACGCACATCTTCTCTTTAGCCTTGTTGAGAAGCCATTCCTTTGCCTCCGCCTTACTTCCAAATGTCTTAATGCGCATATAACAAAACAAATATCATAAGCCTAACCATGTAACATACATTCTAAGAACAAGTTAAGAGTGGGTATGTAGCGTACCAAATTATTTGCATAGTGTAGGGAAGTATCAGGACCCTCGTATGCAACAGGATTAACCCATTCAATAATCTACGTAAAATAGCAATGCGTTAAACAATGATAATCAGTAGTTAATTAGGTTCACATTCTACCGATTATGAACAAACGGTAGTTAATAAAACTCCCGTGCTACCGGTTATTTACAATCGGTAGGTAAGATGTATTCATTAACTACCGATTGTAACGTGGAAATTAACTCAAGTCATGTCCACAAAACAGGTTTAATTTGTTAAAAACTACCGATTATTTACAATCGGTAGGTAACATGTATTCATTAACTACCGATTGTAACGTGAAAATTAACTCAAGTCCTGTCCACAAAAACAAGTATAATCGGAGGTTTAATTTGTTAACAACTACCGATTATTTACAATCGGTAGGTAATATGTATTCATTAACTATCGATTGTAAAGTTTGCAAAATATTATCTTTGTAGGTTCGGAGAAATTCAGTTTTGGGGCGACTAGCACGGAAGAAATCAACTCAAGTCCTGTACACATATAATCGGAGGTTTAGTGTGTTACACACTAACGATTATAATACAACCGGTAGGTAACTATTTGACATTAACTACCGATTGGAAAGTTTGCAAAATAATAACTTTGGAGGTTTGGAGAAAAACTAATTTGGGGCGACTAACTCAATCAGAAGATAAAAAGTTCTCATAAACTACCGATTGTGAAAATATATTAAAAAAAAATTAATTTGGGGCGACTACTATAATCGGTAGTCAATAAGTCTTCCTAAACTACCGATTATGTTAAAAAAAATTCAAAAAAATATACAATTTGGGGATTTTGTATAATCGGTAGTTAAAATCTTCAAGAGACTACCGATTGTTCTATTTTTTCTGAACAGACGTATAATTGATAGTTTATGGAGTACCATAAACTACCGATTATGGTACGTCCATGGCATTAAATGCATGCAAAAATGTATGTCTTTTGTTGCCGATCACATACAAACGCATACAAATTGGGTTTTGAGCTTCTTAACACAATACCTGATTGTTTGATGCATTATTATCTTCATTTTGATGTGATTCATCCTCTAGTTTTCTTCCACACCAAAATTTGGATCATCCAACAAATAACCCAAATCGTCGTCTCTAAACGTGTTTGAACCTTCAATACTATGTCCTTCATGTTCAATCTCATCTTCTATGTCATACCCATCCATGTTTATGATTGAATTTAGTCAAAATTTGATTTCCCAAAAATTCTTCTTCTTCTTCTTCTTCTTCTTCCTCTCTAACACACTCTCTATTTCTATTCTAAAACTAAAACTCAAATTCATCATTTAACACTAACTATAACCAAATTAATCAACTAATCAATCAAAATTAACACTAATTAAGCAAGGGTAGATTAGCCATTATAGAAATTAGATGGATAAGGGATGTCTTGAGATTACTTCAAAATGACCTTATTTTGTCTTATTAGTCGCCCCTAATTAGTTTTTGGTAGCCCTCAAAAAAGTCAGGTAAAAAAAGGTGTAAAAAATTATTTCATAAAAAATGAGGAGCATAACCAGTTAAGTCATTTTATTTATTTGCATCCTCCGTGGAAACCCTCTATACTTGGAGTACTGTGGCAATCCTTTACATCCGGAGTTAAATCATTAGTCATTTCATTTGCGGCATATGTCCGGAGTCCCGTGACAATCCCTCATGTCCGGATTTAAGTCAAGTCATTTATCACTCATTCGCACTCTCTGCGGCATATCCTCGTGCCAAAGAATTAGAAAGAGCTGATAAAAGAAACCCAGATATCTAGGCATTTCCATTTCACAAAAGTTATAATACTTATACAGAAAGATGTTGACCGCTACGAAAGTTAATACATGCAGGAGCAAAAAATGGATCAAATAAAAAAGTCGCAACAGATTGGAGCATAACAACGCACTAAGAAATTCACGTTCCAACTCCACACTTTTTAACAGTCTCAACCCAACAATAATGAGAATTAGGACACTTCCACACCGCCTCAGTATGCGCTATCTTGGTCTTTGCCGAAGCAACTGATAGACACATTTTTTGTGTCTGATTTGTCTCAATTTATAATTGATAGTGTTCGATTGTACACTAAATGTGTTATTTTATATGTTTGTAGGTATTTCAAGAAAATAAACAATTTTTGACAAAATGGTTTGAAAAGTGTTAAAGGCACCCAGAAAAGTAATAAAGGCATCCATGCCTTGGATATGGGCGGCCACCTTCTTCTCCAAATTCAAAGGATAAAAATTAGCGGGAAACTCTCTTTTCAAAACTGTGTGAAACCTGTTACGTGATTGGAAGGAGATTTTGGAGAGTTTATGACAAGATATATTCTTGTCTTAATAAGGAAGAGTTGTACATGTTTGGAAAACCTAAAAATCAAAGGAGAATCGTGTTAATTCGAGACTCTCGAATAAAACAGGTAGAAGATAACTTTTCTCGGCAGTTTTGGGTCGAATTAGAAACAAAGAGGATATTCTCTGAGTTGATTCATCGAGCACATCACTCTTGGAAAGGAATAAATGTTGATCGAGAGATAGTTGTCGAGAAAGAAAATAATTCTTAAGAATATATTTCCATTAATCCATGATTTGTGAGAAGATTCGAAGGTGATTTGGGAATATTGGGTTGTTGTATTACAAATAGGGAGTCGAGAGAACATCAAAGGGGGGCTAGCTCTGCCAGAGAAGCTAGTAAAAAGTCCAAAGAAAAAAAATTCAGTTCTGCTCGTGAAAAGAAATGGAGAAGATGAAGAAACCGTGGCCATAGTTGTAAACTGTCACTATTTCTGTTACCTTTTCTTTTAATTTCAATACCTTTTGTAATGGTTTTGTGAATAGTTCTTGTGACATTTTAGGGTTATAATATACTTTAAGTCTGTTCTTCTTTCACTACTAACGGAAACGGTCGTTTATTTAATAAATTATTTTAATCATTCTACGACTCAGTTGGCCAGTTATTTCTTGTATTTTCTTCTTCTCAAGCACTTTTGATCCATGTTTATATCTTTTGAGAGTTTTTTGAGCATGATGAGCTAAACCCCAACACTGGGACAATGGAGGAAGCCATATTTCACAATTGTTTAGTAACTATAATTGATTCTTTATGACTTTTTTGCGCTTATTCTAATTGATTTATGATTTTCACTATAACTGTTACGAATCATTGTATTCATCATACATAAGTGATTTTGGTGGAATCATGAGTCCTAGTTTCTCCCAGTATTGTTACAATCTTTTACTTATTTTCTAGTTTAAATTAAAATTAGGTCTAAAATCCATTTTTCACAAGTCCGAGTGAACGATTTTCTTACCAATGTCTATAAATATATCAATTTTTGGCGCCGCCCAAGTGGACTTATTTTTAGGTTAGGGTTTTAAGTTTTTTATTTAGGTTAATTAGGATTTATTTTATTTTATTTTATTTTATTTTTCTTTTTAGATCTTATATGTGTATTTTTCTTAGCTTTGATGTGCATGTGAACATTAATTGTGGAAATTGCCTACCAAAAAAGGTAAGTAGTATACCTCAATTTTTTTTTTAGATTTATCATTATATTTTAATTTATTTTGTATATAAAAAAAACACGTGCAAACACAGCATTTTCCATTCGTCAGACTACCGATTTAAGGAAAACTCGTAGAAAAGTAAGTTGAACCCGTGCCTTGGGCCTGATGGGAGTTACCAGCGGAAATTCCACAAGCCTTAGCCTCGTACCTTTGACCAGTTTTTGATTGTAGGTATATTTTTGCTAAGGTAACCTGAGCTTACCTATTGTAGTCAACCTTGTATTTGCATTTGCATGTGCACTATAAAAAAATGTTGAACTGGTATTATGAGGACCAATACAATGAATTCCGAGATGAATTTCAAATTGGACATTACCCGTACTATGATCATAGTGTGGATAGTACTTGGGACCGCTACCAACTCTCTGGAGGTTATGGTTCATACTATAGTGATCCAAATTACTATTTGCACGCTCACCAGTCGTACAAACGGGTAAATGAGCAATATCATACTGAGCAAAATGTTAGTTTTACTTCTCTAGAAGAGACCCTCAAGCAGTTAATTTAGTGTACGTAGGAGTGAGATGTTAATGGAAGAATTTTATGAAGAGTCACTTAGGAGTGAATTAGATCAAAATAAAGAACTTGCAGCTTTAAAAACCTCTACCAATGAACTTAAGAAACATTTAGATGAAATTGAAGAAGAAGAACGATTAGATACTAATATTGCTCAAAATGAATTTAATTGACAAAATAGTGTTCTTAATTTTACCCTTGATAATAATGACAAATATTTACCTAATCTAAAGGACGAGGTTAGAATTGAAGATACAACTTGTTCAAATAAGGTTAAATCATCTTCATGTCATTATGAGGATGAGGATAGTAGTGATGGAGAATTTGAAATTCGTAGTCATAATGACCAGGAAATTTTTACACCAATTGAGCTTCATTATAATAATGATGTTTTTAGTTCCAATCCTAATAATGTTAATAATTATTTACCTATTCAAGAGGAAAATGATTTAACTAGAGATACCATTGTTGTAGACAGTGAAATATTTTCTTATTATTATGAAGACGATGATGTTTTAGAGGAACGAGTTTGTCCTGAGACTAGTAATTTAAAGTCTAATGATTCAAAAATAATAGTTTCTGATGAAGATGATAGACTCGTAGAAATTTTAAATATGAGTGAGGATGTTGCCATAAACTGTAGCACTGTTTGTGATCCTTTACAAAATACTGCGTTTAATAATCCATTATATGAATGTGATGAACCTCTTGGGATCACTGATTTATAAGAAGAGGCTTTTAGGAACATCTTGGATAACCCATTGTATGGTTTTGATGATGATGTTCTTTTGGATCATCTGGGTAACCAGTCCTCAGAAGAATCTGAGCGTAGTTCTGACTTTAAGGACATTAGAACCCAACCAAAGTTTTTGGTCCATATGAGAGTAATGTCCACCCTAAGTTTGGGGGTACCGATGATTCTTGTGATTTTCAAGTATTCCTGCTTAAAGTCCCTCACTTGGGACTTGACATATGTGCATCTACCATTTTAAGAGATTATCTTCATACACTTTTCCCCGAGCCTGATTATGTCCAGAATGAAATTCAGTCGTCAAAAACCCACCATCATGTTGATGTGGTTTATCTGGACCATAATACCATCATTGACTTTGTTTTCCCTCCAAATACTTTTCCACCAAATGTGGGAACATCTGAACTTCATATGTGTCAATTCGTAAACTTTGGAACCAAACATGAATTTTTTAGGAAGTTTAAATCGACACATATTTATGAGAATGACCACCAATTTTATATATTCCATCGTGGTTAGCTATGTAAGTCAAATCTGATTGACTTTAAGGATCCACAATTATTCAGATTATTGTTATATGATTCGTAAATTGTGACTAATCCTTTTTTGGCTTGGCTAAAGACTTTAAACTTAACACTCTATGGGAGGCAAACCATATGATTTTCGTACACGGTGCTGGTAATATCTTTCCTTATCTCTTTTACTTTGTTCATGCTTCATTAATTTATCTTTAGAACATCGAGGACTATGTTCAATTTAAGTTTGGGGGTAAGGGAGAAAAAATTAAAAAAAAAAATTGTTGTACTAAAAACTCCAAAATCTTGAAACTTGTGAACAATTCAGGATGACACTAACCATTATAAGTAGATGAAAACAAACCTCTTGGTTGTAGGAGTTAAGGGACCCAACTAAATTGTCTATTCATAAAAAAGACAGAGCTCAGGTGTTAGAAATAACATGATAGTTGTCACCATATCTCGGAGTCGTCACCATATCACTTTTTATTTTTATTTTTGTAATTTTATGTGTTTCTCTAAGTGATTTGGTGGGGCACTAGTATCGCCTTGTTGTCGCTGCTAGGATGAAGTAAAGTGATTGAGATCAAGCCCTATTATTTTAATTGAACTTGACCAATAAATAAATTAAAAAAAATAACACTTGGATAGCAATATATGTGTGTTCTCCCTGTCTCCGTCGCCTAAGCAAGCGTGGAACGCGGGATCCATGTGAATTATCATGTAATCTGTTGATAGGGAGCATGCACTTAGATTCAAAAGATCTAATCATGTTATCGAAAAAATAAAATAAAATAAAATTAATCGACTGTTGAGGCCCTTGTATATACCAGCTGAGTTGATACTAGAATTAGGATTCAGACCAATGGGTGCATATCTCAATCCATTAAGGTTCATCTTGGCACGATATTCATACAGATATTCTGGGAAACACCGTTCACCTTAGTCAACATGCGCACACTTTTATCTCCATATCCATCTTCTTAATTTATTCATGTGATTGTGGTTTGTAAGATTCCGAGTATCTTGGTCCATTGTACGACTTTCTGAGTAGTGCTTTGTTTTCTTATATATGAATTTTAGTACGCTTGAGTGCAAACTCGTGTACAGTAATTGGATTCAAAACATGGTAATTCTTCCATAGCCAAAGAATTTTGTAGCCAAATAAATAGCATGTTTAGTGTCTACCCTCAATAGTTCACAAGTAGCTAGGATTTGGAGTAAAAGGATTTGTGGGTATATCTCTTGTAAACCCTCACGAAACAACACTCGTCCACTAGGGCCACCCAGGGGTTCAAAGGCTTGTTGCACACGCTAAGTGCAATCGCGATGCATGCGAAAGTGAGTAAGGATTTTTATTTTCTATATTAGATTTGCTCGAGGACTAGCAAATAATAAGTTTCAGGGTATTTGATAGACACATTTTTTGTGTCTGACTTGTCTTAATTCTTTATAATTGATAGTATTCGCTTGTGCACTAATTGTGTTATTTTATGTGTTTGTAGATATTTTTGGAAAATAAATAATTTTGGAAAAAAATGGTTCGAAAAGTTTTAAAGGCACCCGGAAAAGTGTTAAAGGCACCCAAAAAAGTGTTAAAGACACCCTTGTGAACTGATAAAGGCACCCATGCCTTGGATAGGGGCGCCCACTTTCTTCTCCAAAATCAAAGGATAAAAATTAGCGGGAAACTCTCTTTTCAAAACTGTGTGAAACCTGTTACATGACTGGAAGTAGATTTTGGAGAGTTTATGACAAGATATATTCTTGTCTTAATAAGGAAGAGTTGTACATGTTTGGAAAACCTAAAATTCAAAGGAGAATCGTGTTAATTCGGTACTCTCGAATAAAACAGGTAGAAGATAACTTTTCTCGACATTTTTGGGTCGACTTAAAAGCAGAGAAGATATTCTCTGAGTTGATTTGGAAACTTCATCGAGCACATCACTCTTGGAAAGGAAACAAAGTTGATCGAGAGATAGCTGTCGAGAAAGAAAATAATTCTCGAGAATATGTTTCCATTAATCCATGATTGTGAGAAGATTCGAAGGTGATTTGGGAAGATTGGGTTGTTGTATTATAAATAGGGAGTCGAGAGAACATCGTAGGGGGGATGGCTCTGCCAGAGAAGCTAGAAAAAAATCCAAAGAAAAAAATTCAGTTCTGCTCGTGAAAATAAAGGGAGAAGATGAAGAAATCGTGACCATAACTATAAATTGTCACTATTTTCTTTATCTTTTCTTTTAATTTCAACACCTTTTGTAACGGTTCTGTGAATAATTCCTGTAACATTTTACGGTTATAATTAACTTTAAGTTTGTTCTTCTTTCACTGCTAACTGAAGGAGTCGTTTATTCAATAAATCATTTTAATCATCCTGCGACTCAGTTGGCCAGTTCTTTCTTGTATTTTCTTCTTCTCAAGCACTTTTGAGCCATGTTTCTATCTTTTGAGAGTGTTTTGTGAAGGATGAGCTAAACCCCAACACTGGGACAATGGAGGAAGCCACATTTCACAATTGTTTGGTAACTATAATTGATTATTTATGACTTTTTGCACTTATTCTAATTGATTTATGATTTTCATTAATTAGTTGTGATTTTGTTTGATGGTGTATGCTTAGACTTAGAGTTGTTGATGCGCCATGCTTATGATTTACAGTCAATGTTTTACAAATCTACTTTTGGCAAAGAAATAGAGTCCATAAAAGAGCTATAGTTGTTACGAATCATTGTATTCATCACATATAAGTGATTTTGGTGAAATCCTGAGTCCTGGAATCCTGGTTTCTCCCAATATTGTTACAATCTTTTACTTATTTTATAGTTTAAACTAGAATTAGGTCTAAATTCATTCTTCACAAGTCCGAGTGAACGATTTTCTTACCATTGTCTATAACTATATCAATTTTTGGCGCCGTCAAAGTGGACTTGTTTGTAGGTTAGGGTTTTAGATTTTTTATTTAGGTTAATTAAGATTTTATTTTTTTTTATTTTTTTTTTCTTTTTAGATGGGGGTATTTTTATTAGCTTTGATGTGCAGATGATCTTTTACATTAATTGTGGAAATTGCGTACCAAAAAAGGTAAGTAGTATAACTCAAATTTTTTTAAAATTTTTTATTAGATTTTAATTTATTTTGTACATAAAAAACACGTGCACACACAACATTTTGCATTCGTCATACTACCGATTTTAGGAAAACTCGTGGAAAAGTAAGCTGAACCTGTGCCTTGGTCCTGATGGGAGTTACCAGTTGAAATTCCACAAGCATTAGCCTTGTACCTTTGACCAGTTTTTGATTGTAGGTATATTTTTGCTAAGGTAACCTGAGCTTACCTATTGTAGTCAACCTTGCATTTGCATTTGCATGTGAACTATAAAAAAATGTCGAACTGGTATTATCGACATGAATTTCAAAATGGACATTACCCGTACCTGTGGAAGTGACAGGTTTTTGGATTTGACATATCCTCTTCAGAAGGTGGTTGTCGCACGGGAGGTAACTTGATAGCTCCATTCTGTACCCATAGTTCTAACAATTCGAGGACTTCTTCCATGAGAAAGGAGAAATCCGGGATTGCTTGATCTGTCTTGTTCCGTTGCGACTGACGTGGAGCTTCGGCTGAGCCTCGTCCTTGAATTGATTTTGGTGCTGCCACCGGAGCTGATGCAGTGCACTTAGCCTGTGATGCTGATTGAGGTGCTGCTTTTCTCTTGGCTCCTTCATCAGTGATAACACATATGGAGTGCTACGTAGAATGTTGTTTGTTCACCAGACGTCTACTTCCACGAGTGTCTCCATGATTTTATTCTCTGGAGGTTCGTGCCCTTTCTAACAAGGCTGGAGCAGTTATTGTTGATTTCTTGGCAGCCTCGTGTAGCTCAGAGAAGGTTTGAAATCTTAAAGTTTCTAATAAGGAACGATAAACATGAATCATACCTTTAATGCAAATCTCCAACAATTGTTGTTCAGTTGCATTCTGGTCATGGAAGTCGAGAGCTTGTGCTGAACCTCTTCACGTACTCGTTGGATGCTCGTTGTTTCTCTGGAACATTCTTTACAGGTCCGAAAGAGTAATTTCCTCAGAGACGAAGAAATACTTTTTATAAAAGTCATCAACCATCTGGGACCAACTAGAGATACTGTTGGGAGCGAGGTTGTTGTACCAAGTGTAGGCTCTTCCCGTAAGAGATTTCGAGAATTCTTTGAGTCGTAGCACTTGATCATATTCATGCACTCCTAGTGACTCCAAGAATCGAGAAACATGTTCTCGATCATTTCCGGTGCCATCGTACAATGAGAATGAAGGGGATGAGTATCCGCCTGGCAGTGCAACCCTCTGAATTTTTATTGGATAAGCGGGTTGGTGTTGATGGAATGAAAAAGAATTTTCCCTTCCAAGATTTCGTAGAAGCTTTTCCAGGTCTTCATAAGTGACGAAGTTTTACTGTGGTTGACTCCTTTCTGGTGCACGATCAGTGATGATCTGTATTTCATCATCCTCTTGTGCATTAGATTTTGATGTGTTAGCACCGCCGGCAGTTGCATTCTTGACTTGCTCCGTTTGACGACGACGCTACTCTGGTATTAACTGCTCCTTTAAATCCTTAAGGAAAGTAAGGACTTCCTTATGAGTGGTGACCATGGCTAGTTGAGTTTCAGCTAAGGTTTCTTGTTGCCTCATTAAATCTTCTATGGTTGGTAACGCATGCTCCTTGCCCTTGACACTTTCAGTGGTACGGAGATGAGTTTTGGTACTTTCAGTGGTGGTGTTTTGTGGAATGATTTCTAGGGTTCCATCATTGGAATTACCAGTATTAGTAACGGCTGTTGAACTTGAATTGGTATTGGTTGCTAAACCTGACCTAAGATCCACCATTTTTGAAGAATTGAATTTTTCTACCGAGAGGTTGATCTCCCGATGTGGTCGCCAATTGTTTGTACCTAAAAATTACTCTCAGGCAAAGCAATGAACCGTAGAGGTACTTTTTAGGTTCGATGATCAAAATCGTACAAAACAAATACAAATAAGTAGGATATTTGTATTTGTTCCGCTTCGGTTACAAAGAGAGAAAAATGGGTTGATCTTAGGGGAGGGAAGCAAAGAAAGTTGAAGGAATTGTGTGTAGAATTGTGTGTTGTGGTGGAAAATAGCAGATCTTGAGAATGGTTTTCTATCTCTTCTCTGTCTGTCGTTTGTTTCTTATTATTCTGTTTTGAAATTGGCTGAGCAGTCTATTTATAATTTTTTGAGATCACACATTTTCCTTGTAAAGTAGTGGTAGTTGTGGGGATATGGAGAAGTGGAGGTTGTGGGAATAACCTTCCACTTTGTCTCTAGGAAGTTTTTGGTAACTTCTTAGACCATGACTCCAGTATCTCTTCAACCGCTCCAACTTACCACTTACTATATAACTTCCTTGTCATGGGGTAGTGTTACACCTATGTTGCTGTAACCCACAAGACCAAAACCCCATGTTTTATCCCCCCATTGTAATATAATTTGATATCTCGTAAGAGTTAGTGGGGTCATGGATTCAAATCCATGAGCCTTGTTGTGAAATAATATTTTTAGTAGACTTTATGCCAATTTTGTCGTAGTAATGGCTTAAGGAATAATACTAGCTTGAGCGAAGAATGGTGCTAGCTTGAGCGAAAGAACGACGCGGCAAAAGCGTGACGCGGTAGCAAATGAGCATGGTGCGCAACAATGGAGTGTGGGCCCAACAATGGTCACGACAGCAGCAATGGTTGTGGCAGCAAAGTGTGGGCCCAGCAATCGTCGCGGCAACAGCGCAGGCGCGTGGCGTGGCAATGAAGCTTGGGGGAGCGGCGATGGAGCGTACAACAGCAACACATAACGTGGGCGCGGAGCGGAGCGTTGGCGTAGTAGCAGCGCTAAGCGCTGCTGGTAGCGTGTGCGCTGCGGCCAGCGCTGTTGTGGCCCACCTCTTCTAGTGTTGTGACTAGCACTTCTCCGTAGATTTAGCTTCGCGGCTTTGGTAGCTCTAGCTTTGTATTTTTGGTAGCTTCGTGGCCTTGGTTGACTTTATTGCTTTTGTCTCCTTTATTATTTTGGCACATTTGTGCTAGATGCATGGCTAGGGATTACTAAAGCATGCATTTGTTATTGCCAGGGCTATTGCATATATGTTATTATTTATTGACATTGACTAATGCCATGACCATGACTATGGCCTATTTGGGGTTTCTCAGTCTTGTGAGATTTAATTGCTGGCATGTATGCCTAACTTTTGTGCTGTGCATACAGAACACCTTCAAGAGATTCAGCCGTGGAAGTTTGTAATGTTGAAATTATGTTCAATGTGACTCTGCAATTAGATAGTATGCATGTAATTAGCATTTTTATTCAGATATGGTGTATCCTTTATTCTGAATATTTGTAATTTGTATAATCGGTATATTCTGTTTTATACAAGTATTTTTACGAGTGCACATGAAATAACGAGATTTTCGTTGAACAAAGCTCTGAAATTCCTCTGGTGCATATATATGCCAAAGAGATACAGAGCCAGTTTAGGCAGAAGATGAGTATGCGTTCTCAATTCTCTTGCAGAATGTAAGATAGTAGTAATGTTTATAATTCTAATGCTCGTCATAAATTAATGTATATTTATTTCATGCTTCTACAGCTAAGTAAAAAGCAGCATTTTAAGAGAAGTATTACAATTTTCTCTCTTGTCAAAAACTCACCATCAACAATCACTCATTCCCTTCACTCTATATTTGTTGTTGTAGATATGATACTTTTGCCGATAAAGATGCATGAGTATTGGTCGAAATAACAGTTTGAAAAAACAATGGGATAAAGTTGGATTTAGTCTCGTTTAAATATTGAACTAATTTCATATCTCTCACACCATCAATAGCATCCTCTGGATATGCCTATGATTTCCATTTTTTTTTTAATAATATGGGAACTTACTCATATGATTCCCAATGTATGCAATATAATAACAGAGGCTTGGAAAGTTTCTGAATCTCAATTTAACAAGAAAGTTTGTTTTTTTTTTGGCGACAGACTAACCAACATATCTCTTGTGGTCTTGTAATATTAATTTGCACCATAACTCTTACATACTTCCCCCAATTCATTGGATCTTATCTAAAGGCTCGATGTAGAAATTCCAAATTATTTGCATGATAGAAATTGTCTCCACATTCAACATACTCAGGACATGCCATGAAACTATATCTAAATAGATAAAGTATTGAATTCGTACTCTTGATGAAGTAAATGCCATTGTATGCATAGTTAAATTGGAATTCTAAATCACATAAATGTTCAAATCCAGACATGTATGTATTACCTTCCAAATCGGATATGATGAATGCACCTTAAATTCTTCATGCTTCCGATAGTAGCTTCTTCGATATAACAAAAACATAACCTTTTCATGTTACTGACTTGAACACAAAATAATATTTCTAGTATGCCAAAGATGTAGAAGCCATGATTTCACATAAAACACTTACAAAGAAGAAAAAAGGAAAGAAAGAAAAGGAAATAGAAGGGAAAATGGAATGAATAATAAGAAAAAAAAACTTGATAATGGAATATAGAAAAAACAGAACTATTACTTATGACAGTGAAGCATGGTATGCTATATTTGTCGATGCAGGCCTGTATTTGCCGTATTTTATCTGTATCTGATGATGCTGATCCAAGATCCTCAGTTTATCTTTATCTTTGGGTACCCGATACGTATCTGATGATGACAGTTTTTATTAGCAAAACGTACGGATACATCCTGATACCGAAGGATGCAGAATATTAAAGACATAAAAGTTAACGCATGCTCAAATTTTTATGTGAATTCAAAAAATAAATAAATTATTGTTATTGTTGGAAACACAAATGAGTTGGAAATAATAAAATTCCTTACACCCCTATTAATATTTTTGATACTCTTGTGTGTTTCCCATATACATTGGAAATATATGTAAACGTCGGGAAGGTGAGAAGGATCTTACGAAGACTCATCTAGTTGCTACATATATCCTCTACATCTAAGATATCATCCATAAGAACAAAGTCAGACTCAACCATCTATTAGTTATTCATATTTTAGAACAAAAGTTAACTCAGATATTAATATATTTTCACATTATTGTCATAAACAGTGAAGATAATGAAATATGCTTAGTCATATCTGATTTAATAATTTATTTGAGTTACAATTCAGAATCAATAGTTCAATCAGCTTTATTTAACTTACTTATTGTGCTTGGAAGTGTATTTAAGCATCCAATATATGCAAAACTATATGATGAGGAACGACAATACCTAAATTAGATAAAATCTATTAGTTCAGTCAATTCAGTATCGATTAATATCAAAGATACCATCGTATTATATCCATATATGTGAAAACCGATACGGTACCAATATCTGATACGACGAACGTGGAGTGAAGAGACATCATACAGGAAGATGATGCTTAGAAGATCAAGATGTTCGACCATAGTTAAAATATGGGTCCAAAGTTAATAGCTCATATTCATATTGCTATTACTCAATTTATGTATTAAATTGTTAATTTATTGTGTTTGTAGGTGTTTTTGGGAAATAAACATTTTTAGAAAAATTTGCTCGAAAAAGTACTAAAGTCACCCTTCATTTGGATAAGGGAACCTCAGAATTGATGAAGGCACCCTGGCTTGGTTAAAGGCACCCAACTTCTTCATTTCAAATTCTGGCGGGAGAAAATTTGTGTATCAACTGTGATATTTTGTTTCGAGATTTATAGGAAATTTTCATGATTTTAAGACAAGATTTAATCCTACCTTATCAAGAAGATTTTCATAAGTTTGTGGGACTCAAATCAAACGATAAATATGGAAGAAACTCTCATGAGTATTTGGTTTTTACTCAAACAATTGGTCACGTGAATAAAAAGGAAAGAAATTCAATCTCGAGTTATATTTGATTCGAAATCCTTTTGTAATAAGGAAAATCTTCTTTCCTCAAGATTTGGTATATCGAAAAGATAATATCTCGGGTTGGAATAAGGTGAAAAGTGTTAATAGTGTGAAGAAGATATCTTTCCGAGAATTTTTCTCCTTTAATAAAAGATTTTTTCCAAGGATTTTTTAAACTGGATTTGGTAAGTGGATGTTTGCAGTATGATCGGCTACTTGGCCTTTTAATGGGAATAACCAAACCACGTCTACAAAATACCAGTACCATGCAGCTGCTTCAAAGCCAACATGATGCTCCTTGGTTAGATGACCAAGATATTGGCGGAAACCACAGACGATCGAGAAGAGAGTCCCTATAATCACATGAAAGCCATGGAAGCCAGTTGCTAAGAAGAAGGTAGAACCATATACACTGTCCGAGATCGTGAAGGGTGCTTGGTAATACTCCATTACTTGAAAGCCGGTGAATTCATATAATTCAGAAAACACGAGTTTTCTAGAAGCCTCTTGCTCATATCTCTCATTAAAGGGTGCTATTCGATAATGCCTGTCTAGCAGATCCCCCGCTAACCCGAGCGAGCATTCAAATATCTGTCCTACATTCATTCGTGAAGGTACTCCTAATGGATTGAAGACCATATCAACAGGCGTTCTTCCAATATTAATAGGTTGATTGTTTCGCTCCTCTATCTTCCAAAAGGGAAAAAGATCTCTGAGAGCTGTTTCATGGATCCGAAAGAGAGTACGAATTCTTCTGAGAACCAGTAACACGTAAACCATGTCAAACCAAGGATTCCTTCTTTGTTACCGGGGTCGCCCAAAGAGCTGGTTCATCAAGAATACGCAAGAAAAGCACTTCGAATTGTTGATTCATCGCCAGAGATGGCTTAGAACCAATAGTTTATTCTCTAATGGATCTTTCCGTTCTAATACTCCATCCGAATTACTCCTTAACTCTTGAGTTCCTAGTCTGCTAAAAGCCTTCCTTTCTTTTTTAGGGGGTCTCTTTCTGCGAGTTGCGGGGGGGGGGGGGGGGATGGCTCTTCCAGAGAAACTAGAAAAAAATTCAGTTCTGCTCGTGAAAAGAAAGGGAGAAGATGAAGAAACCGTGGTCGTAACTGTAAACTGTCACTATTTCCGTTACCTTTTCTTTTAATTTCAACACCTTTGTAAGGATTATGTGAATAGTTCCTATAACAGTTTAGGTTAAAATACACTTTAAGTTTGTTCTTCTTTCACTGCTAACGGAAGGAGTCGTTTATTTTAATCATTTTGTGACTCAGCTGGCCAACTTTCTTGTATTTTCTTCTTCTCAAGCACTTTTGAGCCATGTTTCTATCTTTTGAGAGTGTTTTGAGCATGGTGAGCTAAACCCTAACAAAGGGACAATGAAGGAAGTCATATTTCACAATTGTTTGGTAATTATAATTGATTCTTTATGACTTTTTGCACTTATTCTAATTGATTTATGATTTTCATTAATTAGTTGTGATTTTGTTTGATAGTGTATGCTTAGACTTATAACTTTTGATGCGTCATGCTTATGATTTACAGTTAATGTTTTAGAAATCTACTTTTCAGAAAGAAACAAAGACAATAAAAGATCTATAATTGTTACAAATCATTGTATTCATCATTCATAAATGATTTTGGTGGAACTCTGAGTCTCAGTACTTCGTAATATTGTTATTATCTTTCGTTTATTTGCTAGTTTAAATTAAAAATTTAATCTAAAATTCAGTCTTCACAAATCTGAATAAATCTGAATGAACGATATTTTTACCATTATCGCAACAACATCAAAAGTCAAGCTGGAAGGTGAATTGCAGATAGGAATCTCGTTGTTCTCGACCAGATAGTATCGTCGAAATCGGGGTTCCGTTGATGTTTGATACGTTGAAGTTAGAGACTATTATATTGAACTAAACTCTACACCCTTGTCGCTGTCTTGTGGAGGGGACCCAATAAAACCTACGAGAATTATTGTTTTTTATTACTAAGAAAACAAAGCTGGGCCTGCCTCGTAACTTGACTGAATTTTAAATCAAAATTTCTGCTCTGGCCGGTTTATTCATCTTCTTCTCAATGTCATCCACTGCATCTGTACTCGTTTAAGTA
The DNA here is from genome assembly GCA_023531435.1 of Papaver californicum. Classification (NCBI taxonomy): domain Eukaryota; kingdom Viridiplantae; phylum Streptophyta; class Magnoliopsida; order Ranunculales; family Papaveraceae; genus Papaver; species Papaver californicum. The sequence continues at coordinate 10,947,027 of JAJJMC010006585.1, read as the reverse complement.
TGATTTTTACTTCGATCTTTTCACTCATAGTCAAGCCCATGCTCCACTTTAAATAAAATGCGCAAATCCCTAATCTTCGTTATCCATATAATCCCAAACCCTAATTTTATTTTATCTATTGTAATCTATTTTTTCCTGATTACCACCATGAATATAGTACCTTGTTCTTCGTGTAATGATTTAGGTCATGTGAAATCATCAATTCCATTAATTTCATTCTTAGAAAAAGTACAAGAAACAGCCCTTGATACTTTTGGTAGTGTCAATTTTGATCCTAAACTATATATTGATATGTCATTGAAATTCAATTTATTAAAAACTGAAAAAGAATTTGATAGTCTTAAAAGAATAATAAATGGTAAAGTTTCTGTTACAGATCTTTCGGGGTTTATTAAGATGTATTTGAATGAAGCAGGGAGTGATCTTGTCTATCATGAGCCTATTGATTTTGAATATGAACCAAGTGGATTTTTGCCAAAAGTTAAGAATTTGAAAGTTAGAAAGTGGGCATTGGAAATTCATTCTTTATGGAAGAATTTGAGTAGGAAAGTTGATGACAAAGTTATTGAGAATCCTGATTTATATACACTTCTACCATTGAAGTTTCCAATGGTGATTCCCGGTTCAAGATTCAGAGAAGTTCATTACTGGGATTCTTATTGGGTGATAAGGTTAGTAGTACTAATGGAAATTATGTTTACCATATTTCGTTTCTATTAATGGCACTTTTACTTCAGAACAGCTCCAGCAATGACTTCTTAACTATTTCAATGTCATAGTAATGAGTCAGAAACATTCATCTATTGCCACCTCTTTCGCTTCACCACATTATTTATTAGTCATTAAAGCAAGCATCTGAAAGTAAGAATACCAGCACCTAATAAAGTAAAAGAGTTTGAAAATGCTATGTGTAATGCAGTATGTGGCTGTGGAGCTCAATTAGAGATGATTAAAAATGTTTGATCTTTACAGTTACATGTGGTAATTTTTGAAATACTCAAACCTTTGGGATCATTTCTGTTTGGTGTAAGAGAGATCATATACGAATAGATGCTTTTGAATTGTATGCAATAACGTATCACTTTTTGTACAAATTATAGTTGGTTTCACGAGAATATCAACTGAAAATCTTTTTCATTCAATTTGTTTTACCGATCGATAGTTTTAGAATAATGTATATTTTCCCAGCAAGATGTATGTTTGAGGCAAGATCTACATCATTATATTTGAGTCTTGAAGGTGAGTGTACACAGCGTGTATGCACGAGTTTAATGTTGATATCTCTAATTAAAGTTCAAAGTTGTCTGAAAAGGTTTGAGTTGTTGTTGTTTTAAATCAGAACATACTCATTTGAATTGATATTGTTCTCGCAGGGGTCTGTTAGCAAGCAAAATGTATGAAAGTGCAAAATCAATCGTGTATAATCTTATTTCCCTTGTAGATGAACACGGATTTCTCTTAAATGGTGCCAGAGCATATTACAGTAATCGGAGGTAATCCAATATGTCTATCCTTTCTGTGTTATATATTAATCATGCTTAATTGTTTCAGTTTAGCTACATACCTCAATAAACCTGACAAATTGTAAGCAGTGGTGCATGTTGAATTTGTTTACAAACCTTGGAATGCTATTCATTCATCGATTTAAGTTTCAATCACGAGCTTCAGGTTTCCTTCTTGTTGCAGCCAACCTCCACTCTTGAGCTCAATGGTATTCGAGATATACAATTAAACTAAGGATTTATCTTTTGTAAAAAAATCCCTACCTGCACTACTCAAAGAACATAAATTTTGGAATTCAGGTGTTGTAAGATGATTGCTTTTTCAGAAATGCACATTCTTTTTCTTCTTTTCAGTTATTTGCTTTACAATATTAATTTGGGTATTATTTTTATCTTTTGTCTTGATAAACAATCATTACTCACCTATAAAAAAACTCCCGTTTTGTACCGTAATGCTTCTGTATATTGCCGAATGTATTTTACTTGTTCCTTCATATTCTAGGTGTACATAAGGTAAATATACAAGATTCTGAAGGATGCATCCACAGTCTAAGCCGTTATTATGCGATGTGGAACAAACCTAGGCCAGAGTCCTTTACAATTGTATGTATTTCATGGCAAAAACCATTGGAGATAGCTTAACAGCAGAACACTTTTTGGAAGCTTCTGAAGCAAGACGTACGGCGATAAACTCAATCTTTTGGAATACTGAAAAGGGACAGTGGTTTGACTGCTGGCTTTCGAATAACTGTCAGGTATCCTATTTATCTGAAATTTTTAGCATATCTGGGTTTATCGTATTTTGTAATTGTAATTACATCTCGAGTTTTGTTTTCTTAGGAAGTTCACAAATGGGAAGCTCAAGGCGAAAATCAAATTAGTTTTGCCTCAAATTTCATTCCTATATGGATTGAGTTATTTAACTCTGGTATATACTTAACTTCTAATTGCACTTTGATTTTTCCAAATATTTCATCTGTAAGTTAGCAATATCTATTCTTATTTCATGTTTAGTTGTGTTTTTTACCTTTTAGTGTTTATGACCATTTTTATTTCTGTTAATGAAATTTAAAGTTTAAATTAAGAAAGTAAAAGATTGACTAGATAATATCCTTCAGATGATTCCACTGTGGAGAAAGTTATGAAAAGCTTTCAAAGTTCAGGAATACTTTGTGCGGCTGGAATCACAACCACCTTATCCCTATGTGGGCTTGTTATCTGGCTTTTTGTGTGTATATCTGTGTTCTTCGATGACACATTTGCTTAAATGATTTTGTGATTTTGAATTTCTTGCATTTGGATCTTGCTACATTTTCCGAGATGTGTTGAACTTTTTCCAAAGGACAAATTCTCTCTTTCTTTATTTTCATTAGAGGGCCTTTGCATTTGGTGAGATGGGTAGCTACATTGGTTCTGTTTAAGTTCTACAAAGTGTGTGCTGGAGAAATTGTGTTTCCTCCTAATAAAGTTAATATACACAATTGGACCGTCTATGGGTGGTTAATAAAAGGTTACACGTAAACTACCCACTGCTTAAAAACAATTAGTACTCACGGGTCTAAAATCTTTTCCTACAGATATACAGTGTCTGCTTCTTTGCCTCTCTTTCTTTAATTTCATCCTTCTTGTTTTTCCCCTCCATCTGTGAGGCAAGGGGAAGTGTGCCTGAGCCATCGACTTGTGAGCCTATAAATGTCATGAAGTGGTCGTATCAGTCTTCTAGTTCCCTCATCTTCTTTTAATGCAATTTCTTCTTCTGTTTACTTTTATTTGAGAAAAGTTATTTTGGCTAATTTTGGCTTATTTGCTGTTCAAATCAAGTCATACGTTCTTGGCGAGATACCATCGCTCCAAGATAGAATTACAGTTGTTCGGCAGCTTTCGGATCTTACACGAGATGTCCTGGTATGATCACTAATTGTAATGTGGATGATCTTTATGTTTGATAAAATTTGACATGTATCTCTTAGACCCAAAATGAACTCAATATTCTGAATCGTTATGGGTATTGAATATATACTTGATTGCATTGGCCCTTGCTCTCGCCCCTCAGTTATAATCTCACTAATCACCAAAATTTGATCATTTTGAATCTGTTACTAAGTGGCCTTATGAAGTAAATTTGGTATATCTGGTTCCATTTTAACTCGCATAATCAACTGCTATAATCAACCTGTAGTGTATCCAGTTTAATGGACTAGATGGTAGGACATCATAGGTGCAGAACATATCTGTTGTGATTTTTGCTTTATTTGTATTTCTTAGGCCAAAATGAACTTGATATTATAAATTATAATGGGTATTGAATGTATACTTGTTGGCATTGGCCTTTGCCCTCCCCCCTCAGTTATAATCTCACTAATCACCAAAATTCTATCATTTCGAGTTTGTTACTAGTAATGGTCATATGAAGTATATATGGTGTATTTGTTTCCATTTTGGCTCACATAATCAACTGCTATAATCAACCAATAGTGTATCTAGTTTAAGGACTCGATGGAAGAACATTATAGGTGCAAAATATATTTGGTGTGATTTTCGCTTTATTTGATTTTCTCAACGAGGTTCCAGTTTGGAATAGGTTTTGGTTGAGCCGAGAACACCTCAAGGGTTTAACATCATATCTCAAATGCGGTCTCATATTCTTTGGCTAGAAAAAAGGGTAAGAAAATTATTTCTAACTCACAGCTATGCGATTGGAAGTTTATTTAGGCTTACTAATTTCATGATTCACTTTTTAAGAGATGCCGCAAATCTAATGATGCTTTTTCCGATGCTCTGGAGGACCTAAGGAGTTCGAAAAAGGGTGCATTTGTTGTTGCTCCTGTGAGTCTCTTTTATTCACATCTGACTTTTTCCCCTTCTCTACATATTATTTTACACGTTGTTTTACAACACAGTGAGGACATGATGGAGCTTGCCCTCTAGAGAATACAGGAACATATTGTCATTTTGTTCAACGCATGCAGAGGACATCTTCGCAACGTTTGTACAAGGTGAAAGTTCACTTCAAACAATGTACTGCTACATAGAATACTTCAGTTCGCCTTTTCATATTATTTGCTGTAGGATTTTAATTTCTATCATGTTGCGGATTTTATTATTTCCAAAATTGGCCAAGTCCTTTTCAGTTACTCCCCATATTTTAGTAAATGTTAGAGAAATTTTTTTATGCAGCGTAGTCAGATTTTTTATACTTTCTTGAATAGAAGTAATCTCGAGATTTTATTAATTTCTATTTCTATATCATCTGTCATTATTCTCAGAGATCCAAAGGTAAACCTTTACGTGGTTTCGAGGATGAGAAATTCTGCTTTGTTGTTCTTAGAAGGGGGCAGAGGTCAAGGCAAGTATCTTTATTGCAAAAAACCTTTTTTTTTCTGCAGTAGGCAATATTAAAAGTCCATGTTTCTGTTTTTTTTTCTTTTTCATGTTTCTGTTTTTTTTTATTTGTCTAGGCTCTTGGCAAATTGCAATAGACCAATAGTCTGTTTAGGTTCTTGCTGACTGTATTGCAGTAATTGTTGTGTGGTTTAAAGTAATTTTACTGTTGGTTTCTGGATTGCTCGAATTTTGAATTTCAAGTAACAAGTCTGTAGCACAGGACTTGGTTTATATGTAGCTATGACTAGGTTACACCTAAGGAAACTTTGTAGCCTAGAAATGTTTTTGGTCGTCTTCATCCTTCAGGGAAATCTGACTTTGAGTGGATTCACGTGGAAAATTCCAACCAAGATTAAGCATGATTACGCAGTTTCGCAGTGTATGAACCTGTCATTGTCTTTTCACTTTACTAAGCCATAACTAATAGCTGTTGATAAATGTATTCTCCTTTAATGGTTTCAAAACATTTGCAATGATATGCTGCCAAAGTATGATCTAAATTATGGTACCTTCCCTTCGAAGGTAAGACTTTACTTTTGAGACTACTATTTTAAATTTAACATACAGCATTATGGGTGGTTGTTGACATAAAGGTGTCATCAGATATTTTCTTTTAATTGCATCATTCTTTTTTGGTGTTAAAAGTGATTAATGTTTAAGATTCTGTGACTAAGACAATGAAAACAAGGTGAAGTTATTGGACAAATATCTGACATAGACTAATAGTTTGTGGTAATATTTTTGGATGGGTTGTTTTTTTTGTTTTGCTAAGCAGTGTCCAGTGGCCACTTGATGATACAAAATTTGAAACTGTAAAGGAACTACGTGCCAAAATTCCTGAAGAATTTGAGAGTGACTCGGGTAATTATCTCTTCATTGTTTTAATTAATTCAATTGTTTTTTTTTTGGAGCATAAATGGTACATTTATATATTAAGGATTATACCCTTTATCAGATGACCAATCTGATTTTGGCGAAGATGAGGAAATGTCAAACAAAGAAGATCTAGTTTCCTGTAATTCCAGTGTTCCAGAAGATGCAGCAGATAAAGATGACGATGACGATTTAGCTTCCTATAACTCCGATGTTCCAGAAGATGCAGTGGATAAATATGAAGAAGAGAAGGAAGAAGAGGAAGTTGAAGAATGCCCGGCTGATCTTGGAACTGGTTGGGGTCGGATTATATTTGCACCCATGAAAAGGGGTAAACAAGTATTGATGCATGTTCGTCGATCCGTCAAACATGAAGGTTCCGAGGGTGCTTTGGAGCGTGTTATCGTGACACGGTCTAAAAATCCTGCCTTACACCGACTAGCTAAGAAGTCGTTTTGGGGAGATTTATGGCCCTTGAAGTGGGAAGACAAACATATGGCATTATCCCAACAACATAGGGCAGCCAAAAGCAAAAGTTTAGTACCGCCCCTTTGATATTATTCAGTGCGCAGTTCAATTTACCTTTGTGCGCAGTGTGTATGCAAATTGAAAGTTACCCAGAAATCTTTGGCTTTTAGAAGCTCATATTTGTGTAGCAATTCAATTACAAAGTAAAAGTGCTTCTACTTGTCCGAACTTTTCTAATTAATATGTAATTATCAAAATGTAGACCCTTATCTCTGGTTATTATACGTAGGAATCATTTCCTAATCGAATCAAGACCTTAAATTGGTAGTGTATTATACTAAGTTGTTCTCTAATTAATAATAAAATTAAGAGAAACTTAGGGTTCCAAATGGCACCAACCAACCAAACTTCATCATGGTTATGATTGGTTGGGAAAGTATGTCTTAGAAAGCCAAAACAAGCGAGAAAAGTTATTTTTCTTTATAGCTCCATCAACCACCACCACACTCATAATACCAAGCAATACCCTAGTTCTTTTGAGATCA
>JAJJMC010006585.1:10915727-10940245 GCA_023531435.1 Papaver californicum | reverse complement strand
GGAGACCCACATTGGACACACTAAATATACCACGCCCCCAACATCTTATTATCACAAAACCCCATGTTAGATAAATCATGAAAGTCCGACGTAACATAATCATTATTTGAAACAAATTATTCACTCTGTATATCTAGGCCTGTCAACCGTACTTAACATAATGGATAATAGTTGTTTCGTATCCGAATCCGCTAACAATATCCGAATATCCGTATCCAATAATTATCCGACGGATAATAGAAATTTGTTTCCGTATCCGAATCTGTTGAAATTAACGGATATCCGATAATCCGATAACTATCCGAAAACTGTATAAGGAAAAACAAAAAATTTAATTTGGTTGTGTATGTTTAATCACTTCTTCTCATGAATCCAAAATTGTAACACAAAATTAATTTTGATGAATTTGTCATTCCTTCATTTCTTTCAAACAAAGAATCATCAACAATATGTAAAAAAATTAAGAAAATTAAACATATGATAGTAGTTTTATATACATATATTTATGTTATCGGATACTGGATAATTATCTTATAGGATAGTGGTATCCCGTATCCGTATCCATACCCGATAAGAAATAATTATCCGATAAAATAATCGTATATGTATCCGATATCCGAAACTTCGGATAATATCCTAAATTTTTGGTATGAATTCGGACGGATGTCGGATTTTTGGTTATCCATTGACAGGCCTATATATATATCTTAATTTCATAAATGGGTCAGATTGAAATGGGTTTATCAAGAACCGAACTGGTCAATGTTCGTCGCGCCAAACCCATCTCCGGTTTGCTGACTGATTAATAAAGACTTGGCGCATACAGTTTGACATAATTGTTGTAGCATTTCATGTTTCCTGAGAATATCTAGTCATTTGCGGTTGGCAATGGAGACCAACAGCTACTGCGGAAATATTTAGTCGGATATGGGTTCACATTGAATCCTTTAGATATATAGATATCTAAGTTACCATAATTTAGTTTAACGGAAGTGGGAGTTTGAGTCATCACTTGATCAAAAAAGAAAAATAGCCCTATAAATTAGGGCCTGCCTCCACTCTTACACTCACTGAGTCACTCTTGCTCTACATTGTGACAGGAAAAGAAGGAAAGTATGTCCAACTGCTGGATATCTTATTCCTACATACCGTGGTTAAGTACTGTATTTTTTGCACTTACTCTCCATGTTTCAGCAACCACAAGGTTCTATGATTTCAAGGTCTCTCTTTTTTTCTCTCTACTCCTTGTTATCAGTAACATAATTGTGTTATACTACTACTATTATTTTATCCTAACTAAATGAATGTTTTGGTAATGCTATACGATAATTAGGTTCAAACGATGAGGATTACAAAAATGTGTAAGAGTAAACAAATCGTGTCGATCAATCAAATGTTCCCTGGACCAGTCATTTACGCTCAAGAAGACGATCAAATCATCGTTAAAGTCACTAACGAAACACCTTATAATACTACACTCCACTGGTAATAAAAAAAATGAAACCTCGTTAACTATACCGATTAGCTAAAACTACTTGGTTATGATCGTGTGTATTTATGTTGTTGTTGCATTCCCTTTACAACTTGTGTTCTATATATTTCAGGCATGGTGTCAGGCAAAAACTGTCATGTTGGTATGATGGACCTTCCTACATAACTCAATGCCCGATTCTATCCGGACAAAAGTTTGTATATAAATTCACTCTTGAGAAGCAGAAGGGTACATTGTTTTGGCATGCTCATGTGTCTTGGCTTCGTGGGACTGTTTATGGTGCTATCGTCGTATACCCTAAGATGGGCATCCCTTATCCATTCAGAAACCCCTACAAAGAACAAATCATATTACTAGGTATTGAAGTTTTTAGTTACCACAAGGTGAATTAATTAAGAATATGCTCTATCTTATTAGAATGATTAGCAAAGAATTAGCTAATATTAATTTTGAGCACAATTGATTCAGGTGAGTATTGGCACAAGGATGTTGTTCAGCTAGAACATGAAGCACTAGAAAGTGGGGGAGCCCCTACACCAGCAGACGCTTTCACCATCAATGGCCATCCCGGACCCAATTACAAATGCAGCAGCAGCAATACTGGTAAAATTTACGTTAGTTTGACATTTTAACGCTATTTTTTTTATGGTGCTCATGAAAATTAATTAAGAGCTAATTTATTCTCGTATGTTCTTATAAAAAAAATTAACGCATTTGTTTAAGTTCCAACCATTTTCTTTTCAGACGTATACGAGATGGTGGTTATTCCAGGGAAGACCTATATGTTGAGGATAATAAATGCAGCTCTAAATTCAGAACATTTCTTTACTATAGCTCATCACAAAGTGACGATTATAGAAGCTGATGGAGAGTATACAAAGCCGTTGATTGTCAATTATCTGATGATTGCACCAGGTCAAACGATCAACGTTCTCGTGACTGCAGATCAACCAATTAATAAATACTCAATGGCAATGGGTCCATATGTGTCAGCTAAAAACATTTCATTTCAAAAATTACCAGCAATATCTTACTTTCAGTACACTGGTTCTACTACACCAAAGCAAATCGTAATGCCGGTTCAGTTACCGACTGTTAACGATAACCTAGCGGTCAAAACGGTTATGGATGGGTTAAGAAGTCTTCATCCAGTTATGGTTCCAATGGAAATTGATGTAACCCTATTTTTCACCATAGGACTGAACGTCGAAAAATGTCGGTCTTCAAATCCTGAAAAGAATTGTCAAGGACCACATGGAGGGGTTTTGGGTGCTTCTGTTAATAATATTTCCTTCATTAGTCCTAGTTTTTCACTTTTACAAGCTTACTACAACGATATCGACGGTCATTTTACTAGAGATTTTCCAGATATACCCCACAAAGTTTATGATTATGTCAATGGAGCTCCTAATAATATCCCTCATGATACTCAGTCATTGGTTGGAACTAGAACTAAGGTACTGGAATTTGGTTCTAGAGTTGAACTGATTTTGCAGGACACCGGAACCGTCAGTACCGAGAATCATCCGGTTCATATGCATGGATATAGTTTCTATGTCGTGGGGTACGGATCTGGGAATTACAACCCTAGCACAGCAAAGCTGAATCTGGTGGATCCACCCTACTTGAATACCATTGGAGTTCCTGCTGGTGGTTGGGCTGCCATTCGGTTTGTAGCAGACAATCCTGGTATGCTTACTGTTTATCAATTCTGACACCTCGATTGCACTCTTTATGTCCCTTAAAAGACTTGAAATTTGCAGCTTTCAAAAACTACTTATATTTACCTTAAAATCTCAAACACTTTTTGGTGATGGTCATTGACAAGTTACCCTTCTCACAAATGAAGAAGTCAGTATTTGAATGATCATAGCCCTATCGGCCCATAAACAGTGCAAACATAGTGTAAGAAGTAGGGTGTAACTGCAATGCGCAATGTCGAATTGAGTTTTTAATTTACAGTGTTCAAGTGTGTTCTAATTGAAATTTTTGGGCTTTCTGTAGGAGTTTGGTTCATGCATTGTCATCTAGAGATACATATGTCTTGGGGGCTATCCATGGCTTTTATAGTGAAGAATGGGAGGGAAGAAATGCAAACTCTTCCTCCTCCTCCCGGAGATATGCCGACCTGTTAAGGAGATGCACAAAGAAATGTGGACAATTGGAGGACGGGATCAATTAATATACAATTCTAATTTATCTTATCGATTAAGATTCTTTTATCAAGGAGGAAAATCATGTGAAGGAATAAAAGTGATATGGGGTATACAATTATATCAAAAAAATTTCTTTTAAACTCCGATCTGGTATTAGTATTAGCACTATGATTAGAAAATTAAACTTTAAAGTGTTTAGGGAATTGAAATTTTAATGAATAACATAACTGTTGTCGTATAACATACAATGAAATTTCTTTAATATAATACTTGATAATATAATAGTTTTGTTAAAATAATAGAATCTTCTGGTCCGATTTAAAATTTTAATATAAATAATAAATTCGATAATATTATAATATAATATTTTTTAAAAGTTTCTTTTAACCATTGATAGGTTTAAAATGTTATATAAAATAATAATTCCACTAAAAAATAAAAAATAATTTTTATACATATTAAATTTTCTGAAAATATGATTTATTATTGGTTTATTTTTCTTTGAAGTTCAAATCGAATTATATTTCATCCCAATAGTTCGTAGTGCACTTAATTCAGAAGGTTATATTGTATATGACTAAATTCAGTTGTAAATTATATGTTAAATACTGTTTGTATTAGGTTAGAGTTTATATTAAGTTAGGGTTTGTGAAATAATAAATTAGAAATTATTCGTTAAATTAATATATTTTTAATATCTCTATACAATAATAAATTATTATATTCTCGATTATATAATATTTCTTTAAATAATAAAATTAGGATGGTTTCAAATTTATTATTTTATAGAAGTTTTACTCTAACAATTATTCTACACGTACCGCTAAAAAAACACAAAAACAATCTCTCATATGGGGTGGATCCTGCCCCCTTGGATTGGCAGGGGTATTTTCGGGCCCCACCATGTAAATATATGTGAGCAGGTTTCATGTAAAGATATGTGATGGGGTTTTGTACCGTTTTTTAGGCAGTATGTTAAGAATTTTTGGTAATATAATTTTCTGTCAAATTTTTGATATGTTGTAATTCATTCTAGGATTTTCAACTGCATTTAATAGTTATATTTTTATAATTTGTTGGATATTTTCAAATGACTTAGATAATAAATTGTTTTTTTGTCTTAATAGAAATAAAATGAAGAAAAAATAATTTGTTCAAAATTTGGTCATGTAGCTTAAGCAGAAAAATAGGAAAACGCCAAAGTTGCAAGATTTATGGGGTGTGCGTGGAAGAGAGTGTGGCTAGTTGTCAATCGCTGAACTTAACCAAACCGAGAGACCTGAAAAACACTGAGAACCTATTAATTAGAAACATTAGTCTTTCTTTTCTCTCATTTTCATGTTTACTGGTATCATCATAATTTCTATTCTAGTGTGTTCTTAGTCAAATCGATGTTGTGCAAACTTTTAATTCGACAACGTTGTTATTGGGCTTCATCGTATCTTGAAGACGATAAACAATTGAAGGTCACATAAAAGAAGTGCGAGGAGGATGATTTCATATGTCGTAGCCATATTATGAATGCTCTGGAAACTCATGTTTACAATGGCTATCAAAGTATGGAAACTGCAAAGGAATTGTGGACTGCGTTTGATAAAAAAGTACAAAATTACTTAAGCGAATAACAAGAACATACTGATCCGCAACTTTATGGATTTTAAGATGGTTGACAGTAAATCCATTATTACCTAGGTAAGTGAATTGTTACTCATAATTAATCAACTCAAAGATGTTGGAATTGATCATTTATATAATTTGTGGTTGGGTTATCATCTTTCGTCCTCCCCTATCTTGGAATAACTACAACAAGAAACTCCATCAGCATGTTGACTAGTACAAATTTTCTGAAGCGAATCAGCAACTTCATAGATTTTAAGATGGTTGACGGTAAATCCATTATTACCTAGGTAAGTGAATTTTTACTTATAATTAATCAACGTAAAGATGCTGGAATTTATCTTGTATCATCTTATGGTTGGGTCAGCATCTCTCTTCCTCACCCTTCTTGAAATAAATATAAGAAGAAACTCAAGCATGCTAAAACTAACTCGGATTTAGAATGTTTACAACGTCATATTTGTATTCAAGAGGACTCTCTAAATGAGAAATCAAGGATAGTCAGCAACTGAATATTATGATAAGGAAAACATTATTGAAGAATCAAAAACTAAGAATTCTTTGAAGCCTAAAAATGATACATAGTTTAAGAAGGGAATCACAACAAGAAAGAAAAAAATAAGGGAGATTGTTAATTATTCATAATGCCCGACCACTATGCTTGTGACTTTCGTCAACGAAAGAAACAATTGAAATATGAAGTAAATGTGGTCTATGAAAATGATAAATATATCACAATAGCACAAATTACAAACATTGTTGCTGATATAAATAGTGGATGGTGGTACGACACTGGTGCAACCATTCATATGTATAAGGATATAAATCTTTACAAGAGTTACGAGGTAGTTAGTGGAAAAGAAAACAAAATGGTTGACAAAGACAATTTTGAATTTCTATTTACTTCTAAAAAGACTCTTATTTTGAAGGGTAGACACTTAATTGTTTGATAATTTAACTTGGATGGAAAACATAGTTACTTTATGGATATATTAATTCTTTTCACGAACATTAATCCTTATAATCTATATTATTATTAAACAAGTTGTTTATGCTCTACTTCTTAATGGTCAAAAATGCATAAATAAATTTGGTTTGTTGATGGGTTGTCAACTGGCCAAAATATTTCTAAACTTTCTAAAGTAACGTATACAGTAGCAAGCAAGGGATCGTTTTTATAGAGAGCAGGTAATTGTTGTTTGTTGTCAACTTCTTTCGTAACCAAGGGGGTTTACTAAGTTTTTAACTATAAAGTAAAAATAACAGTTAGTGAGTCATTATCCATTAATAAACAAATGACTAATCAACAAGTCATATTTTTCTTATCTCGTCTATACCAATAACCCTAGAGCATCTCAACGCGGGCTCACTCAGGCAAAATTTCTAATATCATCAAGGAGGCAAGAATCAATTCTTGAATCCTTCTCCTTAAATAACTTGGCGCAAGAGCTGTTCAAGTTTAACATAGTGAGATCAATGGTATTTGTGAATTAGGTTATTCTAAGCAACCTGGTGCAAGAATCACACATATTTAACCTAGGTTACACTTCTACACGTATAATTGCATGACAACATCTTGTCGTTAACAACTATGTTACGGTACTTGTGACTAATGTTCTTCGATAATTCTGGATCTCAATCATAGACTAGCTATAGATATGAATCCATGTTTATTCAATTTTCAACTTAAACAAACAAACTTTCAATTATACATGGTTATATTAGTTGTAAAACATAGTTGATTAAAAAGAGCATAAAAGAATAAAACTTACTTTATCGATTAAATTGCATGTTTAAGACTTCATATTCATCCCCAAGAACAACAAAATTAGATATGCATGGATTTAATAAATCCCATGGAAAATATACAAAGAAAGAAAAAAAAAATCCTAATTCCCCTTTTAAAGGGTGTTGATGGTGGGTTTTTGCCAAGGCGAAAATCGTAAAAAAATATGTATCTAACACGAATATCAAAAATATTAAACTTTAGTATATTTTTATTATGCAAAAATTTTTAAGAATATACTATGTAATAATAAGTGTCCATGCATGTCTCTCTCTTTATATATATATAGTCGTATGAATGCTTCACCGAACCGAACTCAGAAAATATACATACATATATACATATATATATACACGACCATGTTTACTTTATAACTCAGTATCCATCTATGTATAAAATTCTTAGAATAGCACTGGTGATTGTTCCAATACTCTCTGGTATTCTATAATTTTCAGAATAAATTTCAAGCTCCTAGATGAATTGCCCACTTGTATAGAGCAACTTGAGTCTTCTCCAGTGCTATATTTTCTGGCTGAATTCCTAGAAAATTGTTATATATCAATATTCAAACCCTAATTGAATGATATTAATTTATCACAGTGTCCATACAAGCTTGTAGAAAGCACATAGCAACCTGCATACAAGCATACTAAATTGAACATCACGGCTATATCTGTATATCAAGTCAATTTTGTGTCAATCACAAAATCTATTCAAGTTTTGTGCCAACCACAATTTTATGTCAGCTTTAACTAACTAGACACTACCCTGGCCAATCTTGGGTTATTTATCTCCAGTGGTAGGTCGCACCAAAATCCTAACAATTGATGAAAAAAAATAAAACCCTAACATTAGTTATATACAAGATGTGAAATAGTGCTAAAATAATCTTGACCTCCCAACTTGGCTGGCTAAAATTGATTTCATGACTGACCAACTACACTACACCAAATTTAGGTTTTTGTAACAAAAATTCGGACGAATTTGCAACTAAAAGAGACCTTTACAAAAATTTCGCAACTGCGCATTGCTGTTACAAATTTCGTAACTGTTTTCACTTGTTGTAACTTGCAACGGCTGAAATTGACATGTGTGAGTCGGCCGTGTGTGAGGCAACACCTGAGTGTGGAAATTAATTTGTTTCTGCCCAAAAATTTAAAATGTTTTGAATCTGAAATATTATTACGCCCCTGTGGGGGTAATTTCCGGTCTAACCCTAACACTCCTACTTCTCTTCTTCTACTTCACTTTGTATTTCTCGATTAGAAGCCTATGGTGAGTGTAAGTCTGCAGAATCCCCAAAACCTCTATCTCTTTGTCGTCATCGAAGAAGAAGAAGATAGTAAAGATGTTAGAACTAGGGTTTGTATAAGGGTATTTGTTGAAGAAAGTAATGGAACCATTGAAAGATCTAGTAAACGATACAAGCTTTGATTGTTCAGCAACTAGGTTATTACTGCAAGCTATGGATTCAAGTCATGTAGCTCGTGTTGCTTTATTACTTAGATCTGAAGGTTTTGAACATTATCAACTGGTGAATCTCGTAAAGAACTTAAACCTTAATTCTTGAAGAAATCCAAAGGTAAGATCTAAGTTTATTTTGTACCGAAAGAGGATTTCGGTGTTAACCTTATTGAACTCGAGTAAGGGTATGAAGCTATAAAAAGCTTTAAACAAAATAGGTTTCATTTTTACATCGTTTGAGACAAAAAATTGAGAATTTTTTTTTAATTAATCATGGAGATTTTGTCGTTTTAATTAGAATAAGCAAAATTTCTTTCAGTATAACAAAATTAGCTTAATGCATTCTGATTATTTTGTCTCACTTTGATTTTTTAATGAAATTCCCGTTTCAGGGTGTAGTATGATGTCCTATCTAATAGGGTATATATAGTGTAGATGTGTTGAATATGTCACAGTGAGTCGTACTGTCGAGTTTTTGTGGTATTTATGAGATTTTTCTATTGATTGCTTAGTTGCTCCCCTTGTTTTCATCTTGTTGGTGGAGTGTGTGAGGCTCTGTTGATTGCTTACTAAAACATATTGCTGCTAAGACTGTGAGGTGTTGTTCATTGGTTTCTCATCATCACTTAATTCTGCATCTTGTTGGTTTGAGGATTTATTGGTTTGATGTTGTTGTTAATTGATTTAGCTAGTTGCATATTATTGTCCTAGTTTACAGGGGGTTTTCATGTGTTTCAATTTTACAAGGTGATGATACTGGTTCTGGTATTGGGAAAATGCATGAGTTGATGAGTTGTCTTGGCTTCTTCAGTTGGTCCTTGCAGTGAGTGGCTATTCCACTTGTTGAACTCTGGGACATGGTCTCTGGATTTGGTGTTCTTCTTATTTTGGTTTTTGGGCAGTTTTGGTCCCTGTATATTTTTTTTGTTATAGATTGATTCAGCAAACACCCATAGGCAGTAGTGAGACCACTTAACTTGTTGTTTATCATCTAGTAATATAGTATGTTATCTGTAAGTTTCATCCTTTACTCATTGATAATTCATCCCTTGTTTTATTATTTTACAGATATATCGTACATATACTGAGTCTGTTTCGTCAGTGAGATCGAAGTTCATAGTCTATGCAGTTTCTCAGCTTTGTATATCACAGAGAGATCAAGAAAAAAAGCCAAGCTAAACCACTTTGGGTTTTCAAGGCACAATTATTACATTTCAGGAACCCGCAGCAAAGTTGTATTTCAATCATTTTTGCCCCTACTGGTTGCATTCTGATTAAAATCCTTGTATAAAATGTAAGCCCATTCTATATTTTTCATTTTTAGTTATGTTCAGCTTTGTTAGTATGGTGTTGTCTCACGTCATCCAATCTGTTGGTACAAAGGATAATAACACTGATGACATACTACTTCTGGTACGGTGTAGATCTTAGCCTAAGCAATATGGTATAGATGTTGGTGCCAGACTTACCTGATCTTAGCCTTGATTGTGTAAATGAAATGTGGATAAATAGGTTAGGAGATTGCTGATTTTGAAATGAAGTTGATGGACACGATAGCGAACATCTTGGTATTGTGAATGTTGAGTATCAAGCTAGTTTGCAAGGATGCAAATCCTTGCAAGGACTTGAGAACCATCGGAGACACTGCTAACCATCAGTCACTAACTTGGTTAATTCAGTGTCATAAATAAGCATTTTACTGGTTCTGAATCCTAAAATTGTGAAAAAACTTGGTGTTTTTTTAGAGACCGAAAGAAAAATATATGGGTTTCTGCTGGTAATCATGTTAGTATTTTTAGTGCTATCTAGGGTTTTACTTTGCAAGTATAATATTTGTTTCACTTTTTTTAGTTTCTATTGTGCTTACTGAATTGGTTGTTATCCTTGTATTCTTTTGTTTTTATTCCATGTGATTTGTTGAAATACTTATTTGTTAATAGGAATTGCAGCTTATTGTTCCAGTCTTCTTTTGGAACTGTGAGTCTTGCAAACTCTATAGATGGTCTTATTTTGGGAATGTGAATACTTATTTGTTAATAGGAATTGCAGTTACTGTTCCGGTCTTCTTATGGCTTGTTTCTGATCCGACTCCATTGTTGATGATGTCTGATTGATCACAGGGAATGTGAATACCTGTAGCGGAACATGCTCTTTGTACTGAAATAGGAGACGCGGTAAGAATTATTGATACTAATTTTTTTAGAAACTCTACCATTCTAAATTTCATGTTACTCGATCTCTAGATTACTTGATATGTAGCGATATTTGTAGAATCTTTGATAAGATTGCCATTTTTTTCCTGCTAGTGATGGGTATCTTAGAGGGGAAATGGATACTTAAGATTGATTATAAGCATGTTATATACATGGTGGCAAGATTATCCCCTAGGATTTATCCCTGAAAAGTGGATCGTAAGAATGTGTCAGTCAGTTTCATATGGCCACAGATTGTGGCTCTTAGGAATCTGTAGGTTCCTGTTGTGTTCTAGTAGAGATCTTTCAAAGTCGTAAAAATGAACCATAATCGTTTCCATGATCTATAAGCCTATCAAATCAAAATCAGGGTATGTTAAACTTGACGCATTCTCTCGAAGACCCAGTGGCAATGTGGCATTTAGTCTAAATTTATTTTGAGAATATATTGAAGCTTACTTAGAGAAAAACTTTGGTGATGAACAGTCAAGGAGGTACCAGCAGGAAGCTAGCTATGGTGGAGGAGATGAAGAAGGATATGGCCGCAAGAAATATGTGAGTTTTCATTTTCAGAGTACTTGCTAATTTTCTGTTCATGAAATGTTCACTTGTGCTTTTTTCGCTGTTATAGTGCCTGCATTTTAGTTAGTTACATCTTACATGACAAATTGTGGAAATGATAAACACTTAGGTTTTACTATTCACTTGAATCACCAGTGTTATATCAATGTTGTTTGTGGTTGTCAGTAAATTATACGAAAGCCATTAGTTTAAGTGCCTTACGGTCCTTACCTATTAATATTTGAGTTACTCTCGAACATGCTTCAGAAATTAAGCTTCGAAGATATATACACATTGTTTTTGTATTGAGTTAGAACTGTATTTGATCTGTACTCTTTCTAAAAATACATATTTTGATTGTTTGTTTATAATTTTATGAGTACATCGTTCAAATGACTATGTTTATCATCTATTTTAATATGACTATCTTTCAGCTTTCAGCTGCCAAAATACTTCTTGGATGATATGTTTTTGAATTCATCTATGTTTATGCATAAAAGCTTATCCTTAAAGAGTAGTCCATTCCTCTCATTCCTCTTCTTTGTTTGCAGTCCATCATGAAAGGGTTGAGAGAAGCTAGTGTGTTCGGAATTCTGGTAGTTATGCAGGTATTAGGTGTCTTCTGAAATTTCTTTGTGTACGTAGTAACTGCAAGCTTTAATTGCTTAGAAACAAAATCACAATTGTAAATTTGGGAAATGTTTCCTATCATACACTTTAACTGCTTAGAAAATGTTTCCTAGGAAATGTAACCCTTGTAACATTTTTTACCAAAGAAATTTTCTTTGGAGTTTTTGTTTGGGTTCTTTGGAGTTTTTGTTTTTGTACGGCGACGATCTGTTGCAAATTTTAGTACCAGAACAAGGATATCCTGTCCGGAATTATTAATCTGTGTTTATAAAAAAATTTCGTAATGGCTAAGAGTTGTTACAATATAAAAATTCGCTACGATTGTATCTGTCGCAACCCAGCAGTTGCAACTGAATTTCGTAATGGCAGTATTACCATTACAAAGTTCTGCAACAGGGTGTTTCGCAACAGCTCATTGTCGTTGCAACCCCATTTTGTAAGTGTACAGAACAGTTACTAAACCCTAAATTTGGTGTAGTGCTTGGCTGGCCAAGTTGGTTGGCCTCCCACTTTTCCTAGCTGACCAACTTTGGCCAGCCAAGTTGGTCTGGCAGCTATTTATGGCCGGCCAAAGTTGGCCGACCCAAAACTGTCAAAGCATGTAAATGTCACATGTGAAGTATCGCATGTACAAACAATAGGCCTTCATGCCCAGAATTTTGCAACATTTTATAAGCGTTGCAGTACCATCACAGCACGGGAGGCTAATCAGGCAAGTTGTCAAGCGTTGCAATATGTATTACAGATTCGCTCATAACGACTGCCACATACGACTGACCATGAATAGCTTACCATAGTGTTTGGCCAGAAATATCTTATTGCATGTGGCTTTACACACATGTCCTGCTACATATGTTTGGTCACTTCAATACTTATACATTTTTTTCCATTCTTTCATGCTCATCCATCATTCCTTGTTGATGACATGAAATGGAGTGTTCGACCTACTCAATGCATGTATCCGACATCACATATTCACTTAAGCATGTTAATACTTATTGACACGTTTGAACCCTCACTTCTCACTTAAGCATATCAGAATCTTGACATGAGGCAAAAATAATACATATTTATTTTCAGTCTGCATGCTCTTTACGAGCCTCACTAGCCTTTTCAGACTCATCAAGACTCATTATTCATGTCTAGCCATGCATGACAAGTTATAAGTCAACTTGCTAAGCAGGTCACAACTTGACTTCACATTAAGTAGTAATTTCTACGAAAATCATACGAGACATCAAAGATGTCACAAATGGGGGGATATTTACTAGGCCATTGGTTTGGCGGGCTAAATCGTGCGGTGTAATAATACACCAATTACGAGAAAGTGTCTGGAATATGCGACGGTTAGCAGAGTAGAGGAGTGATAGATGTGTAACTTTCCAATATTCACCAACAAATATGACACGAGTTTCAACACGATTTCCATCACCTCCACTTTACTATTACTTCACAAACTCCACTTCCTACGAGGTAAGGGTGTACGGTTTCTATTATAAATAGATTCTCAATCTATTGATCAAACAAAGAGAACATACGAAATAAACAAGAAGAGATACACAGAACACCACCTCTGAACAAGTCTACCATCTGATTTTCATCGAAGCCTTATCTTAGTCATACACAGAGAATCCTTCATAGAAATAAACAATTATCACACCTAATGGAGTCCGGTACTCTGACTTCAACACTTCCTCAGCTTCACTCCCTAAGACCAACCCTTCTCTTTTCTACGTGACCGAAGCAAAATTGGAATGGACATTTCTTGGTTTAGGATGGTGTTGTGTGATTTTGATTTCTCAAATTTAAAAGTACTTCCACAGTACAAATATTTTAGGTTTCATACGTATTTTTCATCATCTTACATCCACTTTTACTTCTTTACCCCAGAATCCTTTTTACCCACAAACAAAGGGGTAAACCAAAATCTTCCATCTTATGCGTAGAGAAGTTGTGTAGAAAAGTATATCTAAGCTCCCATTTATGTAGGCTTTTGTAACCTCCTCTTAATGTCTATCGAACTATGAAACCTAACATCCTCTTTATCCTTATCCAACTAAGAGACTTAACCTCCTCAAAAACCAACAAAAACCACTTTTTTCACGTCTAAGGAAAGCCCCAAACGCTTCTTATTTCATTCTTACGCAGGCCCAATAAGGCCTAACGGCCAACAAAACCAAATCCAAGTTGGTTTTAGTGTATTGCTCATAACTTCTTCTTCTGATGTCGGAATGACCCAACTTTTTTTTTCGTTGGCTTCTTCACTTCCTTAACACTTTTATAGTCATTTCCACTACTTTTGGTTGATTCACCTAACATGAGACATAAGATAGAAAACAAACACCATAACAAGTAATATACAAGAACTATAGAACATATAAGCATAGATTTGACACTAACAACATGCAAATTATGCACTTATCAAATTCTCCCACACGTACCTTTTGTTATTCCTCGGGAAAACTACCTGTTAGAGCATCGCTTGGTCAAAATCACAAGTTTTGGTATGTCAAGCTTGTTGTCAATGTTAGATGAACAAAACTATATCTTGATTATAGTCTACTAAAGTAAGTTCAGACTAGGATTAGATCATGGTAGTTAAGTATAAGAATTCATCGAATAACCCTAGAATATTGAAGACTGGAGAACAATGAAGACATCTGCGAGACATACTCAACATTATAATTCCCTTAAATAGTATTGATAAACTAAGATGGGAACCTTCTGATAATGGAGTTTTCTCTTTAAAAACAACTTACAGGGTTATTTTGGAAGATAGTTTATCTACCTTCCCAACTAAAAATAATCTAAACATAGCATAGAAATCTTTTTGGAAGATTAAAATCCCTCCTAGAATCCAACATTTTAAATGGAAATTCTTGCATGATTGTGTGCAAACCAAAACTAAGTTTGCTAGATTCAATAATCATATAGATACTACATGTTCTCTTTGCAATAATGGAACTGGAACACCCCAACATATTTTTATTGATTATGTTGTTGCTAAATTTGTATGGAATCTTGTTGATACTCAATTATCTAATTTGTTCAAGCTATGGATATAAATACTTGGTTGTGCAATTTGTTTGATAAGAATAGGCTTAATGATCAGATTAATATGAATGCTTTGCAAACTGTTAGCTTTACATGTTGGCACTTATGGAAAATGAGATGCACAAAGGTATTTGAAAATGTACAGGGAAATGCAGTGGCAGTTTCATGACTTATTCTTCCTCAGCTTCATGACTGGAGAATCTATAACACATAGATAACCACTTCTCAAACTGGGGTTATTCAAACAGTACCAAGATGGACAACTCCAAATTCAATCGCCTATAAAATTAATTATAATGCTTCCCATATTGATTCAAATTCTTTCTCAGGGATAAGTCTAATATCCAGAAATTATGCAGGCAACTGTAATAGAATGCGAGGGATAGCACTACAGGCAATAGACCCTTAACAATCAGAGGCGGAAGCTCTATTTGAAGTTGTGCAGTGGGCTAAAGAAAAAGGATTATGAAGGATACACTTGAAGGGAGACTGTATTAACGTGATCAATATATTAAATGAGAAGATGGACCACATTGAACTTAATAAATGGTACTCTTAGCATTCTAAGTACTTTTGATTTCTGGATTTGTACTTTTGTTCATAGATATGAAAATCACTTAGCGGATTATGTAGCTAAGTTTGCAAGAACACAAGTTATTTGTTTTAATTGGGATTATGGATGGCCAAGATGGATTCAAAATCTAGTTCAGCTAGACTAAAACTATTTTTAGTATTTATTCGAAATAAATGAATACTCCTTTCCTATTAAAAAAAAGAACTTCATCAACAAAGATATGTGAAGACTGATTATCCTATTTACTCATTATTTTTACCATTCTATCTTATGAGACAATGTTGTATGGATTTAGTATATGATGCATTACAAAAAATAATTTTTGAGTTCAAGCTTGTACTTGATTTAATCTCGAAACATGAATTCAAGCATTAGCTTGATTATAGGTTATCGCTTTTGAGGTTGAGGACAATTTATTGTTCAAAAACTATGTCTGCGAAATATAAGCCCAAAAGCATCAAGTTATGAAATATTGTTCACAAACTGATTTTTAGTTAGCAAACTATACAAAAACTTGACAAACTCTAAAGTACTCAAGAGTTCACATACTGATTTTACTAGTGCGAGAACTATGAGATTTCAAGGTTCTGGACACTTTGTAAATTTGTTCTTATGTTCATGAACTGATTTTATTGATTCGTGAACTATGCAATTTTAAGGTGTTACTGGATACTTTGTTAAATTTTTTTTGTATTCACGAACCGATTCATTGGTTAGCGAACTATGTACTTTTGGGTATGTTACGGGAACTTTTTCAAAATAGTTCTTGTTTAAGAACCGATTTATGAGTTCACCATCTAAGCACTTTTGGAATATGTTCTTGGACATTCAAAATATCTCATGTACACGAATTGATTTTCTTAGTTCGCGAACTAGCATGTTTTTGGGTGCTTCTGAACTCCAACCTTGATTGACCCTTCACGAGCCTTATGGCTATTTTTCGTGGGCTAACTTCGTGCATGCTTTTTAAACAACAAATACATTTGTGCACATTCTTCTTTGTAACTCAAGGAAAACTTCTCACACGCTTACATGGTTCCCATACTTTGGAATCAATTGAGAAGTTAAATTTGCTTGGGATCAAAGTAGTTTATAAACATGGAAACTAATTCACGAACTTGCTTTGTCATCAAAAAACAATTGCTTGAACTTTAAGCAATCTAGCCTAACTCATAATTATAAATAGATAACCAAGTGAAACCTAGTTAGTCAATCTTGGAACGTTGTATCTTAGTTGCGGCTAGAGTCGTCCTCTAAAGACCTAGGTTTCTTATGAAACTATATTAGGTTACGACTTTTAAAGTCTTCTCCAAGGGATTCAGAAGCTCGGTCATACTATCTTTTAATTGATAGTTCTTGATATCCAGAATTTTATCTTGATCATTGTAGTTCTTGTCTATTCTAAGGTATGTCTTTTCCGTTGTATGACCATTCAAGAACTACTGATCAGGGAATAAGATTGATAGAAATTACAAAATGCTCTTCGTCTCAGACTTTGTAATTCTACAAGATTGACATCTAAGCTTCTTTTAGATTGATCCCGTGAGGTATAATCAATTAGGCATCTCTATAACATTTTGAAGAGAGTAAGTTATTTTAATCGTTGAGGTTTTCTTGATATCTTTTTTCTCTTGAGGATCCCTCATATGCGTACATATTTCCATTACCTTGATTGAAATATATCTGAAGGAAATCAATAAGCTACCTGTTAGAGGAAGGTTAGTTAAATTCCTTCAGCTAAAGTAACTCCTGGGTCTGTAAAGGACGTCAGCTAGCTAAGGGAATCAAGTGCGCAGGGTCTTGCGAGATCCAAAATACGTAAAGAGCACGAATGATAGTTGAATTTCTCGGAGGGTTGATTTGGTCTCGGCTACATTCCATTCCAAAGTCTGATAGTAGGCTAGTGTTTGTAGCGACTTAATACAGCGTGGTGTTCAAATTGGACGAGGTCTTAGGTTTTACTGCTAGATTGCAGGTTTCCTCGTGAACAAAATTTCTGGTGTCTTGTGTTATTTCTTTTGCGCAATATATTGTATATGTATAATTGAAATATCACAAGTAGTACGTTAATCAACCTAGATAGTTTTAGCTCAGTTGTAAAGATCCTACAAGACTTGTTTTTGTTGAATTCGTATCTTGAAATATAGATTACAAGACTTTGTCTTGTAGGAATTCAGATCTTAATAGTTCGGGTACAGACTATGTTGACCTTGATATACAATCAGGAACAAAGATCTTAATTGTAAAGATCTATTCGCATTGATTGTACAAGGAATTGTTCATGCAAATTCACAAACGAAAAAGTCGGTGATGAACTAGGTACCCTCTCCTTTTCACTATCTAACCTAAACTAAAGCCTAGCTCACTTTCGTATGAATCACGGTTACACTTAGCATGTGCAACAAGCCTTTAAACCCCTAGACAATCCTAGTGGACGAGTTATAATCTCATGACGGGTTACAAAAGAATATACCCACAAAATTTGCTCCAACTTCTAGTTACTTTTGAACGATTAAGGATAGACACTAAAAAAAAACTATTTAGTTGGTCTACTTATGTTAAACCATAGGAATCATATTACCCCTAAAGTAAATCTAATCGTCACACACATGTTAGTTAAACCATAGGAATCATATTACTCCTACAGTAAATCTAATCGTCACACACATGTTAGTTCTAGCGTACGACATTCATATTTAAAATTCTACTCAAACAATTATTGAACCTCCCTATACTTGATGCAATAGTCAATATGGTGCACATTGCTTTGCTTGAAAACTATCAACGCGGTAAATTTGCAGCAAACCTGTTGTTAACACAGGGTTGGTACTTGTTTATATATTATCATCAAAGAGGTTGTCTTATCACCTGTTACTTGGTGGTGAGGAATGCTTAATACAAACAACTCCGGTTGGTGTGTTCAGGGTTCCAAGAGGTTTCAAAAAATGAACCAACACTCATAACAAAGGAAGTGTGGGCGAACAAAATCGAATCCGTTATTACACATACAAAGTTCCCATATACATGAATGGGAAACTGGAAACTAGGTCAGGTCTTTATTTGGTTGATGTGATTACCAAGAGATCTCATCAAGGTTCAAGCAGATAAAGATATCTTACTATTGTAATTTTGCGATGACTAATGAGAATTTATGGGTTGATTTTCTTTGAATCCCAGCATTTCCCTCCATCTCCATTATTTTTAATAGTGAACGCCAGCCTCTCATTGCTCTTCAAATTCAAGTAATCCACCTGTTCAACACAAAAACTGAGTTACGAAAGAACGAGATCATGCGAGAGAACAAGAACAAGAACACGAACAAGAATGCCTTGAAGATATAGAAGTCAATAATCTTCAGAAGAAAAACTTCTCTTTGATGTAAAGGTAATGTAATGTCTACAGCAGTGAAACTAGAATATGTATTCATAATATCTAAAGCAACTATAGAGTTATAACAAATAACTGAAACAAATCGCTGTACAAGATATATGGATACTAATTTACTTCACATGGTATGGCAGAAAAACTTCAATAATTCATAAAAAGATATAGCAAATCTACGAAATCAGACAGGTCTCATTGATTAGATTCCGAATCCAACAGTACAGTTTATGGGTTGATTTCTTAGAAACTAGTTCCTTCCATCACCACTATTTTTTTAGTAAGAATGACAGCATCTCATCGCAATCCTTAATCAGCTAACTGTTAGGATCAATGCTATAAAGAAAACAAAACGAAAAACAAGAACACACAAGATTTACTTGGTTCACCCAAATTAGGCTACATCCAAGGAGCGGCTGCGGTTTTCACTATGATCTCAAAAACAGAGTTCCAGAGGAATATGACGATGATAATAATACAAACCCTAGATAGGGTAACTCGATCAAAAAGTCTCATTTAATTTCCCAACGACCCGCCAGTCGGATCGGGTCAAGTGCAAAACCGGGTCATGCACTACCAGGCTCCACACAAACATAACACTAACATACTATAGGTAGGAGGCAGAAACCGCGATAGAGAGGGATGTATAAAACCGAAAAGATTGAGAAACCCTTTGTAATTGAACTCTACCAACAGTGACGTCTTCATTAGTTTTGAAAGATTGTTATAGAGCTCTTACTCTTTTCTAAGTTTCTTTTGCATCCACTTATTGTAGTTATCCTGTTGCTTACTCCAATTCTAGACTACTTTAACTAGGGAGACGTATTTCGATGTTTACAATCTTGAATCTAACAAACAGAATTATAACAAGATTAAGCCATTGGACTCATTACATATATAAAATTTCTCAGTAGAGTAGATTAAGGGAAACGCTCGAAAGATATGTCCTACGAGACACTTGCTCTATTTTTCAAGTTGTTGCAGGAGGCTAGCTAAAGACAACTCCATCAATTAAGAAAGATCTGAAATATCATACCTGGTCTGGGTCCATAATCAAAAGACAAAAGGCCACAACCGGGCCAGTAGATGGATCTAAAGAAAGCTCCTGGTTTGGTTCTTCAAGTATACAGGGAAGACCACAGGTAGGCCCCAAATACTGCTGTCTTGATCTCAGAGAACTAGCAAACCATGCTTTCTCTCTTTGCTGCAGGATGAGTTTTGACAACATGAGTGCCCAGAAACAAATTCTCAAGTGCACAAAAAGAGAAGACAAAAATAATCACAAGGGTCAAGTTCTGAATACGTGATACTAAAAGATCAAATTGATATGTACAAAAAGCAGTTTGCAAGATTTTCAAAAGAACGGCTCTACAGATGCATTCCAAAATTACATCTGCCAGTTCAAGCAGTTAGGAGAAAATTATAACATTCGCACTTTTATGAAAATGTTCTTATGCTAAAATCTACATACATCTTTATGAAATTCAAAATATCAAGTACAGTTTTCTTTTATTTTTTTATTTAAAAACTAAATATGTTATCAGGATATAAATTGCAACATATCCTTCTACCAATTGCAGTTTTAGAGCTTTTGTTTTTCACATACTGCACTTAACTGTAAGAGTCAGATTCTTCACTTCACAACAGAAATTGCACGGTCTCTAACGAATGCATGATAAGCATGAAACAAATGAAGTTCCATCCACTTGTTTATAATATCCATGAGAGGGCTTTATGTAGCTTACTATTAAAACCTCGGGCATGAGAAATGATTTCCAAGAAAATGAAGTATTGTTTGAATTTAAAGTGTGTTGGATATTATTTATAAGAAGAAGCAATCACATAAATACAGCGTAAAAACTCGGGCCTTATTTAGCTTACTATTAAAACCTCGGGTATGAGATCTTGAAATAGGAATACATGTTCAATTAAGGGTTTGTTTTGTTGAGAAATGATATCCAAGAAAATTAAGTGTTTTGGTTCTTATGTTTAAGAAGAAGCAATCACATAAATACAGCATAACAAAATTAAAGTATCAATTAATCATATAAAACACATATATAGACAGAAAGGTTGAATTTATAGCATCTAGACCTTAAGAAATAAACATATCCCTAGCTTCCACATTGGCTCCATAACAACAGTGGAAACTACATTAGAGTAAAAAAGGTAATGAACTAGAAGTAGCCCAGGTTGCAAGGAGATAGACTCATACTTGCGCTTATTAGTAAAAGTTCGCGTACTCACCTTTACAGGAAAAACAATTAGATTAAAATATAAAAAATTCTTACCAGAAGCTTCATTTGGTCACGGTTAGACCCATCGATTACATCAGTTGATCCACTTATCCGGTACTGCTCCCAGGAATCAGTGAAGTACCAACAAATCTACCAAACACACATCTAAAATATTAGGGCACAATCATCAAATGCTTCAGAAACCGATTACATGACACTATACTAGGAATAATTCAGACAACCCTTATATTTATCAAGTACTACCTCAGGAGGACACCAATTAGGCAATTTACCTCTCCAAATGGAACACGCTTAATTTCCTCAACCTAAACACACACAAAACAACATCCTAATTGTAGTTATAAATTAGAAAAGAAAAGGCCTCTAATAATCACCACAATTAGTATAATTTACACAGGTTCTCAAAAGGGAAAAGAAAGCAAAGGACCTTACAACTTCTGCAATCTGTGTTGATTAGTATCTTATTTGAATCCTCCTCGAATCCTCTGATAAACCCCAAAACCATATAAATCATAGTGAAGAAAAAATAAATTCAGAAGCAGTGACTAAATTACCAAATAAAATAAAAAAAAAACCTGAAAACAACAGTACGATTTGAAGGTCTTCCATTTAACCCAACTGTTGCCTGAAAAACAAATGGGAAATCAGAAACACTATACTAACAAAGGAATTCAGAGCTGGAAAAAAAAGGTTCCTTCCAAAAATAAAACAAGAAATATAGCAGAAAATGTGATGAGAGACAAAAGACCAGCTGAAAGTAGGTAGAATGTTTGAGGTTGGCATTGGATTCCAGTGAGCTTAGAAGGAGCTGATTCCATGGTGCCAACGGGACAGCCATTCTTTTCAGTTACTTTTCAAACTCTCTCTCTAGTACAGTGGACTGGAGTGAAAGGGTGTGACACTAACACTTCGGTTCAGTCACCATGTTTTTTTTTATGTCTTCTCGCTGACTCGTGATCTGAATCTAACTTGGCTCCCTATAAGATAGTAGTTTAATTACAATGTAACACTGGGCCCAGTAACGGAGTCAGGTAAGATTTGGATGTGTAAATCAGATTTAGATACGTCAAAATTCAGACCAGTGAATTAAGCCAACAAAACAAACAGCTATCTAAGATATTTTTAAGGCAAATCTTATGTACATTGTCAAATTGACTAGTTTGCCTAATCAGGTAACTGGGCAAACAAGCCACGTCATTATAGGAAATGGAGTGAACGATATTTTAAGAAATGGAGTAAACGATATTTTTATCGAATGATAGAGACTCTGTTACTAGAGACTAACTCTCTATCATCTATAAATTGTCACAATTTACAACTATTAAACATATTTCATGGTCATACCGGATATTGGAATTGATTGTATGCCCATTATAACTAATTCATATGAATATTCATAGAAACAATATTTCTCATTTTGTATCCAAATTAAGATAGCCATGCAAGAGAATAAAGACTCTAATTAGTTAAACATCCAATTAATCAAGCATGATTATTGTCAATCTACGGTTAGGATCATTCGCACAGAACGGAGTCTGTTAACATTGACTGATCAACAATTATACCATATATATTCATAATCATTTAGATATTTACTAGTCAATCTTCAAACAAACTTGAGCGGCCTTATAGCAGAAGAGAAGGATCTTGGAATAAACATGTTTGATCTATTGAAGATGACTAGACCGTTAGTTCAAACATAAGTAATCAACGAAAACTAAATAACAATCTAGCATTCCACCAACGGTAAAACTAGAGGCTTCTTGATCCAAAAGAAAACTTTAACAAAAGGCAACACAAGATGTTTCACCTAATTAGATTACTAATATCTCTTTAACAAGTTGTTTTTCTACACTCACATAAGGTGAATTCTAGGATGAGTTTTTGTAAGAATACAAGACTTCTTATTTATAATGTTATGACCAAGGCATTGATTGAAAATACTTTACTTACCAATTCCAAAAATTCTCAAGGTATGCAATAATAATATATTTCTGAAATTAGCAAACACAAAGTAATATCCAACTCATAATCGATTACACTCTTAGTCTGACAACTAAGATTAAGATAGCAGATAACATAAACTTTAATAATATAGTTTGTTAGAGATACGCAAACCTCTGCGAATGGAAAGCATATAATTTAATACCAAATATATTGAAAAATCGATATCTTGGGATCTTTCCTTGAGTATCAAAGGTGTATTCTTGAACATTAAGAAATTAGAGTTTAGCACATGTTCAAATCATTATGTCGACATTCCAATGAACTTTCCAATCTAACTTATATACTTCTCGATATTTTTACAAACCCGTGAAGATCAACAGACTAATCGAAAAGTAAATACAAGTTAAATTCACTCAAGATTGGTCCTGGGATCGATCATGCTCAAGGCATCGGTACTGGGATCTATCCTTCCCACTGGGGATTGATCCTAGAATCGGTCACGCATCATGGATCAATCCTAGGATCGGTCCTTCTCAAGGTATCGATCCAAGGATGGGTCTCGAACCCTATTTCGACTCTGAAAAAAGTTTCATAAGTCTAAAAGTGTATAAGTTAGATCTGTCAATGTATAACTGAGACTTGATCCTAGGATTGGTCATGCATCATAGATCAATCTTAGGATCGGTCCTTCTCAAGGTATCAATTTGAGGATGGGTCCCGAACCCTATTTTGACTCTGAAAAAAAGTTTCATAAGTCTACTTCCTTATACTATTTTTATGAAATTTCTTTCAAACATATTTATTAACGTTTGGGTTCTCCCAGAATTTAACAAACTATATAATAACAAGTTACCAATTAGTGCAATGCCATAATCAACGAAGTCCATAGATAAACTATTCTTCGTAACTCTATATAATTTAAGTTGTCGAAACAACTATGTATATCTTACCTCCTGATACTTTGATCACTTGTATAGTGAAAAAGTCACCAATACTAAAGTATTTGTAACAAATGTAACTTCGTATGTTATGTTTTCAATGAATAAAGACTTGCATGAACGATAGATAAAAATGTAATAAGTCAAGTCTTGTAGTTACTAACCTTGAACCGAAGGATGATGTCTTCGTTTTTTCTTCAATGCGTCTTCAGGTCTTCAAGAGTAACTAGATCAAGTCTCAATGTTCCTAGTCTAACCTAACGAAGTTGAATTTAGTAATATACTCAAGCAACTTTGATTTTTGGAAATAAACTTGAAACTTGACGTACCAACGCTTGGTGGGTTCAACCGAGCAGTGCTCTAACATATCATGCTATGAATAGTATTATCACTTGTTAGATATTGTACCACTGAAATAACAATTATGGACGGATTGAATATAATCCTAGCTCACTTTTATTGGGGGGG
>JAJJMC010006585.1:10839950-10895727 GCA_023531435.1 Papaver californicum | reverse complement strand
AAAAAAACATGCCACTTGATGTTTAAGGTTTTTCTACTAAAAGGTCATCTCCAACACAAGTGTCTTAATCATTTGGAAAGATGACATGGATGTCATATCATGAGCGGGTGTCAAAGAGAAAGTCACATTTAGACTTTCTTAATGACCCTGATTTTAAGTCCATGTCAACATATTTTTTCCAACAATTCTATTTTTAAAATTAAAAAGCTTCTTTTAAAAGTGTGAAGAAATAAGACTCCCAAAATTAAATTAATAGAGAAAACTAAGTTGTCATATGCATATTTGTTCAAGAGTGTGAAGAAATCAGACTCCTAGGTGGAGTCCATCCTTATTGATTTTGACTTCTTATCGTCCCAAAGAAAAATAAATAAATAAATTGAATATTAATTGTCCACGACTTAAGCACGAATAAAGAACACTATGAATTCTAGACTTAATTTTGTTAGCATATTAAATTTTGTGCTTACATGGTTACTAATTTTATTACTGGATTAAGGTTTAATTTGGTATTGTTGTGAATTTTTTAAAAGCGTTTTTCTGATGTACGTTGTTGTGTTGTGCTTTGTGAAAAAAACAGGTGAACGTTTGGTAAACTATAACTAAAAAGTAAAGTAGATTAAAAAAGTAATTAAAATGATTAAATTACGTTGGTAAAATATCATGTTCACCGCACTGTTATTGTAGCAAAAAACAAAAACATACATAGCTTTCATACTAACCTTTTTATAATGTGTGTATATATATATATATATAATATTAAGTTTACAGATAATAATTATTTTTACAATTTATTTATATATGTATATAATATTAAGTTTAAAATAATAATTATAATTGTCATTATTAAAAATATTATGTTTATAATTATGATAACCATTTTTATTACAAATACAACGAGGTTTGTTATGTCGGTGCAACACACGGGCTAGTATCATAAAAGTATTACTTCATGGCTTTTTTTTATCGTAAGACAGTGATTCAATTTCCTTGATATATAAATAAAAAATAGGTAGATTTTAAAGGTATAAAGTTATTTCTTTCAAATTGTATTGTTCTTTTTGTTTTTGCCGGCAGTTGTTTTGAATCCCAAAACTTTTCCCTTAACACTTAAACACAGTAATCTCAGCAATATACACCTAGCAGCACTAGAGTCACATACCATGTTATGTAACTTGTTTAATTACATATTTACTCTTGTGATGCTATAACGGTATTCAAGTATTGAATGGTTATTTTAAAATATAACAGTAATTCACCTAATTAAAGTGTTCTAAATTGTCAGATTATAGTTGTGTTTAGAAAAGACACATAACATATTATAGATGGTGTTTTTTTTTGTCATGTCTAAAATAGTAAAAGATTATGTTTCTGACCCTGGTGTCAGAAAATATTGAACTTCAGAATTCTGCAAAGAATTTTAAAGCAGGTGCTCATCTTTGTCTCTCTTTATGTATGTATGTAATCACATGAATGCATCACCCGAATGAACTCATCAAATTATATATATACACGATCAAATTCATTAGATGAATCAATATCCATCTACTTACAAAATTATTAGAATAAGCATCGGTGTTTATTACGACATTCTCAGATGTTCTATGATTTTTACATAACAAATCTCAAGCTCCGAGATAAATTTCCCACTAATGTAGAGCTATTTGAGTGTTCTTTGGTGCTATATTCCACAGCTAAATTCCCAAAAATTACCTTGTGTCAATATTTACGCTCAACTGAATGATATTGACTTAGTAAAAATGCTTATACAACTTTGTCTAGAAGTATGTAGTAAGTTACATATGAATTTGCTTGACTAAGGTACCACAAATGTGTTTAGATATCAAGCCAAAATTGTGCTAAGCACAAAATATAACTCTTACTAGAAAAATTTAACCTTGACCATGTCAATCCTTACTTAAGGAAGCAACCAACATGAATAGCATAAAGAAAAAAAAATATAAGCTTCAGAAATGCTAAAATTGGGTTCACAACACTTACAAGTGTCTCAAAAAACATACGAAGCCTTCCAACCCTAATTCAGCAAATGGGGAGACAAATATTGGATGTGGAACTCTTATAAGCGTTGAAAATAGCCTGCCTGGCCGGCCACTTTGAACCAGATGAGTGGATGGCCAGCTTAAAGGTTTACAACGCTTATAAGCGTTGTAAACGATATATTTTTTGATGGCTAAGCCTAGCAAAGTGTGCTACGGTCGAAATTCAATTACCCAACATTTATAAATAGTTCAAATGCTATACCTGGAATGCCAAAAATATTTTCATGCCTGGCATGCCGCATATATTTTTGTGTCTAGCATGCCGCACATTTTATTTTAAGTTGTATATTTTTACAAAATAAGTCTTGCTAGACTCGTCAGGCTAGTCAAGCATGACAAGCCATTAGTTAAAAGACTAACTAAGCAAGTCTCATTTGATTTCACATTAGTAGTGTTTAATGCAACAAAAATTACACGGGCCATCAAAGGTGTCGCACATGGTGGGATATTTACTAGGGTATTGGTTTGGTGGTCTATGGCATGAGGTGCAGCAGTGCATCCATTAGGGAGAATGTCTGGAAAGTTTGATTAACAGTTGAGTAGAGAAGTGGTGGGTAAGAAACCGTCCGTACATCCTCAAACAAAGTGGGGAACGGTTAATAGCACACTAACCACCATCTCCATTTCATCACTACTCCATTATTATTATTTTCTACGAGGTGAGGTCAGGTGAACGAGTATGCATAACTATTATAAATAGATTATTCAATCTATTTGAACACATAACACATAAGTCGAACAACTTGATTTTCATACAACCTTCTCAGTCACACACAGAGAGTTGTTCATAGCTATTACATGCCTATCACATCCCACAAAGTCTGATACTCTGACCTCAAACTTTCTTTCGCTTCCCTTCCTAAGACCAACCCTTCTTCTTCCTTTATGAACGAAATAAAATTGGAACGGCCATCTCTTGGTTTAGGCCAATTTTTCTATGATTTTGATTTCTCGAATCTTAAAATCACTTTTACGGTAAAAATGTTTAAGGATTAGACGAATTATCATTTTTACACCTCCATTTTCCCTAAATTAGCATTTAAATTCGTTTTCCCCACAAACACATATTATACATAGAAATTTGAAATAAACTCTTTGACATCTAGAATAAAAACTCTTCAATTTGGATTTGAGAATTTTTAGCCTCAAATGTCATATATAACTCTTGAATTTGAATTGGATACTTTATGGTTCCAACAGTCATAACTCTTAAATTTATACTTTAGAGACTTTTAAAAAAAAAATTAGGTAACATATTGCTAGAAAAAGAGAATCTACAAGATAAAAGAAAGTTACATACTAAAAAACAGAAACTAAAAATATCCAATAAAGAAGAAACATCAGCAAGAAAGACAACATATGTTGATTGTCCATAACTGAGAGTTACACTATTCAGTAAAGGAAACAAGCAACATTGTTGTCAAGATGTTCTTTGCATTTGAAATAGTCCTAATGGCATTTGAATTTAACCTATCAACAGAAATAAAATTACACAAGAAATTAGGCATAAAAGTAAGCCATGTAGAAAACAAAGATGACGTTCTTGCTTCAATTGGTAGCTTGTCAGCTGTTTGATTTCCTTTCATGTTAATGTACTTAAAACCCAAAAAATTCCTGGATTGCTGAAGGACGCACCATCATTGTTTCCTTTATTATTTGTTGGTTTTTCCACGACATTAGAATTTGTTTTCCTTTGGTGAAGTTTATAATTCTCTCACAATCTCCTTTTATCCATAAGCTTTCAAACCTTGATTCCCTGTGGCAGAGCTAAAGCTTCTGCCTTTTCTGGAGTTGCAGCCTTCAATATTCCTAACTTAGTTGTTGTTCCATTTCCTGTGTCATTTCTTAACATTAGACCAAATCCTGCATTAGATTTATCAGAAAGCAAAGAAGCATCAAGATTAAGTTTAAAGTAATTCATCATTGGTTGTTCCTAACACTCTTCTGCCTTATGATAGACACATATTTTGTGTCTGATTTGTTCCCAATTTCTATATTGTATTAATGAATTGTGTACTTATATTGTGTTTTATTGTGTTTGTAGGTATTTTCGAAGAATAAAAATTTGTGGAAAAGATGGCTTGAAAAGTGTTTAAGACACCCAAATTGATAAAGGTATCCAGGCGTTGGTTAAGAGCACCCGTTTATTTTCAAATTCAAAATCCATTTTTTTGGCGGGAAATCAAATCTTCCGTCTGCGAGAGGATCTGATCGAGATTTTTAGGATATCTTCATGGTTTTAAGACATGAATATTACTCTTACCTTATACATAGGAATTGGATACTCGAATGTGGGAAGAAACTCCCATATTCATGTGAAATATTTCACCATGCTTTATCTCTCGTGAATCAGATCTTACGAGATTCAATTTTTGGTTTTGTTTTACTACTTGATTGAGAAAAACGAAGGCAAGAGTATCAAGGAGATTCGATTATGTAGCTGCCATGACTTGTTTAAAAAAAAGATTCTCGAGTTTTTTATTTAACAGCCGATAATTATTCTCAATCGGTGGAGAAGATTTTCGAAGATTTGATAGGTGCTGGGTGGTTGTATTATAAATATGAGGTTATGGGAGCAATTCAGGACGATTGGGGGAGCTCAAAATAAAAGAAAAAAAAATTCAGAAAGAAAAAAACCAACCAGGAGGAAGAAGAACTTGAAGAACATAAAGTTGCTAAAGACATTCGCAAATCCAACAATTTCTTTTCTATTGCTTTCAGCGATAGGAAAGAAACACTTGTACTTGTACCGTGGTGATTTTTCATCTGCAACGCTTACAATCGTTGCAATTTCACTGTGTCATTTTCTTTTCTTCTTTTCAAGGACTTTTTGAGCTATGTATTCAATTATTGAGAGAGTGTTTGCTATGATGAGCTAAATCCCATCTCTATGACAATGGAGGAAGCCATTATTCCAATAAAAAAGTGGTAATTTGTATATAATTATATTTTTGCAATTCTTTTTATGTTTATTTGCATTGAATCAAAATTGAATATATGATTTTTATTAAGTAGTTGTGATTTCTTTTGATGGTTTAGTCTTAGTCTAGGGCTATTGATGTTTCATGCTTTCAATTTACAATTATTATTTTAAAAATCTACTTGTCTAGGCAATAATTAGAATCAATTTGAATGTAAAAGAATTGTATCATTATCAATATTAAATCACTTAAAAATTGTTTAATGGTGGAATCCTTTGTCTCAGTTTTTTCTATAAATTTGCTACAATCTTTTGCTTAAGTTTTCTATTTTAGTATTAAAATTTAGGTCTAAAATCAATCTTCATAAGTCCGAGTGAACGAATCTTTTTATCACTTCTACGATCACATCACCTTATTAATTTAGGTTTGTTCAATAGAAGTCTTGTTTCTGAATTTGAACTCTAGAAGTTTAAGTGTCTCTGAATAAGAATAGATGTCCTGAAAAATCCATGTGCACCTTTCTTTCCATGTGAACTAACGTTTTGCTGCACATATTTCAGCTAAGACTTCATTTTCACTAAACCAAAGTTTGTAACTATCTTTAAATTTAATTTGATATATGTTTTTCATGATTACTCCTATTCCTCCTGAGTATGGAGGCAGAGTCCAAATTGATTTTTCATACCAACATTCAAAAAAAAAAAGATATTTCAGAGATTCCACATGGTTATTACAAAAAATATAGTCTTTGTTAATAGCCTCAGAATGACCTCCTAAAATATGTTTTATTGGTAATGCATTATTCAAGCATTTCTAAAGAAAAAGTTTGATTCTCTAAGACCAGTATTTTTAAAAAAAAATACAGAATTTTTATTTCTTTTGTTATATTCTGAGCTCCACAAAGTATATCATATAATCATTTTACTCTAAATATTCCATTTCTAGTTAGAGTCCATCTGGGTGTGTCTTTTTCTACTGGGTTATTTGAGTTTCTGAGAAGATCAATATTAAGAATCATTTGAGCTACATTATGAGTAAAAGTTTGATTGATTGGTTCATGGTTCCACTTGAGAGTTTCGGGGTTAATCAGATCCGAAACAAGTGTTATCAAAGGGTTTCTATTGAAACCATAATATAGCTCAAATGATTCAACAATCCTAACTCACTTGAGATATATTTTAGAGACTTTTTCAGGCTCAACAATCCTGACTCTTTATAGGTATTGTTGTTTCAATATGCTTCCAAATGGTGCTCCAGTTTTCAGAATTTATAAGAATGAATATGGTGTTGATACATCAACATAAGAGATTCTCCTTTATATAATAAATAATGATGATTGATATTGATGGTCCGAGAAAATAAGTCAAACTATTTTTTCTTATCAAATTTAAGTTAAATAAATATTTGACAATATAATTTGTAAGTGAAATAAAAGGTAATTTTGTAATTTTAAAAATACAATATGGTTATAAAAAATAAGATTAGAATGTTTTAGTGGAGCCACAATTTTGCAAATGATTTAAAAAAAGAAGGGGTAATTTTATCATTTCAAAAAACAGTATGGTTATAAAAAAGATAACATTAGAACAATTTTAGTGGAGTCATAACTTTTTGCTTTTAAGCTTTTAAATGCAAGGCAAAATCCAAAGTGTTTTTCAAAAAAAAAAAAACACTTGGTAAGTATTTAACCAAACACATTAATGAAAACATGCTATCTAATATAATATTTTGAGAGTTCTTTTGAAAAAAAAAAATCTAAGGGCATCCACAATGGGTCGATTATACCCATCGATCAAAGATCAAAAAATTTGATCTTTGATCCGGGGTAAAAATAGCGGGGGATGATCAAGCGAGGCATTAAACTGTCGTTTGGGGGTAAGCGAGGTATTATTCTATCGCTTGGAAAAACGGACGAGCCATTAACACTTCGCATAGTACAAGCGAGATTGTGATCTCCCGCCTGCAAAACAAACATACAGGCGAGATCCTAGAATCTCGCCCACTCCCCAAGCGGTATCTCACTATTTCTCTTGTGCAAGCGACGTGCCTAAATCTCGTCAAGGTATATCTTCTACCCTAAAAAAAATTAAATTCAATTGTTTTAATTTCATATATAATTTAGATGATTTTTTTGTTAAATTGGTTGTAGATGTTGTTTAATTACTATATTATAAACCCATTATTGAAATATGAATTTGTGTTGTAATTATAAAATTGGGTAGGGTTTATGTACATGTTATGAATTAGGTTTTAAAATTTGTTGTTATTTGTTAAATTGAACATACAATACGAAATTCTTGTAGCTTAATTTTAGTGGGTTTATGTTTAATTTTTGGTTGAATGTAGTATGTTGTGTACAAATCAAAGGAATTAATTTTGATTTAATTTTGATTTAATTTAAAAAAAATGTGTATGGAATTAATTGCAATTGTGTAATTTGAATTAGATTGGTTATAATTGGTGTGATTGTTGTATTTTGATAATGATGTATGTATTTTTTGAATGTTTGATGTATAATTCTTTGTACAAATGTGTATGGAAATTTTGCTTTCCCTACATGTTTAGGTGGTGTTAAATTAATTTTAAGTGTTTATGCATTGTGGTGATTTACTCAGTTTATTGACAATGTTCTATTATTTGTTTGGCCAGATATCTAGCAATGTAGTTTCGAGATGGGTTGGAAGAAAGAAAAAAACCAAAAAAACTAAAATCACATAGGATTCTGAAGCAGAATCCATGGTCCCCGAGTCGGTAGATGTTCCGGGGTTGGAACATTACACCGTTGTCGAAGATACGGAGGAACACGTTTCTACAAATATCACATATTCCTCCGACGCCAACTTCAGGTTTGACCATCGTGGTTCTCTTAAATCAGTTCTACAGGTCTACAAGAGAATTACTAATGAGTCTAATAGGGTCCAATATATAATAGAAAGGGGAGGTTGGGGCAGATTACTATCCCTACCTGTAGTAGATTCATCCTATGCTCTAACTGATTTTATTATCGAGCGGTTTTGGGATACTACAAACACATTTCATTTTTCTTTTGGGGAGCTTGGGTTCACTCCCCTCGATTGGGTTATGTTGACCGGGCTTAGTATTGGTGTCGGGAGATCTGTTCCTTATAAGCTCGCTAAGTATAAATTTGAATATGTCCGTGCGAATATCTTTCCTGAACTGAAAGATAATGCGGTATGTAGAGAAGGTGTTCCCCAACAGTGGGTTTCAGATGCAATAACTCTCAATTTTTTGACCACCTTTTTTGATAACGATACATTGCACGCGGCGAACGATGATAGTGTTCTTGCTGATAGAGTAGCGAGGGCGTTTTATATGTATGTTCTGGGGAATTTCTTTTTCCCAAATGAAAAAACCTACATTGATGCAGGATGGTTGGATGCCTTTGAAAATCTAAATGAAGTTGATCAGTACGACTGGGGTGGTCCTGCATTCTCAAAATTCTATTCGGGTCTCGCCACGGCTTCTAGGGGAGAGAAATCAGTATCCGGGCCGTTCCAAATTTTGGAGGTAATTTATTTAACGTTATTCAAAATTCATTTTCTTAAACTTTAATTGCTATGTTGTTAAATCAGTTTGAATATATTTTTGTTGTAGTTTTGGGGATACGAATATCTGGGGATATTTCGTCTAAACAACACTACGGCTGAAAGTGAACATGAATGGCCTAGATGTCGTAGGTTGTTCGCCCCCCGGAAGAAGGGTATTGACAATGTGAAGTCAAGGACTGAACTGAATCAGTTATCGGTAGAGGTCGTGACTTGGCAACCATGGCTGACTGCAGTTAACTAAATACCAGAAGAAATTGGTCGCAAGGCAATAGAACTTTCTGGAAAACGGGTTACATTAACCTGCCTCGGCACTGTAAGTTTCCTAGTTCTTTTCTCGTACTTTTTTTTTTCAACTTGTACTGCTGTGAAATGGTTGGTATTTATTTATTGTCATTTTACTGGATAAAGCACAATATGTATCTCGGAGACCGTTGTTGGAGGGAGAACAACCCAACTTGGGGTATTCCTGCAAACCCCCCTAGTTGTATTTCCAACTTCGTCGACGACGAGATTGAGGACATGATAGCCAGATCTCTCATCAATTCTAGTGAATACGTACGTGTCGTGGAATACGAGGTTTATTATGAATATTGGCGACATGTTACCAACCTCTACAAATATGTCACGGCAGTTTATTGGGAGGTTGAAACGTATGGCTATGCGGGTGACCGTATCAAACACAACATCCCACGGCGCCGTGATCATGTACCCATTCCTCCTCCCCAACAACTACCATATGTAAGTTTTTAACAAAGTCGTGAAAAAATTGAATACAGATTATGAAATGTTGTGTTTTTAATGGTTATTCTTATTTTTTTCCATCCCAGGTGGCGGCTTATGATTTATTGCAAGACTTTGCTGATTTTACGCAAGAGCTGCGGGATTTTTCCATATCTGAAACTAAGGATAGGATGGACAACATGATTTCTAAGGAAGTTGAGTTCAACACATTTCGAACTCAGCTAGCCGCTGAAAATAGCCTCCTACAAGATCAAAATTCGTTGTTGACCAGACAGCTTAGCCAATTCCATCAAGAACAACCACTAGGTTTTGCCTCATATGCTATAACAACACCTCCCGGATCTTCATCAACAGTTCGCCCAACGCAGAACGTCAGACCATCTTTCCCGCGATTTATTCCACCAAGATCCAAATCCGATTAAAGAAAAAAATTTTAAAATTTGGATTGTATTTAAAAAGAACTTCTTTGGTTATTTATATTGTTGATTTTGTGTTAAATTAAATGCTCTGTTTTTATTTACTTGGTCGTTTATGTCATTTGGTATTGGCACAACACATTTCTATAGTTAGTTGAACGAAAAAATTACCAATTACTTTGTCATTACATAGTTCCAAATTCTGACATTATTTTCTTTAACTTCGTCGATTTGAAAAAATAATTTCATGGACAATTTTTGTTACCGTTTTTTGACCGTTATATTACCGTTTTTTTTTTCTTTTCTCAACGGCTATAATTTGTATTTGAGACCACTATAAATAAAATTGTATATCTACCATCCTCATTTCATTATTCCCACATTTTAGTTTTCAATGTCTGGGTACGAAAATTTTACCCTTAACACAAGCAATTTTACTTTAGATGAAGATTTATCCATATGTCGAAACATAGTATTACATTATCCAGCAAGGGGTCAGGAACGTGAGATCAATGGTTGTATGACCATGCGATGGTTGGAACACACACATGCAAACTTTTGCAATGAAACCGGTAATCCCAACAACCGGAACAGAGCAGGCATTTTTTGTCGATATGTGGAAATTACTAAGGAAGTATTAGAATTTTGTTCTTTAACTGCCCAGGCCAATGAATTTTTCGTTTGAGAAATGAAACTGATGATGAAGTTGTTGCCCGATCACTGGAGGAATGGACTAGATGGAAACGAAATGATTTCCGGTACAAACCTCATTTTGAGATCTTAAGGGTAATGGAAGAATTCAATCCTTTTGTGTTGATCTTTCTACCTAGTAGGGAAGAACGTCGTCAACGTCGTCCAACAAGCCAAGCCTTAAGGTTTCACTTATAGGTTTACTTATGACATGATTTTTCTGTATCGGTAGTTTATTTTTCATTCCCTTTCATGTATGTCTTTTTTGATTTAATAAAAGTATTCTACTAACATAAGGTGTACTTCCGTTGACGACGATTCAGGTAAATAATTGGATTGACATTGTTGTTATTGATAGAGCAGACAACTTTTCTAATGGTATACATACTTACAAATTGTTGGATCGATAATCCTAAATGGGTGGGGTTAAAGATCCGTTGTTGTATATATACATAATCAGCTATTCCCTTTCGAATAACTTGGTATCTATCATAAATTTGTACAACAGATCTTTGTCTTGAATTTCCATATTCCTCACCAAAATGTGTGTGGATCCTCCAGCATAAGATTTCTGGATCAACAATTCCGACTATAACATCTTGACGTAAGGTTTCGTTATACCAGGATTTTGTTATAGCCAAGTCTTCAGCTGAATGAAATGTTGCCATGGGTGGAGGTAAGTTTTGAAGTGAACAAAAAAAAAAGATGAATAAATAGAGAAAAACAAAATTAGGGTTTAGCTACGTCATGCATAGTTCATTAGACAGTTTCTTGTATCGAGTTTTTTTTGCCTTGTCAACTTACAAAAAATATCTCTGACAATTCTGAAAAATAATCTTTGCATTGAAATGTGGTCGGTGTATTGTCAATTCATTTCATTGCCTTGTCAACTTACACAAAATATCTCTGACAATTCTGAAAAATAATCTTTGCATTGAAATGTGGTCGGTGTATTGTCAATTCATTTCATTGCCTTGTCAACTTACAAAAAATATCTCTGACAATTCTGAAAAATAATCCTTGCATTGAAATGTGGTCGGTGTATTGTCAATTCATTTCATTGCCTTGTCAACTTACACAAAATATCTCTGACAATTATGAAAAATAATCTTTGCATTGAAATGTGGTCGGTGTATTGTCAATTCATTTCATTGCCTTGTCAACTTACAAAAAATACCTCTGACAATTCTGAAAAATAATCTTTGCATTGAAATTTGGTCGGTGTATTGTCCATTCATTTCATTGCCTTGTCAACTTACACAAAATATCTCTGACAATTCTGAAAAATAATCTTTGCATTGA
The DNA here is from genome assembly GCA_023531435.1 of Papaver californicum. Lineage (NCBI taxonomy): Eukaryota > Viridiplantae > Streptophyta > Magnoliopsida > Ranunculales > Papaveraceae > Papaver > Papaver californicum. The sequence continues at coordinate 10,884,031 of JAJJMC010006585.1, read as the reverse complement.
AATGTGGTCGGTGTATTGTCAATTCATTTCATTGCCTTGTCAACTTACACAAAATATCTCTGACAAAATTCAGTTTTCCTCTTTTATTATAAATAACCGCACTGGCTTCTCCATCAATACAAACCAAGTATATCATTATCTCTTTCTCAAAAAATTGCAACACCAAAAAAAATGGCAAACTATCTAAATCATATAGACAACTATGGTTCCTCTTCTAGTTTTCCTCAGTATGTTTCTTTTACTTCTTCTTCTTCTGGTTCATTAAACGATGATGATAGCAGTAGTTACTACTCATCAGATGAAATTTCACTTGAAGCGAACAGTAATAACCTAGCAGTTACTGCTGGTTTAATGTTATCAAATATGAACGCTCGATATATACGTACAAAAATACCAAGACAACGTGATGTAGGTGCCAAAGCTCTATGGAGAGACTATTTCTGCAACAACCCGACGTTTCCGCCGAATGTATTTCATAGAAGATTCAGAATGCGTCGAGAGTTATTCAACCGTATATTGGGTGATATTGTTGCGGTAAATAGTTATTTTGTGCAAACAAGAGATGCTTGTGGTGTTCTAGGCTTAACCCCCCACACAAAAATTACTGCAACAATTAGAATGTTAGCTTACGGTTATGCGGCGGATGCAATTGATGAGTATTTACGTATTGGGGAAACTATATTTTTGGAAGCAACCCGCAGATTTTGCAGGGTGATAGTCCAATTGTACGAGGCTGAATATTTGCGGACACCAACTCAGCGTGATGTTGAACTCCTCCTCGATGAAAACCAAAAAAAGGGATTTCCAGGGATGCTAGGTAGTGTGGATTGCATGCATTGGAAATGGGACAAATGCCCTTCCGCTGAATCCGGGGCTTATGCCGCTTACAAGGGTAGCGAAAGTATTATTTTGGAGGCAGTGGTGTCGCATGATCTTTGGTTTTGGCATGCATTTTTTGGTATGCCGGGTTCAAACAATGATATCAATGTGATGAACCGGTCGTATATCTTCAACAAGCTTATCAACGGTAAAGCACCGGCAGTTAACTTTTCAGTCAATGGAAATCAATATAATATGGGGTATTATCTTGGGGATGGAATATACCCAGAGACAGCAACTATTGTGACTACCATAAAACATCCTGATTCCCAAAAGAAACAGAAAGTTTCAGCTATGCAGGAAGGTTGTCGAAAGGATGTTGAATGGGGGTTCGGGGTACTACAAAGTCTTGCAATTATCAAACAACCCGCAAGAATGTGGAATCCTGACGTGTTAGCATATATAATGAAAACTGTCATTATTCTACATAATATGATAGTGGAGGATGAACGTATTCCCGGTGACTGGCCGCATGACTATGAACAACGCAGCCATGGTGCTCCATATGTCATTTCAAGGGACAACACTTCTCAACTTTCAAGAATGGTGAAGGACCAACGCAGACGTGCAGTATTCGATAAACAAACTGGGGTTCGTTTGATAAATGACTTGATCGAACACATATGGTCATCTGTTGGGGATGAGTGAACTTTTTTATGGGCTTTGGGGGTAAATGTGTTGTAAGGACTACACTTATTAGTTGCGTTTATATTTTAATTGTTCTTTCGAGTGCATCTAGTATCTGAAGTAATTTTATAAAATAATTCTTAAAAATTAGGAGCCGTTAAAAACATATAAATCTATTGATATTAAACTAAACTGAAAATTCTAAATAAATTCATGAAAATAAAAACTCAATATAACAATGGTAAATAATAATGGCCTCTATGATTGGTTTAATCTTTTCCTCAAAATTTCACCCTTCCTCAGTTCGATGTACTTTCTTGATACAACATCCATTTTTGAGATATCCATCGTCATTATACGGAATTCCTCTTTTGCTTCATTCCTAGCTTGTATTGCCGCAAATTTTGAATTTGAATCAGCTAATTTAGCCTTAAACTTTGCTTTATCATTAGCTAATTTTGCTGCAAACTCAGCTTCTCTTTGTGCCATCTTCATATCTCTTTGTTCCGTACATATGGCGTTGAAGCATTGTTGCTCTCTATAAATATTTTGCATCAATTCCTGTTGTTCAGTAAATTTTGCTTCCCTTTTGTCTTTTGTCGTTTCGCCTCTTTTTTTCCCATTGGACGGATTACTGTGTTTGGGATATCTCCTAGGTTTTCAAAGGCGCTGGGACCATCTAGGCTTAAGTATGGTGTGTCCTGTACGTCCTGAGATTCATTGTCGTAATCAGACTCTGCTTGTGATGAATCGAAAACAAATGTCGGCCTTCTTGAATATTTAATATTTTCTAGCATAACTGTGTACCAATCTTCATGCTTAAAACTTCGACCAGTGGCTTCCTTGAAAAGCCTACGGACTTCTGCGAACTGTGTTTCAATTCAATTTGTTAAAGGATATACAATCATATGGATTAATATAATAACCATAATTAAACGAGTTGTTACCTTATTTTCAGGGCCCCATCCAGTATGATGTTCCCTTTCTACTTCAGCCTCCTTTGCAGACAATAGCGCCACATCTTTACTTATAATTTGAAACCGTTTCTGAAGGGATGTCCAACTACGTGCTGGCATAGTAGGTATAGCTTCTTTCATCAGGCTTAGTATACGTGACCATAATTGTTCTTCACATTGATCGGTACCAATGCTAGAATCTTGAGAAATTGACAAATGAATTGTACACATTGTAACATCTTCGAAACACGAAAATTTGGACCTCTTGCTTTTGATGGTGGCATTTTACTAATCGATTTCAAATAAGAAGCAACTTTAGAATTTTCACACACAATGTGTATGAATTCAGTAAAATACCATTGGTCTCGTATCTCATATATATAGGGTAAAAATATAGCCGTTAAACTACCAACGGTAAAATTTCAACGGCAATATTAACGGTCACCTGAGCGAAGTGTTCGAGTCTCGCCCGACCACAAGCAAAGTCCTCTAGGCTCGTCCAGATCCAAGAGAGTCCTTGGAGTCTCGTCCAAGGGTAAGCGAAATTGTAGCATCTCGCCCGCGTTTTTAAATTTTGGGCGACATCTCAGCATCTCGCTTATGTGAAGGCGTCTTGCTGTGGTCTCGTCTGGTGGAGCGGAACCTTAGTATCCCGCTTGAGCTGACGAAATGTCAACTCCTCGCCCGTGTTTTTAAGCGAGATTTTGGGAGGTCGTTCGTTCACAAACGAGGGGTTATGATTTCGCGCGACTATAAATTATAGTCGTCGATCAGCGACGAAATTTAATCTGAAACAGTAGATTTTCGATTAAATCCTATTTTTGATCGACGGCTGTGGCTTCAATTTGGCGACTATCGATTATGTTTAATCTTTAATCGTCAATATAGTCGAAGATTGCAGATGTTCTAACCCACCCTAAATTTTATGTTATACAATTGCTTAAGTACGATGATGGATAAGGATCACTGTATGACATTCCTTAAGATATTCTTTTAGCTGTGCACTTTTTTAAAACACGATGATATTGGCGGTGTGATGAATCAACTCTTCATTACCACAATAAATAACTTATATAATCATAAAAATAATAAATATTATAGATTTTTTTTTAAACAAAAAATATTATAGATTTAAATATACTTCTTCCTTCCTATATTTAAAGGAGATATTTAGGTTTTGGTTATCCTATTTGATAAATGAAATTTTAATGGTAAAATATTTTTTTTATATATAGTACCATTTTCCATTTATAATATATGGATAATTGTGAATAAATGAATAAACCGAAAGTTTATAAAATCAAGATAATTTATCAGTATAACAGATTTTATAAATACCGAGGATGCAATAGCAAATGTAATCAAAATATATCTAGACAATTCAGATAGTCAAATCAATAATTGGACATAGGCAATCGTAAAAGTCAAAATCAACGAAATCGAAGTCTGACTTGAGAGTGAGTGTGTTCAACCAAATTAAAGAATTGCTTAATTAATAGTCAACTTTTATTTTCCCCTTTTTGATGTTTCCTTCTTAATTTTTGTTGCGCCTCTCGTTTTTGAATGTCTTTCCTCGACGCGTTAGCTTGGAATAGTATAGACTATATACTATATACTAATTGTAACTGAAATCAAGGTTCTGAATTTGACATTAGCAATGTAAACTAACATTAGACTGTTAATCTATTAACTCAGATTATAAGCGATTCTTATAAAAAACCAAATGCACAGTAGTATAATATAATGTTAAAATATTGTTGATAGTGGATTATTGATAAGGGTAAGAATTGAAAAATTACCTTTTATCCGGCAACAGAAACTTAGAAATATCTATGTATATTTCTGGTTTTGTATCAAAACATGAATTATGTAATTCTACATATATTCTATAAGAGAATTAAGAGTACAATCTCTACAAATAGTTCCATGCATTCTCGTACCTTTTCTAGATATATACATATATTTATGCCATATTAAACTAATCTCAAGTCGTATAACTTTCACGACTGAATTCCTTGAACTTGTGCAGGCGCTGTCAATTCTTGCGGCGCTAGCCTAATGCCAGTGCCACCTTTCTCTATGACGCTATCCCAAGACTAGCGCCAGCATCTTACAACGCCAACATGGGCTTGTCCCCAAGGACGCATCCTAGTTTGATCTCTTGTCCTCGAGGACACGGAAAATAGTTTACGTCTGGACCTTGAGAAAGCAACCTAGACCTATGATCGATCCTCGAGGATGCATTATGGATCAATTTCCGGTCCTCGAGTGAGCGTTATGCCATACTCTTGGAGTTGGCTCTCAGCCAGCACCAAAATGCCCTTGGCGCTGGCCTAGTGCCAGCGCTGCCTCTCATGGCTCTAACCTATTACTAGCGCCACGCCCATCATTAGCTTGTTCTCAAGAACAATCAATCAAGCCTCTTTTGCCCGGTCCTCGAGAACACCATATTCGGTACTTGGGAACTCTTATGTAATCTTGGCTTCAAACACTTCCAAATTTATGCCATCTTACTTTTAAGCTAGTACATGACTACTAACTTACTATTTTTACTAGATTCGACACTGAGCAGTCTGCTTGACCACTTAGTGCACTGAGCAACTTGCCTCACCAATTTAGCAAGTTACTATCTTAACTTAATCAAAATGGTAGCAGTTCGTGACTTTACTATTTTTCTACGAGATATCAATAATATCACATGAGGGGATTCTCATTGGGGTATTGGTATGATGGTCTACGACAATGTACGATGTGGCAACATATCCACGACGAGAAGGTAATAAGTTTGGGACGGTTAAGAGCGGTTGAGAGGATGATGGAGTAGTGGTCATACAGTCCTCCCGACTTAGCGGACATGACTCTAATACAATCTCCACGATCATTACTTCTCAATCTCTTCACAACTTCCACAACTTACATGAAATTAGTGTATTCACTACAATACTATAAAAATAGATGACTTCATTTATTCGAAGAAGATGAACATAACAGAGATCTATCTTAGAGATAATCCAGTCTTCAATTACACAATACCATCACACAATGATTTCTCAACCCTTTTTGCTTCCCTCCCCTAAGATCAACCCATCATCTTCACCTATGTGACCGGAAAAAAAAAACGTGAACATACATTTCTTGGTTTAGGATCGTCTTGTACGATTTTGATCTCTCGAACATACAGAAAGTATTATTTTTAGTACATTTATTTTTCACTCTAAAATAATTGGCGACCACGGAGGGAGATTACCTCTCTACTACAAAGCCAATCTTTCAACTATTCAAAATGGTGGATCTTAGGTCAGCATCATTAACTACTCCTAATCTCAGTTCTGGTAATACTAGTGGTGGCGTCCTTGACTCCACTCTTGTTGCTATCAACCCTCCTTTTACCAACACCACTGTTGGCGCCACCACCGCACTCCTTCTGGTAACGCTACTGTCGAGGGCACTAGAAACACTCAAGCTCCGCTCAACATACTCGATGTGATGCAAAGACAGGAGGCCATGATGCAGGAAGACATGGCTACCACTCATAAGGAGGTACTCATCTATTTGAAGACCCTAACATAGCAACTTTCCTCAGAGCAACGACAACCCCTGACGGAGCAAGCCATAAATACTCTCTCAGCAACGAGGGAATGACAAAGTTCATGTCCTTATTGATTGTCCACCACCAAGGAACCAGCAATATGATTTTGTCACTAGTGAGGATCTGGATAAACTCATGCAAAATCATGGTAGGGAAGACTCATCCTCATTTCACGAATACCAACCTCCTTACCCGCTCGAGATCCAAAGGGTACCACTACCAAGAGGATACTCCTCTCCTAAATCTCGTTGTAAGATGGGACCTGGAATGCCCGTGAAAATGCCTCCCGGTTCTTGGATTCACTAGGAGCACACGAATAAAATCATGTGCTACGTTAAGGAATACTCGAAATATCTCACGGGAAGAGCATACACCCAGTACAACAACATTGCTCCTAAAAGTATCTCCAATTTGGGAGATATGGCCAGTGCCTTGTACAAGAAATATTTATTTGTCTCCGAACAAATCACTTTGTCAAATCTAGGTAGAATGTTCCAGAGGAATAACGAGTACCCCAACGACTACGTGAAAAGGTTCAGGGTTCAGGCTCTGGACTGTCATTATCCAAATGTCACAGAACATCAATTGGTTGAATAAAGCATTCATAGTATGATTCCTGTCTATCGTGGTCTCTTAAAAATTTATCTTTTTAAACTTTCTCTGAGTTACACGAGGCTGCAAAATGGTCGGCAAAAACCGTTCTTGCCTTAATGGAGAGAACGAGGCTTACAAGAGAAGAAAATCGTAGAGATACTCGTGGAAGCCGACGACTCCTCAACAAGAAGTATACCGTTCAACCATCGATAAGCCTCATTAGCAACGAATCGGCCAAGAGGAAAGCTTCGTCTCAGCAGGAGTCACAAACCAAACGTTTCCCTTTAACTCCATCCACAACCCGGTGCCAACCCAAGGTTAACCCCATCCCAAGGCACGGATAAAGCTCAACGGCAGCAACAACAACAACCATGACATTAGCAGGTTCAAGATACAAAACCCGAAATTAACCTTTCAAGATTTTCCTTTTCCCATGAAAGAAGTCATGGAGTTACTGGAATTCTGGATACAAGATGGAGTCATCAAGATCCCACTTGTATGACGCCCATCAACGACTTAGGAAATGACATATCCAAAATATTATCATTTTTATCGGTTCGTCAACCGCCCTACCAGCAAATATAATGATCTATGACGCATCTTTATGGAAAAGATAAAGTCGGGGGAACTACAATTCAGGACTGAAGGTATTCACAAAACTCCCCTACCTGTCAGAAGTTTCACGCTCTCTAGAGAGACCATCAACCGAACAGTTAGATCCCTGATGGAATATATGTGCAAGCTTCTTTACTTCTCAAAGACGCAACACAAAGATATTTTCAATGCGCTCAATCATGTCACATATGGTAGTCGTTTATCTTTCCTAGAGGATACCTCCACTCGAATAAAGACACCTTTGAAGAATGTGGTCAATAGGGATGACGAAATACATGGCTAGGGATTTCTCACCCTTTTCTATGACGCTAGCCCAAGACTAGCGCCAGCATCCTACAGCACCAACATGGCTTGTCCCCAAGGACGCATCCTAGTTTGATCTCTTGTCCTCGAGAATGTGGCAAATAGTTTATGTTCAAACCTTGAGAATGCAACTTATCCCTATGATCGATCCTCGAGGACGTATTCTGAACTAATGTCCGATCCTCGAAGGAGCGTTATGCTATACTCTTGGTACAGGCTCTCAGCCAACACCACAATGCCCTTGGTGCTGGCCTAGTGAAAGAGCCACACCACTCATGGCGCAAGCCTATTACTAGTGCCACAACCATCCTTAGCATGTTCTAAAGAACAGTCAATAAAGCCTCTTTTACCCGGTCCTCGAGAACACCATGTTCGGTACTTGGGAACTCTTATGTAATCTTGGCTTCAAACACTTCCAAATTTATGCCATGTTACTTTTAAGATAGTATATGACTCTAAACTTACTATTTTCATCATACTCGACACTGATCACTCTACTTGACCACTTAGTGCACTGAGCAACTTTCCTCATGATAGGATTTCGGAAAAACCCTCTTTATGAATAAACCGAAATCGCACGGTGTCTACAATGCAGACAACGGCAAGTACAGGTCGAACCCACAGGGAGCGGAGACAATACTGCAATCAATATTCTTAATAAACTAACCAGAAACAATATCTTTTGGATTTTTGGATTTTCGGAAATGAAAATGAATTAAATAAAGCAAAACTAAATAACTCTACAAGACAGTAATACGATCGGTAATTAAGGACTCAGAATTCCACCGATCTTCAAATTCATGTGGTACAAATATTGACTCTTAACCATTTAAGTTCTTTTATGGACTCTTTTCGTTTGCCAAAAGTAGATTTTTGAAACATTGATTGTAAATATTAATCATGGAGCATCCAAACACTTAAGCTAAGCATGACCCATCAAATTAAATGACAACCAATTAAGAAAAATCATGAAACAATTAAAATAAGTACAAAAAGTCATAAAGAATCAAATATAGTTACCAAACAAGTGCGGAAAATAGCTTCTTCCATAGTCCCAATGATGGGGTTTAGCTCATCATGCCAAAAATACTTTCAAAAGATTGGTACATAGCTCAAAGTGTTTACAAATGATGAAAAAGAGTGAAAACAATGACAACAGGAAATTTGCAACGTTTATAAACGTTACAGACTCACTGTTACAGAGGGAAAAGTGTTTCACTGAAGCTAAACGTTGCAAATTAAGATAAACGTTGCAAAGTCAAAAGCTTTATCCACAGAATCTTCAAACTTTAGGCCACAGAAACTTCAACCTTATCGCAACGTTTTCTTCATCTTCTTCATCACAGACATTTTTCTGGATTTTTGATTTTGCGCTTCTGGCCTCTGCCATCCCCCCAATCTCTTCTCAAATCATATCTATTTATACTAAGCCATCAGAATCAACCCAAAATCTTATATTAACTCCTCCAAATCTTCAATTAATTCTCACAAACTTCTCTTTCTCACGGGAAAATATTTTCTTTATTTGTGATCCTGATTTTGTTCTCCCGGTGATTCTATGTGTTACCATAGCTGTCATAGTTATCTTACAACATTTTGTCGAGTATAAAAACCAAATCAAGCGGAACATGGAAAGAATCCCGATTTTATTTCTCCCTCATTTTCTTCCGTGAATATGAAATTTTATTTAATACGATTCTTCTTTGATTTCACGTATTTAATCCAGATACAAACTCTCTTTTTAAGACAAGAATATAATCATATATTTAATCCCTTGAAAATCTCCAAAATACGCTGAATTATTCTTCACAGATTCACGCAGAGGGAGAGAAAAAATTCCCGCCTAAATTCAATTTCAAACTTAAGAAGTGGGTGCCTTAATCCAACTGGTGGGTGCCTTTAGTAATTTGATGGGTGCCTTTAGTAAAAAAATTGGGGCTTTTGACACTTTTTAGCCAACTTTTCCACAAGACTTTATTCTTCAAAAATACCTACAAATATAATAAAATAACAATATTAGTACAAAAATGAGTTCTAACGAGATCAAATAAGACACGAAAATGTGTCTATCAAATACCCCCAAACTTATTATTTGCTAGTCCTCGAGCAAATCTAATAAAAATAAATCCTAACTCACTTTCGCAGGCATTGCGATTGCACTTAGCGTGTGCAATAAGCCTTTAAACCCCTAGGTGTCCCTAGTGGACGAGTTTTGTCTCATGAGGGTTTACAAGAGATATACCCACAAAACCTTTACTCCAAACCCTAGCTACCTGTGAACGATTGATGGTAGATACTAAATAAGCTATTTAGTTGGCATACTAAATTCTTTGGCTATAAGAATCATTACCCTGTATGAATCCAATTGTTATACCCGAATTTGCACTCAGCGTACTAAAATTCATATAAGAATGCAAAACTCGACTCAAATAATCATTGAACATCCAAAACTGGATAACAAATGTCAACTTCACATTGCTCGGAATCAATCAAATTCAAACACAAGGATAGATTAGAAGATGGATGTAGAAATGATGAATGGTGCATATGTTGATTAAGGTGAACGGTGTTTCCCAAAATATTAGTATAAAGTCCGGCTCGGATGCTCCTATTTTTATTATTATTTATATACATTTTTTATGACTACATGATTAGATATTTTGAATCTAAGCATGCTCCTTTTCAGCAGATTACATGATACTTCCCATGGATCCTGCATTCCACGCTTGCTTAGGCGACGGAGACAGGGAGAACACACACATATTGCTATCAAATTGTCAAAAAAAAATTCTTTTCTTTTCAAAAAAATTAAAATTTTAACGCATCCGAGCTATGACCTTATGGCAATACTAGGGCCCACCAAATCACTTAGAGAAACATAAAATTGCAAAAATAAAAATAGAAAGTGATATGATTATGATGATTCCGAGATATGCTTGTTCAATGATTATCATGTTATTTCTAACACCTGACTGCATTCAGATATGAATAGACCATTTAACTGGCACACCAATTCATATAGATAAGAGTTATGTTTCCATCTACCTAGAATGGTTAGTGTCATCCTGAATTGTTCACAAATTTCTAAATTTTGGAGTTTCTTTATTGGCATCAATTTTCAGAAACTCTACCCCCAAACCTAAATTTAACATTGTCCTCAATGTTTCAAACCGTGCAACCTAGAATGGTATGTAATAAATATAAATAAGAGAGACAAATATACATCAAAAATAAAGGATTGGAACGTCTCACATGATTGACGCAAGAAAAGAAGTATTCTCTGTAACACACATCAACGATAGTAATAACAAAGAACACTAAAAATAAAAATAAACAAAAAGCCTAAAAGCCTAAAAGAAAATAAAAACAAGAAAATAAGAATCTACCTAATGGATATGTACATAAAGGATCCCCATACACTAACAACCTGAAAAATTAGGGATCAACCCAAAATACAATATATACAAATGACAGTTTCACACTTATATTATGGCAACACGGAAACACTGAAACTATCAAAAATAAGGGATTACCCCCAAACCAAGTTTTTACTATACTTGGAAGTGTCTAACGAACAAAATATGGGTACAATATTGGGATTGGGGAACTATCAATTGGTTCATGCACGGTGTCAGGAACAAGCAAGTCCTCTGGGTATTTGGATGCAAAGTGATCCAACCAAACTTGAGAAGCACACAATTCTAACCCTAAGTTAGGTAACTTTTAGAAGTCTATGGGTCTAGAAACAACCTCTAAGTCGGGTAAATGATCTTGTGAGATAGATTCATCTATGGAATTTGGAAAATCATATACACAATCATCCACAGGGTCATCTATATATTCTGTATGGAACAGAGAGTCACTACAAGGCTGATCATCGTCAGCATGTAATTTTTGGCATTCCATAACTCTCAATCTTTGTTCCAAACTAAGCGGTTTGTATTTATAATAATTCTCATATATCATTAAAGGTGATTCTTCACTTACCATAGGTGAAGCAAGAACTTCCTTATGCCGTGATCGATTCATATATTCTCGAAGTGTCATCTTAGATGACGTCTCCTGAGAAGGAGTCATCATCCTCGGAAAAGCACCTGAAAAGAAATACTAAAACAAAAACAAGTGAAAAATAAAAAGAAATCCTAAAATAAAATAAAAAATATTGTACAACATAATAAATAAATAAAAACATAAACTATGATTAGAAAATCAAAAATACTAATTAACATATTTCACAACCGCTCCCCGGCAGCGGCGCCAAAATTGATAGCATTTCGAAAAAACCCTATTTATAAATAAACCGCAATCGCACGGTGTCTACAATACAGACAACGCAAGTACGGGTTGAACCCACAGGGAGCGTGGACAATACTGCAATCAATATTCGTAATAAACTAACCAGAAACAATATCTTTTGGATTTTTGGATTTTTGGATTTTCGGAAATGAAAATGAATTAAATAAAGCAAAACTAAATAATTCTACAAGACAGTAATACGCTCGGTAATTAGAGACTCAGAATTCCACCGATCTTCACATTCATGTGGTACCAATATTGTTTCTTAACCATTTAAGCTCTTTTATGGACTCTTTTTGTTTGCCAAAAGTAGATTTTTGAAACATTGATTGTAAATCTTAAGCATGGAGCATCAAAACATTTAAGTTAAGCATGAACTACCAAATTAAATGACAACCAATTAAGAAAAATTATGAAACAATTAAAATAAGTGCAAAAAGTCATAAAAAATCAAATATAGTTACCAAACAAGTGTGGAAAATAGCTTCCTCCATTTTCCCAGTGATGGGGTTTAGCTCATCATACCAAAAACACTCTCAAAAGATTGGTACATAGCTCAAAGTGTTTACAAATGATGAAAAAGAGTGGAAATAATGAAAATATGAAATTTGCAACGTTTATAAACGTTACAGACTCACTGTTACAGAGGGAAAAGTGTTTCACTGAAGATAAACGTTGCAAATGAAGGTAAATATTGCAAAGTTAAAAGCTTTAGCAACAGAATCTTCAACCTTTAGGCCACAGAAACTTCAACCTTATCGCAACGTTTTCTTCATCTTCTTCATCACATGCATTTTTCTGGATTTTTGATTTTGCGCTTCTAGCCTCTGCCAGCCCCCCAATCCCTTCTCAAATCATATATATTTATGCTAAGCCATCATAATCAACCCAAAATCTTGTATTAACTCCTCTAAATCTTCAATTAATTCTCACAAACTTCTCTTTCTCACGGAAAATATTTTCTTTATTTGTGATCCTGATTTTGTTCTTTCGGTGATTCTGTGTGTAGGATAATAAGCTCATGAGCTTGGTCTTACTTCACCGTCGATAAACGAAAGAAGACTTCCATCTCCAAGATTAGCTCATATGTAGATCGCTTCCATAGCTGTCATAGTTATCTTACAACATTTTGTCGAGTATAGAAACCAAATCAAGCGAAACATAGAAACAATCCTGATTTAATTTCTCCCTCATTTTCTTCCCGTGAATAAAAAATTTATTTGATACGATTATTCTTTGATTTCACGTATTTAATCCATGTATAAACTCTTTTTTTTAAGACAAGAATATAATCATGTATTTAATCCCTTGAAAATCTCCAAAATACGCTGAATTATTCTTCACATATTCATGCAGAGGAGAGAAAAAATTCCCGCCTAAATTCAGTTTCAAACTTAAGAAGTGGGTGCCTTCAGTAAAAAATTTGGGTGCTTTTGACACTTTTTAGCCAATTTTTCCACAAGACTTTATTCTTCAAAAATATCTACAAATACAATAAAATAACAATATTAGTGCAAAAATGAGTTTTAACAATATACACATTGAGATCAAATAAGACACGAAAACGTGTCTATCACCTCACTAATTTAGCAAGTTATTATCTTGACTTAATCAAAATTGTAGCAGTCCATGACTTTAGTTTTTTTCTACGAGACATCAAATATGTTACATGGGAGGATTCTCATTAGGGTATTGGTCTGACAGTCTAACACAACGTGCGACGTGACAACACATCCACAACGAGAAGGTCATAAATAATGGGGCGGTTAAGAGCGGTTGAGAGGATGAGGGAGCAGTGGTCATACAGTCCTCTTGACTTATTGGACATGGCTCCACTACAATCTCCACGATCATCACTTCTCAATCTCTTCACAACTTACGAGATATCAGTTTATTCACTACAAGACTATAAAAATAGATGGCTCTATCTATTCGACGAAGAAGAACATAACAGTCTATCATAGAGATAATCCATTCTTCAATTACACACTACCATCATACAGTAATTTATCAACCTTTTCCGCTTCTCTACCCTAAGATTAACCCATCTTCACCTTTGTGACCGAAACAAGACGTGAACGACCATTTCTTGGTTTAGGATCGTCTTGTACGATTTTGATCTTAACAAGAGTGTTAATTGGAGACAATACTGCTTTTGTAACACAAAAGAATTCATTAACTAGAAAATTTCTTAACGGAAACACAGTAACCTTCTACATTCAAGAAATTCGTTCACCGAAATTGGGAAGTCTCGACTCAAAGATTTACAAGCCAAGAATTTACTGAAGTACTCATCAGGGGGATCACCATCATACTAGGTGCATTCTACTGAACTTATCACGTTGTACTCTTTTTCATTCATCAAGGATTTGTCCCACTGGGTTTCCCTTGTCAAGGTTTTAACGAGGCAACATATGCGTATCCAACACTGTCTGAGTCTTTACATGCTTATGCAATTTCTAGTTTTCACTTTCGAGTTTTTCTTGCATGTTTATAATGACTTAGCCACAATGGTCATTAGAGGGAGTGTTGTAAACCAAGTTTATTTGATAAGATTCCCTAAATTAGGGTTTCTATATTCTTGGGTACCAAGTCTCTTATCCCTATAAATAGGGACATAAATCTTTGTATTTTTACACACAATTAATAGAATTTATCTCCTTCTTCCTCTCTACTCTGTGTTCTCTTTCTCTATTTTCTAGTCTCATAACACAATTTAGAATATTAAGATTTTGGGTATTATAATACTAGTATCTATTTTTACTTGTCTTATCGACCTATAAAAAAGATTTTGAGGATTAATAAACGAATCAATTTTTTTCAATCTCATAACAAGTTGTGTAGTTTAGCTACAACTTTGATAATTTTATTTAATTAATAATATTTTAGTTGTATGATATATACTAGATGTGTACGCGGTGGGGGTAGACCGAAATTTAATCCAAGTCAATTTTTCTTAATATCCTTTATTTTGCGTCGAAAAAAAACAACGTATATATCAGTTACTGACTGTTTCTTTTTTATACCACGGTTTTGTTTTACATCATACAGTTTCGATTTTGTTATTTTGATGCAGTTGAGGGGCCGAACCCAATGCCTTCCATGTCGGAGATATGGTGAAAAAGATAATAACCTCTCCTAAAGAAGAGTCGTATCTCATCACCGAAATCTTAATCGGCGGTTACTACAAGCTTGTCAATACTGACAAGACAGAAGGGGTTGTCATACATGGAAAGTGACTGACATCTCACAACGCCTAAAACATCTCGCCACCATCACGTTTTATTTCCCTGTTTTATGCAATATTTGTAATTCCTCCAAAATATTTGCAATATCTTGCATTCGTACTTAGGATTTCAATTCATTAAATCAAGCAAAGTATTATTTCTTTTCAAAAAATAAATATCCTTATAAATTACTCAGAAATCTCTATCTACTCAAAAATCCCAAAATAAAACCACAAAAATACCATATATCTCAAAACCTATGAGAAATTAGGAAAACCTAGGAAAAATCCTTGAAAAATGGCTCAGCACCTTCAGCATATGCCTTCTCCATTTGCTCAAGCGCCTTATTTGCAAGCTTCAACTCCCGAGAAAGTCTATCAACTTCACATTTAGCCTTGGCGACCGTCTCCCAGCTACAAGATGCACATTTCTCTAGTAAATACTTTTCGATAACTTCTAAATGACGACGAAGCCATGCAACATTAATTTCAGCTCTTTCCACCTCCTAAAATGCGTCCTTCCAGTCTTGAAGAACTATCTCATAAATTTCTCTACAAAGAATAACAATCATATCATTCACAGTTAGCAGCAGTGCAGACACACTCCTCTCCAGAACACGATAATTTTCAGAATTACCAACGAAAAAATGGACGAATTTCTTCCATATCTTGGTGTACAGCTCAGCATGGTCGAGCGTAATATTAAATCCCCCAATGCACACGTTTTTGTGTCGAATCCTATCAAACTTGAAGTCGAAGCTAACTCTAGCGTTCGGATACTCAACTGGAACAATCTCCATCATATCAACATTTTGTACAATTATACAACTTGGAGTGCTTTCTCTGACAGTCACGTTAGGAAGAACCTGTTCAGGGTTCTGGGTTAAAAAAAACACATCACAAGCAATATAGTTCATAAAACATTATGAAGTAAACTCACTTGAAGTTGCGACAAGCCATTAGAAGAAGAAGGCATCTCATAACGCGACTCGACACAAATTTCTTCTTCTTCATCTTTAGAATCTTTAATTTCTTCAGTTTGGAACGATTCTTCAGGTCCATGGTCATCTCGACCTTCTTCCTCAGTACTTCCAACCACATCAGTACTTCTAGATACTAGAGTATATGTACTTCTGGTCATCTAAAAATGAAGATTACTCACAAGAATCAGAATTCATTAAGTACAGCAAGACGAAGATTTCTACAACTCAAGAATTTTCAGGAGAAACTTCACTTACAACATAAGATGCCGAGGAGCCAATAACTGCTGGCACACCAAACTTGAAAGGTTGAACACTCGAGTCACCCTGTCGAATTACACTCCCAACTGCATAAAGATATTTGTCAAGAGAAGATATAGGTTTATTTCATACAGGAAGGAAGAATAAAATGAGACACAAGGCGTTTACCTTCTTCCAAGGACGGTCTCCACTTCCAGGAATTACTACCTGTGGTCTTTTATCTCCATACTGAGAAGTGACGCTCGCCACGATATCAGACTCAAAGTGCACCGGGAACCACAACTGCAAGAAACGAATCAAACATCCAATCGTTGAATAAAAGAAAACGATTAATACAGAGAATGATTTTAAATACTTGTGTCAAATTAGCGTCAAATCGCGTCTTGAAGAAGTTTTCAAGTTTAGACGATCTACTAACTCCTTCTCGGAAAGGCTCACCACGTACCTCAGAAGGCTCACCAAACATGAATTCCTTAAGAAGGGTAAGTTGTGCGTTCCAAAAACTGGCGTATTTATTTGTGACACAACCTTTTCTATTGGCCTGGAAGAAAGGAATACTTCGACCAGAGATGGTGTGGGCACCCTCATATTGCTGGAGCTCGTCTATAGAAGGCGCCTCGGTACGGAATTGAGGAATAGATTGATCAAATCCCATTTGTCGAGTTGCCCTATCAATATTATAACTATGCATGATATACTTGTCAGAACGAATAGCAAGATATATCCTGGAGTGCCACTATTCACAAAAGTGGCCTCGCCAGCTGTAGCAATATTACTCTCATCACTCGGGACAAAATGTAGAATAATACCAAAACTCTCAGCAAAAGAATCCGGTGGAATCACGTGTGGAAGCTGATAGACACATTTTTATGTCTAAATTGTGCTCGATTATCTATTTTAATAGTGTTCGATTTTGTACTATTTATGGGTTTTTATGTCTTTGTAGGTATTTTTGAGAAATAAATATTTGTGGAAAAATCGGCTCAAAATTGTTAAAGGCACCCAGGAAAATTATTAAAGGCACCCAGCAAAATTGATAAAGGCACCACCAGTTGGATTGGGGCACCCTTCATTCAAATTCAAATTCAGGAAAATGGCGGGAAGAAAAGATTTACGTGAGAATTATTCTGGATGATCCCAATTACTATTCGTACAGCAAAATTCGAGTTCTTTATCTTGGAGGGATGCCCTAAAGCAGATTCAATCTAGTACTCCCTATGATAACCAAATCCTTATCTAGAAGAATCACCTTGAGCAAAATTCTAGTTCTTTGTCTTAGAGGGATGCCCTAAAGCAGATGCAATCTAGTACTCCATATGATGATTCGAGTTCTTTGTCTTGGAGGGATTCCCTAAAACAGATACAACCTAGTAGTCCTTATAATGAACCTATCATGCCTCTAGAAGAATCACACGAGCATTTGGAATCTAGCACTTATGATCTAGTTTTTTCTCTAGAGAATTCCATCAAGAAGTGCACTGAGGATACAAGAAGAATCATAAAGGAGATGACTGAGGATAAAAATTGGTTCGTATTAAGTGTGAATAAAATTTCTGCAAAAAATAATATTGCTCAAAATGATCTTAATTTCTAACATAGTGCTACCCTTGATAATTATTCACCTAGTCAAGAGGACGAGGATAAAATTGGTAACATTACTTATTTAGACGAGGTTCAAACATCTTCATATTATTATGATGATGAGTAGACTATGTATAATTTTCTTGTTTAAAAGCCGATAATGGTTCAGAGGAACGGGTTTATCCTGAGAATACTGTTTTAGAGTCCTACGATTTAGAAACAATAGTCTTAGATAACAAAGATCGACCCGTGGAGATTTTATATGAGTGAGGATGCACCACTTGATTATAACTCAGAAGAAGCAATTGACCATTTTTAGGAATCTGATGATCTAGAATTTAGGGAAATTGTGACTAGTCTATCAAGAGACACCCAAAATTCTAAGTTTGGGGGTGATTATCATTCTCCTTGTGCTTTACCTTTGACTCTTTTAAAAGTCCCTCACTTGGGACTTGATGTTTGTGCCTTTACCATATTAAGATACTATCTTCAAGAACTGTTTCCCGAACCTAATCATGTCCAGAAAGAAGTTCAGTGTTAGAAACCCATCATCTGGTCAATGTGGTTTACCTAGGAAATAATACCAAGATTGAATTTGTTTTCCCACCAAAATATTTTCTTCCATATGTGGGAACGTATGAATTTCAAATGTGTCAGTTATTAAGTTTTGAGAATAAGCCTAGTACTTTAGGAAATTAGAATCGACACATTTGTTTAAGAATGACTACCTTCATAGTAGTCAATTGTGTGAGTCAATTCTATTGACTTTGAGGATCCACAATTATTCAGGTTATTATTATGTGCTTCTAAGTTCTTAGTTGAGTTATTCCAGACTCTACAACCTGATCTTGTTGATCCTGCCTATGAGGAAATCCAGCCCATCAAAATATTTTATCTAGATCCTTTTATAGAGCCTGAACCTGAACCACATCTAGAAGTAGTTGTCTTAAACAGAAAACTAGATACGGGTGTGCTCGGTTTGTTCATTTTCTTGGCCTGCTGCAGTTTCCTTCTATTTTGGATATCACTATTTGATTCAGATGACCCACAGTTGTTCCGACTATTGCTATATGATTTTATGAGGTGACTAATTCTTTCTTAGTCTAGCTGAAGACGTTAAACTTAGCACTTCTTGGGAGGTAACCCATGCTCATGCGACACGGTACTATCTTTCCTTAACTCCTTTCTTTCGATTGGTAACAGTTTCTCCTTGTTTATGTTTTTAATCATTTATCTTTAGAATCATTGAGGACAATGTCAGATTTAAGTTTGGGGGTAAGGGAAAAAAAATTTAATGCAATAATAAAACTCCAAAGTCTAGAAACTTGTGAACAATTCAGAATGACACTAACCATTCTAGGTAGATGGAAACTTAGCTCTGTTTATATAGGAATTGGTGTGCCCAGCTAAATGGTCTATTCATAAAAGGAAAGAGTTCAAGTGTTAGAAATAACATGATAGTTTTCACCATATCTCGGAGTCTATCTCGACCATATCACTTTTGATTTTAATTTTTTCAATTTTTGTGTTTCTCTAAGTGATTTGGTGGGGCACCAGTATCGAATTGTTATCACCGCTAGGATGAAATAGAGTGTTTGAGATCAAACCCCATTTTTATATTTTATTTTATTAAAAAACACAAAAAAAAGAAAAAAAATCGAGTACTGACACTTTGATAGCAATATGTGTGTGTTCTCCCCATCTCCGTCGCCTAAGCAAGCGTGGAACGCAGGATCCATGGGAACTATTATGTAAGATGCTGATAAGAACAATGCGCTTGGATTCAATTTGATCCAATCATGTTGTCAGTACATTTATAATTGTTTTATTTTCAATAAATCGATCGTTGGGACCCTTGTATATACCAGTTGAATCGATATTAGTATAATGATTAAGACCAGTAAGAGCATATCTCAATCCATTAGGATTTATCCTGGCACTGACCTTCAGACATATATGGGAAAACCGTTCACCTTAGTCAACATGTACAAACTTCATTTTGTCTATTTCCATCTTCTAAATCTTTTCATGTGATTGTACTTTGATAGATTCTGAGAATTGAGGTTCAACGACTATTTGAGTAGATCTTTGTTTTCTTATATATGAATTTTAGTATGCTTCGTGTACAGTAATTGGACACATATAGTGTAATGATTCCCAGAGCCGAAGAATTTAGTATGCCAATTAAATAGCTTGTTTAGTGTTTATCCTCAATCGTTCACGAGTAGTTAAAACTTGTGGGTATACCTCTTGTAAACCCTCACGAGAAAAAACTCGTCCACTAGGGACACCAAGGGGTTTAAAGGCTTATTACATATGCCAAATGTAGTCGCGATTCCTGCGAAAGTGAGTTAGGATTTTATTTTCTAGATTAGATTTGCTCGAGGACTAGCAAATAGTAAGTTTGGGGGTATTTGATAGACACATTTTTATGTCTAAATTATTCTCAATTGTCTATTTTAATAGTGTTCGATTTTGTACTATTTATGGGTTTTTATGTCTTTGTAGGTATTTTTGAGAAATAAATATTTGTGGAAAAATTGGCTCAAAAGTTGTTAAAGGCACCCACCAGTTGGATTGGGGCACCCTTCATTCAAATTCAAATTTAGAAAAATAGCAGGAAGAAAAGATTTACGTGAGAATTATTCTGGATGATGCTGAACCGAATTCAAAGGGGTTTAAAACTTGTTTTTGATATCCCAAATTGAAAAAACGCCCAAGATATGATCAACACACGTTAACCAGAGTGATTCACGCCGGAAAAATCGTTGGAAAATTCATGTCATAGCCGGAAAAGGATAACTCTCCCTGTTTCGGATTATCAATAATTTGGAGTTTGATTTGGACTCTTCTTTGAGTACTTATCGGTTAAGAAAGGTTCCTAGGGTTAGCTAATCCTATAAATAGCAAAGAATATCTAGAAACAAGTAAGCAACAGACGTGCAAGAAATTCCAGGAAAAAAACTATTCTGCTGGTGAAGAAGAAGGCTAAGAACATAAGAATCCAGAGAACAATCGCAGTTTCTGTTGCGTATTCCTTCAAATTTCTGAAGCGGACAGAGTCCATTCTATATTGTTTTTGTTCACTTTTCTCTTCAGCCACACAGAGAACAGTTTCTGTAACGCTTATAAGCGTATCAAAGTCTATGTGTTACTTTTATTTCTTCTTTGTAAACACTTTTTGAGCTATGAAAACTATTTTGAGAGTGTTTCCAACATGATGAGCTAATCACCATCGATGGGGCGATGGAGGAAGCTATTTTTCCAATAATAAAGTGGTAATTCTTATTTTATTTATTTTTTGCAATTCTTTTACTGTTATTTACTTTGGGTAAAAATTGGAAAAAATGGTTTTTATCAATTAGTTCTGTTTTCTTTTGATGGGTCATGCTGAGTTCGAGCTTTTGATGTCTCATGCTTTTGATTTACAACTATTATTTTAAAAACCTAACTTTGGCAATATTTTGAATAAACTGAATATATGAGTTGCAAGATTTTTATCACTTGAAAATTGGCTAATGGTGGAATCCTTAGTTTCAGTCCTTCCCATAATTTGAAATCAATTTTACTTTAATTCTGTTTTATTTTTAGTTATCAAAAATTTGGTTTAAAAATCGAACCTTTCTCCAAAATTTGGTTCAATTTTAGTTATTTTTAGCTAATGGTGGAATCCTTAGTCTCAGTATCGAACCTTTTACCACTATTTAAAAATTACATTAGCCTCGAACCCCAAGGTCTAAAATTCACCTTTTCTCGTTATCCATTAAGCTAATAAGAATAACAGGAGAAGGTTTCTTCTTACTCCAACGGAGTATTCTAGCATACTCTATTTCTGTGCTTGGAAAAGAGGGTTTGGTCTTCGGCGCATATTCAGGAAAATGTTCACATAGTCAGGCTTGCATAAACATAACGGGAATAAAAGATTCCACCTTGGCATAACCGTTGGATATTTTTATATCACGGATAAAAGAATCCAAATGAGAGTATAAGGATCCTAGAAACAAGTTACCGGGTCTTTCCACCAGCGAGCACAACAGCAAGCGGAACAATTCCAGACTTCAATTGACCTCTAGGAGAATCTTCGAACACATCTATGGAAAGCCAAAGAATAAGGAACGCCGCAATGCACAAAGGATTGTCAGCAGCAAGTTAGTTAGCTCTTGTACTTTCGTTCCACCAGTAATTAATCCAAGATGGATAATTCTTGTTATTGCAACGGTCAGACTTCGGTAGAGTTGCTATCTTCTGAATAAGGATGGAACTATTTCTATTCTCCTCGTCAGACCATTCAAGTGGAACACTACCAACGACGAGAAGTTGCATCAAAACTGCCACGTCCTCCAAAGTGATGGTTAATTCACCCGCAGCACATACTGCTGAATGGGCTGGACCACAACAACGAGAAGCAAATGCAATCAGACCATTCATATCCTTATTAAGCCTCAAAGTCTCAGACACTCGCACAACATGGAGTATTTTGGTATTTTTTAGAACCAGCTTCACTTGAGGATTCTCCAACATAACTTTATCCCATTCTGTCCATTCGGGCAAATGAATCTGGAACGTCTTAAAATCAACGAATGAAGGCTTGTGTTCTCTTCTCTGCAAACAACACCTAACAACAGCTTGCGGATAAATACTCTGAAGCTGAGGACGACTATTGATGTTCGAAATAAAATTACCAACATAACCAGGGACGGCAACATTTGCAAAAACACCGTTAAAGAACTCATCATGAATACTGGGCACATCATCTAGAAAAATCACATCAGAATTTTCGCTTCCACCATGACTAGAAGCAGTGGTAACATCATCCTCCTGATTGATAGATATCTACAATGGGTTCGCACAATATTCACGCCAACAGCTGAGCAATCATGTGCAAGGTATGGTTCTATTTTATGCAAATACAGGCTTATATGTATAAATTAAAATCAACATCCAGGAAAATTACTACAAACTGTAGCATACCTGTTTAAAGCTCAACAACGCTGCACTGAGCCAATGAAGAATTATCAAAATTAAAGACAACAATTGTGGAAGTGAAGCTCACCTGCAAGAGGAAGTCATTACCAAGTCAATAACATGCTCGTGCAATTAAACAAGCAAAGGTAACTGAGCTAATGAGTTAATATTCTCATCTATATATAAAAAGAAAACCTTTTGCGTGAAAGAGCATTCAAGTCAAAAAAAAAAACAACGTGAAACATAAATCACGTAAAAAAAAAAAAAAAAAAAAAACCTGGTCGGTGCCGGAAACCGGCAGGAAGCCGTCAGCGGTGACTGACCGGTGGCGTCGACGGGAGTAGAGCTGCTGTTGCTGGACGGAAAGAGGTGGGAGGCGCTGGAATTGGTGAGAAAAAATAATTAAAAAATAATAAGGGTCTGCTCCCTTTTATAGTAATTGGTCTCCAAATTTAGGTCAAACAAGGGTTTCCTAATTGAAACCATACCCCCGTGCTGCACACGGGTCAATTTTTGGTCTCCCCGCCATGTAAATCAGCCACGCCTCACTAATTTACGCTCCCTAGACGATTATATATCATCTCACATGCACTACTGCATCAACTAGTACTTCTTCAACAATTATTCGACATCATCAGAGCGTTATCAAGCAAAGACATTTGGTAATTTTCGATAAACTAAAACTTGTTGATTTATTTTATGACGGTAAAATAATAAAAATCACCATCTAGTGCTTACCACGAAATACATTATCGTTCTGCGCTAAGCAGTGGACTTAATGTTGATGGTGGATTTTTGACAAAGGAGAAAATTATAATATTGTTATTTGCCAAGCTGCAGAAGCACAAAATAAATATTTACGTAATTTCCTGACAAGCGTAAGAATTAGGAATACTATTCTTGTCCCACATTCTGCAAGAAATTCAAGAAGGGATGCTCAGCTCCTGGTAAAATTAGCCTTGTAGCTCTTTTTGCATATATACGCATCACAGAAATTTCAGATCCGTAATCAATTAAATCCTCGTTATTTCATATACAAAATTACGAACATTCAGAATAGAGGCTAAGCCATATCTGAATAAAAACGTTAATTAGGTGCATACCATCTAAATGTAGAGTCGCATCAAGCATAATTTTAAGTTGCAAACTTCCACGGCTGAATCTCTTGAAAATGCTAACAATAAACCTCATACAATTGAGAAACTCTAAGCAAGCCATAAATATGGCCACGACATTAATAAATATCAAAGTTTGTGGTACATAGCCAATGATCATGGTACTAGTAAATGCTATCCTGGGCAAACCCTAGTCACATTCTCAATACCAATGAGTAGCACACACATGTGCTAAAAGGCTAGGAAAAAGCTAAAAAGTCAAAAGGCCAACAAAGCAAAAAAAAAAAGCACGTGCCAAACATGCCATAGCACCGTAAGCATTGGGCAAGCTCCAGCGCCAAAGAGTTAGCACTGAGAAGCTAACGAGTTATCACTGAGAAGCGCTAACGAGTTAGCACTGAGAAGCGCTAACGCTGGGCTAGCTCCAGCGCTAACTCGGCTGTGGGAAATGCTGGGAAACTCTGGGAAATGCAGGGAACGTTGACGCTGGGCTAGCTCCAGCGCTAACTTAGCATTGGGAAGCGCTAGATCCAACGCTAAACTGTTATCCATGGCCTTCTCCCCAGCACCATTGCTGGTATTTTCCTTCTTTTGCGGTGCTAACTTTGCTAGGCCTTTCTAGTAAAATCATGGTTAGTGCTAGCACCATCCTGAGTCCACGACTCCTCCGATTCCTACGAGAAATCAAATCATGTTACATGGGGGAATTAATCATGGGTTTTGACTGCCGGTTACAGCAACGTAGGCGTAGTGATTCCTCGTGAACTGGAAGTTACAGAGTAGTGGTGAGACTGAAGAAATTAATGGAGAAGTGGATTCATGGTTTCCCAAAGATTCCAAGGCGATTAAGCCATTAACCCCATGATTCCCACTTTTCCATTTCTTCATTACTCCCACAACTTTACAAGGAAAATGCCTTTGTTCCCAACTATTAAATAGGCTCCTTAGCCCATTTCAAAAACACAACAAGCTTACAATTCTCATAAGCCTTGTAATTTATCTCAATAGTTCTGCAACTCTACATATCATTCAACACAGAAAATTCCTTCAACTTTATTTGCTTCCCTCTCCTAAGATCAACCCATTTCCTCTCATCGTGACCGAAGTAGGGCGGAACGGATACTGTCGTGGTTTAGGCTAGCTCTGTGCGATTTTGGTTTCTGAATTTAAATAAAGTACTTCTAGAACACATTATTTTACCTAGAATCAATTTTTAAGTACTACTAACCAGATTCGCTGGTTACAAACTAGAAGCATCTAAAATGGCAATAACTAATGTCAACACTTTATGGATGGATTGCGGCAGCGATATCATTTTCTTGGTTCGGTGTTAAGGATTCACTGGTGTGTGCCTAGATATGATGTATTCACATGAATAATTAATGAAAGTTGTAATACAAAAAGCGCACAAGTTCTTATGGGAGTAAATAATAAAAATTGGGACAAACTGGTTTGTCCGTATGTGGCACTAGAACTGGAAGCTCAAAGTTGGCACTAGAGATTGAATCATGAGTGACTTATTTGGTGGCAGTAACTAAGGGTCGGATGTGTACTGATTATACACTAACTTTATGGAATTATTATACTACACATATGGTGTGGGCCACTAAGGAGTCTATATGCTGGCTATTTTGGGATTGTATACTAACAGCATGCAATCTTGCGGCTTAGAACATTTTCACGGGTGTAAATGACATGTCATAGAAGCTTACACTTAATTCAAGTCGTGATTGCTTGTGGGTTGCACACGAATCATGTGTCAGTCATCATCAGCGGGATTTATTACCATCTATCCTTTGTCTTCTTAATATTGTGCCATTTTGGAATTGATTTTAAAAAAATGCGAGAGATTTTCTGAAAGAGGGAGAAGGGTCGGGGGTTGGCGCAGGGGCGGAGGCAGAATATTTACTTTGGGGAGGCAAAATAAATTTGGGGTAAGTAAGAAGGTAAAAATAGGCTTTAGATAGTTAAGTTTTAAAATTATCTTGTAAAAATAGGTTTGAGAGCCAGTCCAACAGG
Source organism: Papaver californicum (assembly GCA_023531435.1). Taxonomy (NCBI): domain Eukaryota; kingdom Viridiplantae; phylum Streptophyta; class Magnoliopsida; order Ranunculales; family Papaveraceae; genus Papaver; species Papaver californicum. The sequence goes on along the minus strand of JAJJMC010006585.1, from coordinate 10,858,025 downwards.
GTAGGTAACTGCCTACCCTTGCCATGAGCTGGTTCCGCCCCTATTGTTGGCGGCGGGTTTGAAGGGTAAGATTTTTCTCTGAGTTTTGGAGAAAGTCTTTAGGTGGTAGGCGAATGGTATAGAGGGATTAGTTTGTTGGACAGAAAACGGAGAAAGAGGAGAAGACGGCGTGATCGACTACGGTAACGCATATAGATTATCGGTTTAATTTTCTTTCTCTCTTAATTTATTTTTATGGGTTTCGGGAAATTCATCTCTATGTCTTGCTAAGTTTTGTAACTAGGGTTTTAGGTGACAACCAAATTTAATCATATAGACTCATAATAATTTAATGATTAGTAATTTCTCTTCATTATTTGCTCGATTAATTATTGTATAAATAGTGGAATTGATCACATATGCTTTCCGTTTGATACGTCGTGCTTGAGTTAGATTCTTTGACAGTGTATGCTTAAAAATTGATATGTGATTCTTTAAAACTATATGTTGGTTAGATAGCTCTACTGATTGTTTATGCTTTTAAATTGATATGCCATGCTTAGTAATATTTGATGAGATATACTTTTCCACTGATAAGCAATTCTTTAGAAATATCAACTTGGAAGCGAAGGAAATTACAGTGGTTAAACGATTTTATTTTAGAGATTGGATGTGAGTTCTATAATTAAATTATTGGAAACCACAAATCCTAGTGCACTCTCTACTTGATCACATTGTATATTTTGCTAGTTTATTTTATTATTTTCTCGTTCATTTGCATTTCCGAAAATCCATAAAAGTATCATCCTTGATTATTCAATCAAGAATATTGATTATTGGTATTTTCCACTGCTCCTTGTGGGTTCAATCCGTATTTGCCACTGTCTACTAGTTAGACACCGTGCGACTGCGGTTATTTATATAGAGTTTCAAAATCCTATCAATTTTTGGCGCCGCATCCGGGGAGCGGTTGTGGAATATTATAATTAGTATTTTTGATTTTCTAATCGTATTTTAGGTTTTTATTCAATTTATTTTTTTATTTTATACAATATTTTTTTTTTTTATTTTATCTTTAGGATTTTTAGTTCTTTTTGACTAGTTTTGTGCCTTAGAATTTTTTTCCCATTACTTTTGGGGTTGCTTCTGGTCGTCTAGCTCAATAACATTCGTCTGCTGTAAAATACTTACTAGTTTCATACTTGTGAGTTATATATTGAACGATTTGGACAGGTTGGATGCCCATTATCCTAAATTGTGAATGTTGATACGAGGTACTAGTACTGCTTTTCGAAGTGGGAAAATACTTAGTTGAGTTCTTTGAACTCTTCTGTTCCAATTATAAGGGTAAGAGTAACAAAATTCTTTTCTTTTGTGATGTAATTTATGGAATAAATGAATTGGTGACTGCTTGTTTGTTTACTTCCTAAATTTGCACCAACTTTATTTTGTATAAATTTTTGTTTTTATTTTCTTTGCATATATGGAATCTGTTTGCATGATTGATTCTCTAGTTGAGAACACTTTTAGCACCAATAGTGTTAATGATCCGTTAGAGGCATGCTTGGCCCATTTTGGAGCCTACTACGATGAGGATAATTATTTTGAAGAAGTTAATGCGTTGTTAGATTCTGCACCAGTTTTGGATTATGGGAAATGGCAACCTGGTGATGATGAATGTGTTAATTCAGAGGAAATTGTATTAAAGTTTAACGACTTAGAGACACTGGACTCTACACATAAGGTTTCTTTTAATCATTTTTATTATGACATTCCTATAGATCCCTTGGGTGATGATGATTATGATGATGATTTAGTACAGGGTCACAAACCCAGTGGAGAAGTTAATATGCCTAGAAGTGTTAGCACAACTCTTCAGAAGATTTCTAATTTTAGATTAGAACTGCGTGTTTCTCCAGTATTACTAGATTACTTTGCATCTCGTGATATCTATTAATCTGTGCATATTTCTCATGCAGTTTCAGTTTAAATCCCTAGCGAACCATTTGACTCGGTTATTTTTGTTCAAAATGATATACCCTTTGTAAAAACCAGGTTTGGGGGTAGTTCTTTTCGTTTGATAGTTTCATCATCTTTATATTGCTACTGCGAGAGTGTGAGACTGTCATTGGTTGTAAATGTTGTATTTTGGGTTGATCCCAAAATTTTCAGGTTTTTAATTTATGGAGATCCTTTCTGTAGAGATATCCAGTATGTAGATTTTTATTTTATGTTTTTTTTCTTACATTTTCTTTAGTCTTTTTGTTTTTGTTTTTATTTTTATTTTCAGTGTTCTTTGTTATCACTATCGTTTGATGTGTGTTACAGAGAATGCTACTTTTCTTGCGTCAATCAGGTGAAATCTTCCAATCCCTTCTCTTTGATTTATATTTGTCTCTCTTATTTATATTTATATTGCATTCCATTCTAGGTTGCACGGTTTGAAACATTGAGGACAGTGTTATATTTAGGTTTGGGGGTAGAGTTTCTGAAAATTGATGTCAATAATGAAACTCCAAAATTTAAAAACTTGTGAACAATTCAGGATGACACTTACCATTCTAGGTAGATGGAAACATAGCTCTTATCTATAAGAATTGGTGTGCCCATCTAAATGGTCTATTCATAGAAGGATGTACTCAGGTGCTAGAAATAACATGATAATCATTGAACAAGTATATCTCGGAATCGTCATAACATATCACCTTCTGTTTCTATTTTTGCAATTTTATGTTTCTCTAAGTGATTTGGTGGGGCACTAATATCGACTTGTTATCGTCGTTGGGATGAAGTATAGTGATTAAGATCAAGCCCCATTATTGTATTTAATTGAGACAAAAAAAAATGATGAAAAAAATAAGTGAAAAATTATTTTATAAATCGACCGTTGGGCCCTTGTATATACCAGCTGAGTCGATATTAGTATAAGGATTAAGACCAGTGGGAGCGTATCTCAATCCATTAGGATTCATCCTGGCGGCGACCTTCAGACATATATGAGAAACACTATTCACCTTAGTCAACATATGCACCATTCATTACTTTCATATCCATTTTATAATCTATCATTGTGTTTGAATTTGATTGATTTCAAGCAATGTGAATGTTGACAGTTTTTATCCAGTTTTGGATGTTCAATGATTATTTGAGTAGAGTTTTGTATTCTTATATGAATTTTAGTACGCTGAGTACAAACTCGTGTACAACAATTTGATTCATACAGGTTAATGATTCTTATAGCCTAAGAATTTAGTAGCCAACTAAATAGCATGTTTAGTGTCTATCCTCAATCGTCACAGGTAGCTAAAATTTGGAGTATAGGTTTTGTGGGTATATCTCTTGTAAACCCTCACGAGACAAAACTCGTCCGCTAAGGCCACTTAGGGGGTGTAAAGGCTTGTTACACATGTTAAGTTTAGTAATAATTCCTGCGAAAGCGAGTTAGAATTTTATTTTATTTTTCTTAGATTAGGTTTGCTCGAGGACTTGCAAAATATAGGTGTTAGGGTATTTCATAAGTGCATAATTTTTATCTTTTTATCACCTAATTTATATTTGCTAGTATTTGATTTTGTTCTAATTTTATTATTTTTATACTTTTATAGATAGTATACCAGATTCGCTAGTTACAAGCTAGAAGCAGCTAAAATAGCAATAACTAATGTCAACACTTTATGGATGGATTGCGGCAGCGATATCATTTTCTTGGTTCGGCGTTAAGGATTCACTGGTGTGTGCCTAGATATGATAAGTCTTCACATGAAATAATTAATAAACGTTGTAATACGAAAAAGCACAAGTTCTCATGGGAGTAAATAATAAAACTTGGGACAAACTGGGTTGTCCGTATGTGGCATTAGAACTGGAAGCTCAAAGTTGGCACTTGAGATTGAATCATGAGTGACTTATTTGGTGGAAGTAACGAAGGGTCAGGTGTGTACTGATTATACACTAAGAACAATTCCAATGGGCATGGGCATTTTGCCAAAAGTGTTAAGCCAGATGGATGAGAAAACTTGGGTTTGGACAGTGATGAATTGCCAAAACAAGGCCTGTAAAACCGATCGAAGTAAGATAGGCCTCTCGGCCTATGTTGATACGAGCATCGGCTCAGTGTGAGTCGAGCGGCCTAGTATGATTTGACTTTTGTCGAATCTCTATGAAATGAATCCAAGGGCTATTATTCCACCCCAACTATTTATGATATTTGTAATTGAATTAGAGAGCATGGAATCACAACTAAATAAAAAAAACTACTAATTTTGTTTCACATTCAGTTAAATTTTAACAACGTTTTTTCTGGAGTAACACGCCTACTTTTTAACATCTCATACGTATAATCAAAAAATCCTTCAGGAATGCGTAATGAGCCTCATAAGTAAAAATTGTCCTTTTCCATCTTCGCCATTCTTCTCGAGCTCTCAATACAACTTCATCATTTGTTTCACCCTTAATCGATATCGATTGAAAACCCGAACTAAAGTTATAAATTCTTCCACTTGTCTTCTTATAGTTTGATATCGAAAAAATAACCCAGCTACATCACGGTTATTCGGGTTACCACCGGTGTCAGTGCAAAAGTTATCATAGATTCTGCTCCAGTAACTCATACTCACTAAATCGTTTTGTCGTCGTTCACCATTCCTTGCCGGATAGCATGCAACAAAGTTTCTACATAGAGATAGATCTTCATCAATGGTAAACTCTGCCGGATTAATATACGGTTGAGCCATATGGGTGTAAAAGAATTTGGAAAAAAAAGTTGGAGAAGGTGCGATTTGGAAAGTGAAAATGCTTGAATTTATAGAACTATTTTATAGCCGTTGTATGGAACTAGCCGTTATCGACTCAACCTAGGAAGATCGTCTTAGTTTGTAACGACAACAACTATATAATTTATAATTTCAATCTTAGCAATACACTAATTCAATTACGAATTTTTAATTAAATATACTTTGATAAAATTAGAATTTTTAACTAAAATTAGAATAAATTAACTAAAATTAGATTAAATTAATTAAAACTATATTAAAACATCAATCTCCATCACATTAATTTAATATTCTACGCTCTTTTACAAGACATAAACTAGCGCAGTAAAAACTTAAATTAAATAAATACTTTAGTAAAAATCTCTGACAATCTTGGGCCTCCTGTTTATCTTCATTTGACAAATCTTCCATTCGAGCAATGGAAGATTTTCCATAGTTTTTTAGAACAGTCGTACGGTTTACTTTGAAATTTTCTTTTCCTTCGGTTTTTTTGCCTTGAACTCTTCTTTTTCTAATAGGTACAGATTTGACTTGGTTAACATCTAAACCTTGAAGACCTCTTTGTTCATTCTCTATTTTCCTATAACCATCACATATCTTACTAATAGCATCTTTGAGTATGACTCTATAAAAATCAAGTTGGGTAGGGAGATCTAGTAGGGTTGCAACTTTTGCCATTTTTTCTGATTTTTTTTTTTGAACAAAAGTTGAGAAGAAGAGTTTTTGAGATAGAAAGATTAAGATTGAAGAGATAGTAGAAGATTTTTTGAGTGGAGAAAGTGTGATTTTGGATTTCAAAATGTTTGAATTTATATAGGAGAGAATAAGAGTCGTTGAGATTCGACCGTTTCGAATCTCATTTGAGACGCTCGGCCCTTGCTAGGCCGAGGCTCGGTGCTCAACAAAGAAGATCGACTTAACTAACGCCTCGATGGACAAACCCCCCAATATACCCATTTGCCAACTCATTTTTTAGATTTACCCATCCCACTGTGGGTGGTAATTGGCAAATTAGCCAATATACCAACCCACTGTCTTTGCTCTAACTGTATGGAATTATTATACTACACATGTTGTGTGGGCCACTAAGGAGTCTATATGCTGGCCACTATGGGATTTTATACTAACAACATGCAGTCTTGCGGCTCAGCACATTTTCGTGGGTGTAAACGACATGTCATAAAATCTTATACCAAATTCAAGTCGTCATTGCTTGTGGGTTGAACACGAATCATGGGTCAGTCATCATCAGCGGGATTTATTACCATTTATTCTTTGTCTTCCTAATATTGTGCCATTTTTGGAATTGATTTTAAAAAGATACGAGAGATTTTCTGAGGGAGAAGGGTTGGGAGTTGGCGGCTGGTTTGAAAGGTGGGACTTTTCTCTGAGTTTTGGAGAAAGTATGCGGGTGGTAGATGGCTGGTACATATGGGTTAGTTTACTGGACGGAAAACGAAGATAGAGGAGAAGAAGGCGTAATCGACTATGGTGACGCATATCGATTATCGTTTTAATTTTCTTTCTCTCTTAATTTATTTATATGGGTTTTGAGAAATTGATCTCTATGTCTTGCTAAGTTTTGTAACTAAGGTTTAGATGACAACCAAATTTAATCATATAGACTCATAATAATTCAATGATTAGTAATTTCTCTTCATTATTTGCTTGATTAATTATTGTATAAATAGTGAAACTGATCATATATGATTTCAGTTTGATACGTCGTGTTTGGGTTAGATTCTTTGACGGTGTATGCTTATAAATTGATATGTGATTCGTTAAAACTATATTTTGGTTAGATAGCTCTATTGATTGTTTATGCTTTTAAATTGATATGCCATGCTTAGTAATATTTGATGGGGTATACTTTTCGACTGATAAGCAATTCTTTAGAAATGTCAACTTGGAAGCAAAGGAAATTACAGTGGTTAAACGATTTTATTTTAGAGATTTGATGTGAGTTCTATATATTAAATTAGTGGAAACCAAAAATCCTAGTGCACTCTCTACTTGATCATGTTGTTTATTTTATTATTTTCTCGTTCATTTGTATTTTCGAAAATCCATAAAAGTATCATCCTTGATTATTCAATCAAGAATATTGATTATCGGTATTTTTCACTGCTCCATGTGGGTTCGATCCGTATTTTCCACTGTCTACTAGTTAGACATCGTACGATTGTGGTTATTTATATAGAGTTTCAAAATCATATCATATACCTCGTAGCTTAATATGTCATATGATAAATTGAATAGCTTACATATGTTTCCTCATTGATTTATACATTGAGCATGCTTAATAAATAGTTATGCAAAGTGTCTCACTAATCCTCTGTAACTTCTTCGCTTTAAAGTCAAATGAAAACCTCTTGGGGCATAACATAAATTCTATACACAGTAGTTAAAACCATCAAGTTCTTGATAATATTCTAAGCCTACAACTTTTCCATTGTTTTTATTCGTTTTCTAAACTCTAGTAACTTGTACACAAAAGAATGTTAAACATCGAACATGGACAACACTTTGGTCTTGTCGTAGACTCTGAACTATTACTCATATCTTTATAGTCATATCACTTGGTTCACTTTAGTATTTAGAATAATGATAGAATCTTAAATTAGTACTGTAAATATTCTTGAGATACAGCAACTACCATTTCTCTTCGTAAGCAGCAGGTACCTATGTTCATCCATAAAGCTTCAACTACAACGAGTCGTCAAGAACTGATACTAACCGAACCTGACAGAGTCTGAGCATCAACCGCCTCAAACCAAGGCATATCGGGCACGCTCCAGACATCACAGAGAAAGACTATCTTTGGCCTCTACAGTTTAGTTGAAAGAAAGTCAGTTCGGGCCTCACCAACTCTGACTAGTACTCAGAAACCAGAACCAAATCACCATGGATGCAAACTCAACTCGCATCACGTCAACTCGGGTCAGCCAACCAGTTCGGATTCCACCATTGCACGAATACACCTGCTAGCTTGGGGCACATCCAGTTCTATTGAAATTGGTTACACAAGTCACAATCAAGTCGTTCGGGAACTTTAAAGAGGAGGAACTTTGAGGAGTATGACAGTCTCAGATGTAGTTACAAGAATAGGTCACAAAGGGACAGAGACAGAGTGCAAAGAATATTATCACTCAACACCAACGGTCAGTAATCATTGATTGAAGAAATGCTTTGGAACTTCGTACAAGAATAGGGGCAAGTATTAATATTTTTAAAGCAGATTGTGTTCTTCCGCTTAGTTCCCGCAGCAACAAGTAAAAGCTACGAAGCTTGTTACAATATTCATTCACTGCGTTCCAAATCTAGACAAAACGACAACCAATAACCGAAGCAAGCATCGCTAGATACATATGCAAAAGGAAAGTCAATTTGAGTTAACAATGAGTACGATTCGCGGGCATCACCAACAACGCAAACACAAAGTTAAATGGGATTTTCTTAAGGATTCTTCTTCGAACAACCCTCAAGAAAAAAGGGCAAAATGTAGTACCAAAATATTTATGGAGACACGTGGCGTAAAATCAACACCAAATTAACTTAGCTCAACACCAACCATCTATAGAATAGCATATCTTATACTAACTCTTATCCTAAGTAGTCAGCCCTAATGGCAATGTTGTAACTCGATGTACATCCATTTCCCTATAAAAAGAAAGTGTGATATGTTTTTAGGGATCCAACTTTTTTTTCTTCTCTTTAGCTAACAATAGAGAAGAAACTCTCTAGCACACCAAGAACTTCATGAAGTCTTATGTAAATACATCAAATCATAGTGAAACCTAACTCGTGGATGTAGATCTTATTAATGATCGAACCACGTAAATATTTTTGTTCATTACTTTTATGTTGTTCACTTCTTTTTTAGGTTGATATATCTTCATTCTTAGACGTAGATCTTTTTGGATGTAGTAGTCAGATTTTTAACAACTACAGTGGCAATGACAATGGCAAATAGGATGAGCATGTTTCATGGAACAACTGCGAAAGGATGGAAGGGTATGCATCCATTTTACTATTTTATGAATCCAAGTCCGGCTTATGAGGTAACATTCTTAAATAAATTGTCTGAAGAGTTTTGTATAGTGCCGGAAGGGAAAAGATGAAGTTATTTTGGATATCTTATGATTTTTATTATTTATTACCACGTATATATTATTGATGAGTCAGCTAACCAGAAAATGGATATAAAACTTAACGATGAAAAAATTTACTAGTATCCAATTTCTAGGAGAAATTTCTTTAATTAATAATTTTTAAAAGAAAGATAACACAAAATACCCATAGAATTTATATCTTCCCGGATGTAGAAAAACCCATTTTTCATGAATCATATATGAGGGCAATTGAAGATTACAGACCCTTTGTGTATCTTCCATCGAGTGCACGCCAACTAGAGCTCGCTCTTTATATGTCGGACTCTAATAATTACATTACATTTAACTTCTAAATGATTTTTTTTATATATAATTTTCTTTTTATTTTACTGTTGTTTAATGGTACGTTATAATATATTCGTTGCAGTGTGTTAGATTTTTGCGAACATGAAAAATCCGTATGAAAATGATTATTGTGTGTTGAATACACGTGCATTCCACTTGTTGTAATTAAAACAATACACCGTCGACATGGTCTTACTTGCAATAAGCAGCCAACTCTTCAACTTTCATACTATAAAAAACAACAGCTGTCCAATGAGGGTTGCTTGTGAGTTTAGCAAAACTCTAAACCCTCCAAGACAAAAGAACCCGCATTCCCGGACTTCTGCTTCAACGATTGTAGTCGGTAACCGACTGTCTTATCTACTGTTTTTTATATACTTGACCACGCAAGTTTATAAATTCGACTCCAACCCTCATCCGTTAAATCAAAAAATGAAGAAGTACTAGTCGAATGAGGGTTGTAGTCGAACTAGCAAAGTCATAAAGAGGTGAAATATGTAAAATAAAAACCTTTAGAAAGCTTAGGAAGGTGATAAGTACTGCTTTACTTACTAAGCAAACAAAATCCCATGGTTTCAAATGTTGTTTGTCTAGTTATCAATCAACAATTCTTTCTATAAAGTCTCCCATTGTAGCTTAGATTCTAGCTTTTGATATACTAATCTACCAACACAATTATAACGAGTTATAGTACATTGCATGAACTTTTTCCTTTTAAATTAACAGACCAAACTTTCATAATAGTTGACAACCTTTTTGTATACATGATCATCATATATCATCCCATATGTCATCATGGGATGTTTTGAAAACTAGGAATCTCACCTATATCTTGTTGTCTTTTTTGGACAAACCCTAACTTTACAGAGACCCTATCTATTATCTCCTTTATTTCATGGGTGTGGGGTTTTATTGTTATTTCTATTATTTATTTATATCTTGAGGATTATAGTTATTTCTCTCGGATGGATGCCTGTTTGTTATATGGACAGATTCAACAATAGACAGGGAGAAGGAGAAGGAGGAGGAGGAAGAAGGTTTAATTTGATTGCAAAAATGTTGAAAAAACGCGTATATATGTTCCACATTTATTATTAGTCACTGTTTAAATGACGAGCGTTGGGCTTGCTCAATGGACATTCATCCCAACTTTTAGTAAGCTCTAAAATATAGGATGTTTATCACCGTTCACATTAATAATGGCAAGTAACAAGCATAAAAAAAGTTCACATTAATAATGGCAAGTAACAAGCATAAAAAAAGAAAGGAAAAAATATGCAAATACCGAATCAAAGAATCATCATTTGGTTGGCGTTGAGAGGACGCATCTATCTTATTGTTCGTTGAATCGTAATTTTTTTTACTGCTTTTAACATCAATTGCATAGTTCTGTGTGAAGCCGTAAAATTATCAGTCACGGAAGATAATGAATGAATTACAGTAATGCAGGAGCAAATTATAAATTTATAAAACCCATGTCGAACACCTAAATTCTTTTATTTTTGTTTTTATTTTTGATATTAGCAACAAACTAAAGCACCAAACAAAGAACAACAAATAAAAAACAGCAACTCATAAGAGCTAAGCCCCTGGGCTAGCATTAGCATATGAGCAATGTAAGACGGAAGTTGTAGTGCTCTACGTGTTGTGTGAGACAGCGAGAGTATGAGCCACTTATTTGGCCTCTTGCGGAACAATGAGAACTGGACTGAATTTAGCTATGAGAGACAAAGTCCTGAGTGCTGACTAGTTCAACCCTTTTTTAACTGGTTTACTGTCCAACTTAGTCCAACTTTTCACCTTTCCGGCATGAACCGTATACCTGAAAGAGGTCGTCTGGGTTGGTAGTAATGGAATGGTTTCATCTCCTCTAAATCTGAACTTTCCTTGCGATCTATTTTGTATTTTTTTTTTAGTATTTCACATTTAAAATGGATGGGTTGTGTGGTATGTAGTATGTTGATGTGGTCCATATTTAGCAAGAGTTATTCCTACAATCACTCTCCTTCTAGATTGACTGTATGCATGTATACCTACCAAATTATTAGACTAAAAAGTTGAAGAACGTACATATTTAGTTGTTTTAAAATCAATATTATAATTTATCTCTTAATTAAAAAAACTTTTTTTGTGAACCCTATTATTGGAGCTATAAACATTGGTCCGTATGAGTTTACAAAATGATACAATAGGGTCATCAAGAAATTCATCCAAAAATCTCTTATCTTATTTATTAGTTAATTATTATTAATAAATTTAATTAACTAAATTAATTAAGATTAGTGATTAAATTAGATTAAAAAATAATTAAATAAAATGTTTAATTTTTAAACTCAAAAAAAGAGGGTATATACCCTCCTTACTTTTTTATTTTGAGAATCACTTACGTTAGGAACTTATAAATTCCTAACCGTAAACTATTTCTACGACTAGGAACTTATAAATTTCTAGCCGTAAACTGCTTATACGGTTGGGAACTTATGAACTCACAGCCGTAAACTACTTTTAAATCTCAGATTTCACTTATGGCTAGCAATCAAGATACGAGCTAGCCATAACCAAACCTGCGATTGGGAAATACTAAGATTGGTTGAGAATCTGGTTTTCACTACACATTCTACGGCTAGGAAAATAACTATACGACTAGGAATTTTATTTTTCAGATTAACATACGGCTAGGAATTCTTTATTTTCCAGCCGTAATAAGTTGATATTATCTATTTTACGGTGGGAGTTCTTATTTTCCCAACGGTAACCTATTTTACGGCTTGGGATTGCTATTTTCTCAGTCGTAATAACAGATTTACGGTTGGGAAAATAAGAACTCCCAGCCGTAAACAACTGTAGACATTGTTTTTCTTTTTAACCTTGACTTAATCCAATCGAACCTTTAAACGAATCAAAAGTAGAAATAAATTGTGAAAAATCGTTGAAGAAAAGAAAGAGGAAAAAGGATGATGTGATGCGATGGAAAAGAAAAAAAGAGAAAAAAGAATAATATATTTAAGTTTTTTTATGATCATCGTCTTCATCGTGATAAAATTATGATCATCATCTTCTTCATGATTTACAGGAGAAAAAAAAAAGAATAATAAATTAGATTTAGAGTTTTTTTTAATGAATAGTTAGATTTAGGTTTATCATATGGATTAGATCCCCATATCCACGTTTTGGATAGTTAAATCAATTTTGATCATCTTGTAAGCCTCAACGGAGAAAGTCTACAGCCAACGGTTCCTTTTTATGGATGAGTTGTTTTAATAGATCCATAGTATCGTCAAACTCCCTGATTAATTACTTATGGGTTGGAACACGTGAGTTTTGTCAACTTTTGATCATAATACTCCAATTCAAACAATAAAGAGAATGGATGTTATCTTGTGAGAGTAGACAATAACAAATTTTGCCAGAGATATGTTTAATTCTAGGAACTTTTGGTGATACTGTGATCTAAATTAGTTAAATCGAGCATAATTAGAGGCTACTTGGGATTTTTGATACATATAAATATTCTCGTTGGAACGGTGACACATGATCAATGGAATGTTCACGAGACTCTGTTCGGGAGCTTGTAAGTTGTAACCGTTAATCAATTGATCTGACAAATTGACATAAAATACTGGAGTCTCCTAGATTTTCCTAAATCTACTTTGGAATAAGGACCCAAAGTTGAAAAATGAAGTCTCCCTAAAGAGTGAGAACTCCCTCTCCAAGTTCCAATTCGTAGATGATGATGAAATTGATGGGTTTGTTATGAGGCTTGGTACATAGTACCACCCCTGTCCACGGTAAAATTTGTGAGGAACTATTAAAAGAATGATTTGGTTTGGTGTGAAATGTGAAACACATATTCCACTTCCACCCAATCAAGAAAGGGTAGAAATCTTTTGATTTTAAAAAGAAATCTAAAAGATGGTGGATAATTACATTAAAAATGATGAAAGGCACTATAAGAAAACATTTATACTACCACAAAAATTAAAATAAACCCATACGCGTGTAATTTTTATTTGGAAGAAATACTGCATGAATTGCTCTAAGCAATGTAAAACTGTATTCCAGACAATATAACTGTGTTCAAATTCAAACATCTACATTTTTAAAAGCATAGGGTATCCCCAGCCATTTCCTCGTTTGAAAGAAACATTTCAATTTAGCTCAACTTGGATAGTTTATGGGAACAAATGACACATATCATCTTAAATAAAAAAATCTCTTAATCCTCGGAACAAAATTAAAATAAACAAAGGATTAAGAGAAAATCAATTAGTATACGGGTAACTCATCACAGAAAACCTCCCTTTTTATCAAATTATTTTAACTCCAAGACCGTTGACATTGACTAAGTCAAGATAACTTTTCGCATATCATCCTGTCATTCTAGTGTCGTCGCTATAGCAAATGAATGAAGATCTTCATCCACTACCTCGATCCTTGAAGAGTTTTAATTATTTTTTCCATTCTTGCAAGAATAGAAGAGCACGATTTGAATTACTGGATTTGTTTTTCCTCGTTCTCAACGCATTTTTCCCACTTTGGCTATTTTTTACTCCCATATTAGACAAACCAACCGTTATCACCTTATGAACACCTTCGAACCGCCACCACAAACAAATCAAACACACCACATTCTCCTAGAGGTACCACACAGCCGCCTCCAACCACAAGCATGACTGCAATCCACCTTCTCAACCTTCTTCTTTTTCTCTATCGAGGGAAAACACTCATTATTCCTCATAAATTCTCGATACACTCAGATACAATATCCCGCCTTCCCCACAATCTTCTCCTTCTGCTAATTCTATATTTAGATCACCTCAATCCTCTTTTCACCCAAAAGGTTCCAACACAATAAAAACATTTACCAAAAAGAAAATCTCATTAGAACCTTCTCTCAATCCTGGGCAAAAAGATACATCATCACCCAATAACCCACTTCCATCAACACCCAATAATCCACATCCAGTAACACAACCTACACCCATCCAAAAAGATCAACAAAACAAAGAACACAACATCTTTCAACTTACAGAAAGAATGAAAGATCTCCTTTATGTCCATAACAAGGATTGTCTTGATGTCAAAGTCCTGGCTGGTACCTTCAGATATCAAGGACTCAAACATGCATTGACAACAAAATAGTCACCTTTAAGATTCAAGCACTTTGAATCTGTGCCACACTGTTATACCTTCAAACTAGTTTTTTACCATCAACAAGACAAAAACACTATCCTACAACATCAACCTTAGATAGTAGCAAATCAGATTATCATGTTTGAAGATTGGAGCACCTATACAGAAAACCCTAATGCATGTTCTAAGGCGGTGATTTTTTGGATCCAACTACCACAACTTCTAATCTACCTAGTAGATGAAATGGCTATCAGATATATCATGCAAGAAGCATGAACAATATTGGAGATAGATTTAGAAGGTTCACCTCCTAGAGCAAAAGTGATCATTGATCTTTAAAAACCTATCTGGCCGGGTATCTTAATGGAAATCGCTGGATGGATTCAATATGCCTATGAATATCTCCCCACTACTTGTTTCCACTGTGGTTTTATTGTTCATGTTGCACAAGAATACGATAAGTTCATTATCATGGATCAAGCCCTACAAGATCTGCAATACCCCAAGTTTTCCTACCGCAAACTCAACTCAAGAATGAAAGCAACAAGCCCTAAAATTCATAACCCCATACATATCCTATCATCATTATCATCAAACCCACAGCCCAAAACATCTTCATCACCATTCACCACCTCTTCAAACCCACATGAAACACCATCGAATCAGTCATACTCAGTGGAAGAGCAAGAAACTCAAGGAACTAACTCACTAACACCACCATCGATTCATAAAAATCTGATCCCAGCCAAGTTATCAGAAACTATGACTCAAAAAGGACTGGACTGGGTCCCACTCCCACAAAACATGCAAGCTCACTCAGTTTTCTCAGCACCGCAGTTGTGCCGAAAAGGATATTTTTCACCTAGTTAAGATAAGATTTCAAAATCTTCTATCTTGACATCTGACCCATAAACTGATGACACAAAGAATATTGGTCTGCAGAGACGCATCTCTGGCAAGCATGGTCTTTTTGCAGGGCAATCAAGTGAAAATGACCCTCACATTGGTGGGACTATACATTATGGGGTGCCAATATCCTCCTCAATCATCTGGGAAAAGCACAACCCCAGTCCTACTAATTTTAAGGGCAAGTTGTCAATGCAAAACCAAACCCACCTTCCACAACCAAGACCACCTGCATTTGTGAGTCAACCGGTATCAAGCATCCCAAAAACAACCCAAAACATCCACCAACCAAAAAAACCCACTTAACAATTTTTTCGGCCCCCCCCCCCCCCAATACTCTGCACTATTAACCACCTACCTCTCACAAAAAAATGCTCAAATGACTTTGGTGGTTACACAGGTACGAGGAAAACCACAAGTGGTTGTGTCACTCTCAGATGCTGCAAACCTAGCACCAACCCATCAGCAACCAACAACCACCCCACTCAGAACTATAAAAGGTGTGGAACTCGATCTAGTCAATCCCTCCCCCAACACATTCCTTTGCTCAGTCATCACCACCTCAAAAAACCAAAAAATACATCTCATTGGCTATACTACAACCCACTTCCACCAGAAGTAATTTCCCGACCCATGAAATACCAACCTCAAGGAAAAGAAAATCAAGAAACCATGAACCCATGAACCCACTCTGGGACCTATCTCGTATGATGAACACAACAACATTATTCCCACATCTCCAACCTCTGCTACAACACAACAACCGACACCCAACCAAACCAAATATGCTTGACGTTTATCTCTGGATGCAGAGAATGAAAGTGCATCATCTTCATCGGATAAGCGGATTGTTGGCTCTGGCCAACACTTGCCGGAATTATAAATCACCTAGCTTGGAACTGTCAAGGAGATCACAACCCATTGACAGTTACCGAATTACGTGAGTTCATGTAATCTTTCAAACTGGATATCTTGTTTTTATTTGAAACTATTTCTACTTTGCAACACATGTACTACTTGAAAAACTTACTAGGATTTCATGGATTTTTTGCTCTCCCATGTAATGGACATAAAGGGGGTTTATGTATGTTCTGGAAATCCCATCTCCAAGTCCAAATCCTTGTTGATAATCAAAGTTTATTACATGTGTACATTGTTCTTCCACCACCAAAGGCACTATGGATGTTCATGGGAATATACGGTCCACCCCAACCAAATACAAGATGAAACTTGTGGGACGATTTCAACAATCTCATTCTTGACCACCAACTACCTTGGTTATTCATGGGAGATTTCAATGAAGTCACCTGCACCAAGAAAAACAAGGTGGCAGACCAGTTACAACCTCAAAAACACAATATTTCACAACTTTCATCAATTCAAATGGGTTTATTGACTTGGACTTCAAAGATGATCCCTTCACGTGGACCAACAGACAAACTTGTGACAACTTCATCATGGAAAGACTTGATAGAGGCTTATGCAACCAACAATTGATGGAACTTCATCTTCATGTTCTCATCACTCACCTTCCTAGGATTGCATCAGATCATGCACCTATTCTACTTTAAGAACAAGCAATCCAAAAACCAAGAACTAAGAAAATCAAATTAGAACATCTTTGGTTCCTACATCCTCAAATGAAGGACTTTGTGGCAGAAGCTTGGCGCAACTCCTTCCATGTACACCCACCAGTAAATCTTCTTGTCAAGTTGGAAAATACAACCAAATATCTCTCACGCTGGCATAAAAGCACATTTGGGCATTTATCATCCTTAATAAAAAGTTGTTGAGGCCCAGATGCACCAGGCCCAGTCAAACTGTGTAGCTGCAACGGGCCCTTTAATCCAACATTGGCTTTTGCAAGAACAAGAATTACGAGATATTCACTTGGTTCTATCACATTGCAATGCAGAGTATTGGAAACAACGTGCATGTGTTCAATGGCTACAACAAAGGGACTTAAACGCAACTTTCTTTCACACAATGGATACAATCCACCGGAGCACCAACCATATTCAACAACTACAAGACAATCATGAAAACTGGGTCAGAAACCCTAAGGAAGTGGTATAATTAATCACCAACCACTTGAAGGACCAGTACTCGGCACCACCAACTTCTATTGATGTCAACCTGTTCACTGGAATCCAAGGGACAATCTCACCAAGTATGCAACAACAAATCTTACATCCAATAACCGATGAGGATATTCGAATGGCAATGATGTCTATTGGTTCTGAAAAGTCCCTAGGCTCATACGGCTATACATGCAAGTTTTTCAAAGTTTTCTAGAACATTGCAGGCCCAGACATCACCCAGATGGTGCATCATTCTTCAATCATAACCACCTTCAACCACCAATAAATCACACCCACCTCACCTTAATCCCAAAAATACCCCACCCAACCAAGCCAAACCAATTTCGACCCCAGAAGTTTGGCAATAAAATTAGGTCGTTGTTGCAGCACATAATCAGCCATTCCTAAGTGCATTGGTACCAAACCGATCCATCCACGATAAGATTGCAATTGCAGCAGAACTCTTCCATCATATCCGTACTTCAAAACCAGCTACAATTCCAAAGATAGACATCCAAGAAACTTATGATAGTTTAGACTGGGGATTCATCTGAAAAACATGCATTTAAATGGGGTTTCCTACCATATTTACTGAATACCTCATGATTTGCATTACCACAGTCACCTACTCTATCAATATCAATGGAAGTGCACAAGGCCACATCACTCCTCAGCGAGGCATTCGGCAGGGCGACCCACTGTCGCCATACATATTTATTTTATGTGCTGAGGTACTCTCTACCAATC